>OU795038.1:55000-655000 GCA_917208275.1 Patella pellucida
GATCAGTCGTTTAATAGATCCGTCTGCTTCTAGTGTCATTTCGTTGATCGTAAATCACTTAACAGCTCCTCCACTTGATGGGCTTTACTGTTGCGAGACAAATAAATATCGGAAATGATCATCAATGAAGATGTAAAGGGAGAGGAGATTGATATTACGTCCGTCATAATTCTGACTTATTATTGTAGATTAATGATCTAAAACTCTCCACGGTGTCTACTTCATCCAATCAACAATAAGCTTATAAATCTATTGACTGGATATCACAGACTTAATATAGACACATTATCCAGTCTGGAGTCTAGGAGTAAATGACCAGGCCCTGAGTTCAAAAACAGAGAAAGAGGGAGAGAGAGAAATGGGGTTTAACGTCCACTCGACACAAATTAGGTCATTTTGGGACTAACGTATGGTTTTCAATTTTAATTTCAATAATTCGCTTGTGCGTAGGTGTCTTTAACAGTGGGAGGAAACTGAAGTGCCCGGAGGAAACCCACGAGGTTGAGAAGGCGCCTCTATCTCCATGTTACATACGCTCACACCAGGGCTCGAAACCACAGACCCAAGCCAGAGGTGACCGGCCAGCTAGTGGTCGAAGTGCAGCACTCTAGACCACTAGGCCATCCCAACACCCCCTCTCAATGATATAAAGTATATATAATGTGTTTAAATCTAGTCGTAGTGTTTATTGTTAAGATGTTGTGTTATATACATTAAATGATTTTTAAACCATACAGCTTGACTCAATGACAGACAGGGGCGCCGGAACCCGGGTACCAGGGTATACAAATGGTACCATGCCCTTTTCTGGGGTATACATGTATACCCATGCCCTAACGATGAAAGTTTTCAACCTTTATATTAGTCTATTCATTTTTAACCGGCTCTCGCACTTGATACGAAAATTGTGAATAATCAAGTATTTGTCTTTCATTATCATGTTTTTTAGAGGGTTTTAGGTTGGAATTTGGAATGCTAGAGGCGCTGTAGACAGCATTCTCGGAATTGACAAATTTTAAAATTTTCTAGAGGCTGGGTGGGGGGGGGGCATTCCCTACGTTTTTGTACCCTGGCCCTCGCGTCGTTCCGGCGCCCCTGATGACAGACCTTATGATCTAAAGTATACATGTTAGACAATTCTGTGGGTTTGAAATGAATCGAGATGTGTTTATTGTAGAGATGTTGTGTTACATACATTAAATGATTGAAACACATGGTTGATCCATTTAACAACATGATATATTAGTAAATATGGAGGACTGGCCAAGTTTTTATTTAAACATATACATTCTCACCAAAATAATTAAAAGGTAGTTATTTTTCTAATAAAAGTATGGCAAATAGACACCCAATCTTATTAGAAAAATACTGGTCAATAGTGTCCGGGTATCACTAACAACCTGATGCTTTATATTGTGTGCAAATTGGACTAAGCTGGACTAAGGATAGTTTAGTTTAAACAATATTTTATTCAATAAACTGAAATGGATTGAACAGTGCTAAATTTCCCACAGGGCATATGCTGGTCTTCATTAGCCCAGTCAGAGCAGAACAGTAGGATGTTAAACCCCATTTCATTTTATTTCATTTCTCTTCACGCTGGAATAATCCGTAATTATCATTCACAGCTTAATCTGTAATTATTATTCACAACATTAATCGAAGCTGAAATAAACTCATATTGATTATTTAATTGTTAATTTAACAAAATAAAAACAACTAAAATTAATCCCCTGGCTTGAATTCAGTTGGAATAAATAGACGCCCATCAAAATATAGTCTGATATTGCAATTAATGCCCATTTATTTTCTATTGACTTGACATGACCATCCTTTTTCTGTCAGTGAGAGAGAGAACGTGGAATCATTATTTTAGTGAAATGCCTATAAAGAGAGAGGGAGAGAGAGAGGGAGAAAGAGAGGGAGAGAGATGGAGAAAGAGAGAGGGAGGGAGAGAGAGAGAGAGAAAGAGAGGGAGAGAGAGAGAGAAAGAGAGAGTTTAAAGGGTCTCTGAACACAAACTATGTCATTTCAAGACTAGCACATGGTTCAATTTTATTTCAATAATTCACTTGTGTGCAGGGGTATTTAGCAGTTGGAGGAAACTGGAGGACCCCGGAGAAAACCCACGACGTTGGACAGGCAACCCTTCTCCCTGTCACGTACAACTGGGGAATCGAAACCACACAAGTTGACTCAATGATAGACCTTATACAATGTGCATCATGCGGTAACCATTTGGCCAAGCAAACCCACCGTGACCATGTAAACACAACTCTTCTCTATTCATGTATTACATAAAGAATATGAAAGGATAAAAGTAGATAAACAAGTCTAGAGACTTGATCATCCAGACATCGATAAACTCTTCATATACCAGACTATTTATTATCACTGACAGACTTGATCATCCAGGCATCGATAAACTCTTCATATACCAGACTATTTATTATCACTGACTAAACCATCTAATTAAACATAATTACTCTTATATCTTTATATGACAACAGAGACTATGACAGAGACTACATAGATTATCCAGACAATCTTTAATAATGACTTGATTATATAAAGATGATGAACTCTGACAAGCGCCAGACGTTAGAGTGTAAGACTTTAGAATACGGTTGTAAGCCTTTTAAACTAAAGGCAGCGGGGTTGGGTGGCCGAATCATTCAACTCCTTGATTCTAAACCTTTTAAAGCCATGTGTTAGGTCATAAGGTATGTACCGTAATACACTGTTTTAGTTTGATGTATTTCCATGAATTACCTACTAATTAAAGGACCAAGGGATGAAATATATACGTGACAAGGAGTAGGGTCGCATGTCTAACCTGGATGGTTTTCTCAGGGTCCTCCCGTTACCTCCCACTGTTAAAGACCCCAACATGCAAGCAAATTATTGAGAAAAAAAGTTAAACCATATGTTAGTCCCAAAATGACCTAGTTTGTGTCATGGACGTTGAACGCCATTTCTCTCTCTCTCTCTTTACTGTACTAGCCACCTATATTTAACAGTCAAACCTCTATATAACATCCAAACCCCTTCTACAGTGGCCATCTGTGATATACAGAATACATCCTCTGTTATACTGACCAACTCTGTATATAACAGTCAAACCTCTGCTATACTGACCAACTCTGTATATAACAGTCAAACCTCTGCTATACTGACCAACTGTGTATAACAGTCAAACCTCTGCTATACTGACCACCTGTGTATAACAGTCACATCTCTGCTATACTGACCAACTCTGTGTATAACAGTCACATCTCTGCTATACTGACCAACTCTGTGTATAACAGTCACACCTCTGCTATACTGACCACCTCTACTACATTTATTAAGCACAAATATACATGTATATAAAAATAAGAACCCGGTAACATTTTCCAGTCCCATGTTTTTTACATCCTCCTGTTTTTATTTCAGCATGTTATCACATTTATTTTATTTTATTTTATCCTATCATTTTCTACTCCTGTTGAATATAATTATTTTGTTTATTTCTATTGTGGTTATGAATTTGATATTAATATTTTTACTTGATATTAGTCTAATTGATGTCATCAGCGTTTGTCCTGCATGGGCTCGCTAGCCTGGAGGTCGTGGGTTTGCTCCAGGCCCGTAGCAAGCCCCCCCCCCCTAGAAATAATCTTGCCCCCCCTGACAAAAAGTCGCGACTATATGGCCGGGGGAAGAGAACCATCCCCCCTATAAGCCGGGCTGGCTACGGGCCTGGTTTGCTCTCTCTTTATTGGCCGAGAAAGTTCATCAGGATTTTCTGACGTGGTTTCCCCCATTGTCAGTGATACAGGACGGAAGGCCTGAGAAGGACAGCTGTCTAGTTGTTCTGGGACATGACAATAAACTGAGGTCCTGTGTACACATTGGCCTGCACATAAAACATCCCCTGGCAGTTGGAATTCGATATAAGAGTAGGCGTACGAAATGACCTAGTCTGTGTCAAGTAGACGTTCTGTCTGATTAAATGCTGATGACATGACTTTTAACAGATATTAAAATGAATCTCTTTCGTCAACAGAATAACGAGACTAACACAATTAATGTTTATGGGAAATATTCGCTAATTAAAGTTACATATTCAAGATATAGATAAAAACTAGCCATTCTTGCTATACTAGTTCGAAAGTAGATGATGTAAAATGAAAAATTTGAAAATTTCATTGCAAGCGAAGATATTGGCATTTTAATATTTGGCCGACCTGTGCAATAATTTCAACCACTTTCCTGGTTAATCAAAGCTAAGACTCGAAGCGTGTGGGCGCGCCATATTTGATTTATCACTGAAACGTTTTAATCTGTTTTATATCGAGCAATCTGATGCCATCCAAAGTTGATTAAGGTCTGGATGAGTTAATAAATGTCTAATTAATACTTTAGAAAACATTTCATGCCAAAATAAAGACCTGCACTAGGCAGATTTAGCTCTTGAATAATGCATGTTTAATGTTTATGAGAGATATTCACTAATTAATGTTTCTATTGTTTTTATTAATTGTTTTTATTAATTAGTTTAAAATCATAGCATGTTACCATTTTCTATGTTTCAGTCGTCGCCCTCATCTTCCCATCATGCATCAGATAGTGTTATAGATATCGATTATTACAGCATGCAGCAAGTAAGTTCAACTTTCATATCATATACATATATAATCACGATATCATATACTGGACATTGTTCGGATAGGACTAAAAACTGAGGTCCTGTGTACACATTGGTGTGCATGTAAAAGATCCCTTGGCAGTTGGAATTCAGTTGCTGCCCGGGCAAAAATTCTTCTCATAGCACACTGTATGACATATGCCCGTCTTCCATTAGCCCAGGTTAGGTGCAGAAGCGTAGGACGTTAAACCCCATTTTATTCAATCATTCCTATACTAATGATTTCATATGGTGTCCAACTCTATGTGATATCATAAACATGTGTCTCGGCTCCACACGATATCATCATTGCTAATAAAAACCTCTAAGCATAAGCAAATTATAGCAATAAAAAATGTCCTTAATGTTAGTCCCAAAATAACCTGGTTTGTGTCAAGTGTTTGTTTGTTTGTTCCTCCATATCTTCCTTTTATTCTTCTCATTATACTTCCTTATTTCTATCACTCATTACTACTGTCTCTCTCTCCCCTGCTGTTTATATCCCTCTCATCTTTCTCCTTCCCTCTCTCTGTCTCCCATATATCCCTCTCCTTATACTCTTTCTCTCTCTCTCTCTCTCCAAATATCTCTCTAGTTTGTGTCAAGTGGACTCTTTCTCTCTCTCCATCCATATTTCTCCAATATCTCTTTTACACATCTCTCTCTCTCTGCTAACATCAGGTTGACACCTACATTTATATCTCATTACTCTCTATCTATCTCTCTCTTTTACACAGCTCTCTCTCTCCTAACATCAGGTTGTCACCTACATTTATATTTCATTACTCTCTCTCTCTCTCTCTCTCTCTCTCTCCTTTCCACACCATCTCTATCCATGTTGAATAAAATTGTGGGTTATTAAAGTTAATGATGGAAGCCAAAGATCGAATCCTCCATTAAAAAAACCCAACTCAATATCTGTTGATTACAGCCATCACTGCATTGACCTATAGACTTGATTATCACACCATACATTAGTGTATCGAATAAGAACTAGTCTTTATTAACTAGCCCAGTGAAGTGAACAATCTAATCAATAGACTTGTCAATCATGCATCACTGTAATTAGAGATACTAGAACGCCCAGTCATAAGAATGATGCTGGTAGACTGTGATGTCCTGACACGTCTATTAGGCTGTATTTACAGGATACAAAAATAAGACTTGTTCGCTACAAACAAAACATATCTAGAACTTTTAGTTCTGCCTTGACAATCTCGACCTCTAGCTTACTGGTCACCTCTGGCTTGCGGCTGTGTTGTTGTTTAAAAACGTATCACATAGCTTGAAGAAGTTGCTCGGATCTAAGTTACATGTAGAGGCTATTAAGGGCTTTTCATACAAATTTAAGCAGTTTTAACCCCCAAAATGTTATCGGGATGGCCCCTTTAATATTTGTTATATCTGTTATATAATAGAAGTATGGTTCCCCCCCCCCTCTCTACCCCTCCCCTTCCCTCCACTATTTACATGTTATATCTGTGATAATAGAAGTATGGTCCCCCCCCTCTCTACCCCTCCCCACCCTCCACTCACTCCATATTAATATATGTTATATCTGTGATAATAGAAGTATGGTACAATGTATATTATATTGATGTGAGATTATATAGATTGTGTCAGACTGAATGGTATATAGAATGGTATATAGAATGTATTATACTGTTCCTTGTCTATAGGAGATCAATACTACTCTCTCTCTCTCCTACTAGATCTGTTATCAGAGATATATCAGTCTGTCACTACATCACAGGGGATTCTAGTGGTCTCTCTCTCTCTCTCCCTCTCTCTCCCTCTCTCTCATCTTACTGCTACTGGATCTGTTATCAGGGATATATAGTCTATTGGTTATCAGTCAAACCCTCTTGTGTCTGGTATCTCTCTCTCTCTCTCCCTCTCTCTCCCCTCCCTCTCCTTACCTCTCTCTCTTACTCTCTCCCTCCCTCCCCCCTTCTCTCTCTCACTCTTCCCCTCCCTCCCCCTCACTCTCTCTCTTTTTTCTTTTTCTCTCACTCTGTCCCCCTCCCTCCCCTCTCTCTCCACCCCTCCCTCCTCTCACTCTCTCATTCTTTCTCTCACTCTCCCCTTCTCTCTCCCTCTCTCTTACTTTCTCTCTCTTATTATCTCTCTCTCTCTTTCTCTCTCTCTCTCTCTCTCTCTCTCTCTCTCTCTCTCTCTCTCTTTCTCTTTCTCTCTCTCTCTCTCTTCCACTCTCCCACTCTCTCTTATTCTCTGTCTCTCTCTCTTCCCCTCCCTCGCTCTCTCTCCCCTCCCCCTCTCTCTCTCTCCCCCTTTCTTTATCAGACCTGTATGATAATACTTTAGATCATTACAATCCCTGGATAAAACTCAACCAGATAAATAAAACAAGATTCATGCTAATGTCACATCTTCTCATCTAAGATCAAATTTATGGCGATTTGCAGGAAATTAGAGATTTTTAGTCTTGATTTTGATTTGTGAGGAAATTGAGTTGGCTTTTATAAAAACTTTTTATGTATTAAATTGTTTGTTATAAAACTTGTTCAAACTACCGTTATGGTAAAGGAGTCCCAACAAATTTAATTTATTTTTTATTAAATATATCAAAACTACTTATCAGGGAAAAAATGTGGTTTTTATCTGAGAAATTTGGATTATTCTGAAAATAACACAATAAGTACTACATGTATACATGTATCTATCATGGGAGAAATTGGGATTATTCTGAAAATAACACTATAAGTACTACATGTACATGTATATCTATCATGAGAAAAATTGGGATTATTCTGGGAATAACATATTTCAATAGATGTGATATTTATACTGATTGTTATACATTGTATCCTCTCAATATGTGTTTATATATCCTATATACAACAGTTATATCATAATATACAACATCCTCTCAATATATACATGTAACCGTCTTCCATAGCCCAGGTTCGGTGTATATACATGTATGGTAGAACGTTATAAACCCCATTTCATTCATTCATTCAATATAATATTGAGTTAAAATGCCTGGAGTATACTTGTATATTTTCTCCTATATACATATATAAAACAGCTATAGTTGTTAATAAATATTGTTTAAACCAATAAATTACTTAGGTTTCTTAACAATAACAATATATTGATATCACTGTTCCTTGATGTGTAATTTACATGTAGATAGGGTTAGGTAGGAGGGGTAGAGGTCTTGTAAATCATAATCTACTGTGATTTGGCACACTAGCAATTCTCTGTTAATCCTCCTTGATTAAATATCAAATCACCGTGGGGTTTTTTCGCTGTGTTCTGTGTTATAAGATCCAAATGTTCGGGTATTTTGTCTGTGAATGTATTTTGTCTGTACATGTGTTCTGTCTGTAGATGTGTTCTGTCTGTAGATGTGTTCTGTAGATGTGTTCTGTCTGTAGATGTGTTCTGTCTGTAGATGTGTTCTGTCTGTAGGAGTGTTCTCTAGATGTGTTCTAGTAGTTCTGTCTGTATATGTGTTCTGTCTGTCTGTAGAGGTATTCTGTCTATACAATAGATGTATTCTGTAGAAGTGTTGTATTTTATTATTATTATTTTATATTTCAGGATGATCCAGTTGTAGCAGGAAGTGGATCTGGATCTAAAATAGACGATGATGCTACTGATGACGAGGATCTGATGACGTCAGGTTCGGGAAGCGGCTACAATATTTACCCACATGTGGATAAAGGTAAGTTATTTATTACCTGTTGGTTGGAGATAAAAATAAACCAGCAACCGAAACAAAACCCCAACGTCCCCAAAATATATAACGTTATGTTAGGATGGCCTAGTTGTCTAGAGTGCCGCGCTCAGACTTCTAGCTGGCCGGCCACTTCTAGCTTGCGGCTGTGGTTTCGAGCCCTGGTGTGAGCGTATGTGGCATGGAGATAGGGGCGCCTTCCCAACCTCGTGGGTTTCCTCCGGGCACTCCGGTTTCCACCCACTGCTAAAGACCCCTATGCGCAAGCGAATTATTGAAAAAAAATTAAACCATATGTTAGTCCTAAAATGACCTAGTTGTGTCGAGTGGACGTTAAACCCCATCTCTCTCTCAACGTTATGTTAGTCCCGAAATTTTCTGTTTTAACATTTTAAGTGGATGTCAAAACACAATTTCTCTCTCTCCTAGTCCTACAGTCATAAATGCCATATATGCAGGTTGTGAGTATAATCCCGGCTCTCTGGGTTTGCCACTCATCTGTCATCTATGCAGGTTGTGAGTACAATCCCGAGATTGCCACTTATCTGTCATCTATGCAATCCAAGATTTAAACCAGTCATCTATGTTGATTGTGAGTACAATCCCGGACTTTCTACTCATCTGCCATGGAGGACTAAGATACGTTTCATTTAAGAATTATAAATATTTGTTTTACATTTTCAGCCCAAACAACCATGACAACAACAACAACAACAACGAGAAAACCGTTGACGCCTTGTGAACAGTTACGTAAGGCTAGCACCAATCTTATTGGTAATTACATTCCACGATGTACCAAGGAGGGTTACTATGACACCATGCAGTGTCGAGGTTATCCAGGCACAGGTAATTGTTGGTGTTCTGATAGAGATGGCAGGATGATCCCGTCTACTAACATGGAGAATCCCAACGTACCAGACTGTGAACTTGGTAAGTCGGATTTATAATGATGTTGTCATGGTAAATTTATAATGTATTGCCATGGTAAATTTATTATGATGTTGTCATGGTAAATTAATAATTCAGTAACATGCGGTCAGTTGATCAACCAAATGTAATTGTAGACTGGTTGGAGAGGTTCAGGTTTTTCCAGAGTCCAAAATGGACGACACTTGGAACCAGTTTTCAGTCTAGTATTTATATGAGTAAATGGTGATTAGCTTATTAAGTACAACATGGTCATTTATTTAGTGACTATAATTGTGTGAAACTTATTTAAGGCTTGGTTTATATATAAATATTGTGGCGTAATTGTCGAGATATTTATTTATGCTGGGTCACCCTACCATTATAAAGTCTTTCTAAATATAGTAGTATACTCATCATACCATACACAGGGCTCGCTTCCTGGAAAACCTAGAAAGTCATGGAATTCCACCTATGAAAATTCCAGGCCTGGAAAACCTGGAATATGAGTATTTTATCATGGAAAGTCATGAAATTTTCACCTCTGTCCAGTAATCTCTGAAATTTGATCCCATTTTTTCAAACTTATACGAAAGAAAAACACGGTAAAGAAAAAAAGATCTAAGTAAACATGCATAGACAAACTTCAGTGCGATTCACTAATTTTGATCCTGGAAAATGCCCTTTTTTTTCATGGAAAAGTCATGGAATTTCATTCATATTTTAGTGTACGAACCCTGTGAATACAGTGTAATGAGTATATTCAAGTCTGTATTTATCAATGTAAACAATTTTCAAGGCCCTTCTACATCTATAGGCCTATTTGCATTAGATATTATTTTCAATGAAATACAGTAGTCATAAAGTTTAATTTATCATTCAGTACTATTTTGTTAAACATTTAGTTTTTCTGCCCCTCTATATTCTGGGGGTTCTGTGGCCGATTGGTTAACAAGTGCGCATTATGGTTTCGTCTTTCTGACTAAAATCTGGGATGTTTGGTCATTCGGACTTAAATCTGGGATGTTTGGTTGTTTCCGACTAAAATCTGGGGTCCCATGTACAGTTGATGTGCACGTTAAAGATCACTTGAATTCTATGAAGAGTAGATTGAAGGGTAGCTGCCCAGGCAAAATTTCCCTCATAGCAGACTTTATGGCACATTCCTGTCTTTATAAGCCCAGTTGGGGCTGCAGAGTAGGATGTTAAACCCCATTTCATTTATTTGTAAGTTATATAGATCAGTCTCTGTTTTCGGGGGGTTGGGATGAACTAGTGGTCTAGCGTGTCGCGCTTCGACCTCTAGCTGGCCGGCCACCACTGGCTTGCGGATGTGGTTTCGAGCCCTGGTGTGAACGTATGTGGCATGGAGATGGGGGTGCCTTCTCAAACTCCGGGTCCTCCGGTTTCCTCCCACTGCTAAAGACCCCTACACGCAAGCGAATTATTGAAATAAAATTAACCCATGTGTTAGTCCCGAAATGACCCAGTTGTGTTGAGTGAATGTTAAACCCCATCTCTCTCTCTCTCTCACTCTCTCTCTCTCTCTCTCTCTCTCTCTCTGTTTTCTGTTTGTAAGATATGGGAACATGTAGCTAATGAATTCTTGTGTTTTTCATTCATTGCAGGAACAAATTTAAAGCCATGTGTTTTTGAAATAATCAAATTTTCGCGTAAACAGTTACTTGGAGCGTATCGACCGAACTGTACGTTGGAAGGGTATTTTCAAGCTGTCCAGTGTCATGGATCTCGATGTTATTGTGTGACTCAATACGGTAAAAAAATAGAAGGAACAGAGGTTTTTATAAACGATCGACCAAACTGTGAAGGTATGTACACGTGAATTAGGTTTTTATTTTACCTTTGTGAGCGGCTTCTCACCAATGCATCGAGGGTTCAATCCCAGCTCAGGGCAAGAACTTTATCGTTGTAAGTGGGAGGGATATTCGGTCTCAGGCAGGTTTCCCCCGAGTTCTTCGGTTTCTTCCTGCAGTAATGATCAAAATCATTCGCACGATCTGTGCCAAGGGCCAAATGGAAAACAGGCCTCAGGCCTAATTTACTACCCTTATTATTATTATTATTATTTGTTGTAAGTAGGGGGGTTGGATGACTGAATGGTTAGCATGCGCACGCTGTATCATAAAGCCTGTCATTGAGTCAACTGGAGGGGTTTTGAATCCACTGTTGTACGTGACAAGGAGTAGGGTCGCCTGTCCAGCCCTGTGGGTTTTCTCCGGGCACTCCGGTTTCCTCCCACTGCTAAAGACCCCTACGCCCAAGCGAATTATTGAAATAAAATTAAATCATATGTTAGTCCCGAAAATGACCTGGTTTGTGTCAAGTGGACGTTAAACCCAATTTCTCTCTCTCTCTCTGTCCCTCTCTCTGTCCCTCTCTATTTCTCTCTCTCTCTCTTTCTTTGCTGTAAAGACTGGTTAAAAAAAATTACTGGAAAAAACTCTTTTAGATATACCTGACAAAATGTCAGGCACTAATGAAATAGTATCGGACATTTTCAACTTAATGACGAACATGTATTAATAATATCAATAACAAAGATAAATCAGGGCCGGACAAAATGAGAGACACCAGAGGTTTGAATCGGTTTGACAGGTTCCTTTGTTTCCAGGCCTGCACGGTATCTGACCTTTCACCCAGGAATGGTGGCAACAACTTTTTTTTCTTTCACTAAAGACAACATAATAATAATAATAATAATAATCGCGTCATTTTACAAGGGTAGCAACTTAGGCCCGAGGCCTTTTTCGAATTTGGCCCTTGGCACAGATCGTGCGAATGATTTCGATCATTGCTGACCGAATATCTCTTTCACTTACAACGATAAAGTTTTTGTCCTGAGCTGGGATTGAACCCTCGTTGCATTGGTGAGAAGCCACCTCTCTATCGCCACGGCAATCCGACCAGCTAAATACATCATGTATCACTTGTGGTTTGTAATAAGTCTGAGGATGTTAACGTCTTGAAATTCCTGCTTTTGTATCGTTAGCACTTATTGGCGCCATTAATTAGCCGCAACTAATTGAAAAATTATATATATATTTATAAATGTTGTCACTCCCTATAGAAGGTCTCAAAAAGAAACAAAACAGTTGGATGTGATGAAATAATATTAAAATAGACAGGATAGTAAAATTGTTTATATTATCACTGGCACCCAACCATGGGGTCAAAGTTTACAAACCCCTAACTGGTACCATACAGCATGGCTTGTGAAACAAGCATGTGAATTGAATTATTTCGAAATCGCAGATATATTATGTTAAACATCCATTATGCAAGAGGTATATCTGCCAATTGCAGGTCTTTCTTTCGGCCCGAAGTATTATCTAAATTATAAATTAGACGTTAATTAACTTATCCAGACCAATAATAACAACAAGGGTATGATACAAATGTATGTAATAATTATATTTTGGTTTTTTTACAGAAACTACAACTAAATTATTGAACTTTAGAACAACCATGGCAACGAGAACAACAAGCCAGGAATCACAGATAGTAGTAGAGGAATTGTTACCTACAGAAAAAACAAATAACGTTTTAAACGCTGGAAAACCTAATAAACCAGAACCCAAACCAGACGTAAGTTCAAACCTTAAAGTTCACGTGACTTACAGGTTACTAAGCCAACAGGTCCCTAGTGAGGAAAGCGCATGCACACATATCGCGAGGTAATACAAACCAGTTTCCTCTGGTCATCATTGTATACCACCGCCATGCTTGTCAATATATGCTCATTCAACAAGTTTAACGTAACAAATTTTGATCATCGCCAATATAGTGGGTAGGGATGGCCTAGTGGTCTAGAGTGCCGCATGTCAACCTCTAGCTGGCCGGCCACCTCTGACTTGCGGCTGTGGTTTCGCGCCCTGGTGTGAGCGTATGTGGCATGGAGATAGGGGCGCTTTCTCAACCTCGTGGGTTTCCTCCGGGCACTCTGGTTTCCTCCTGGACATTGAACGAACTTTCAACTTTGCAACTCGATTATCACAGATAGACATTTTAGCTTGAAAGCCAGAGTCTTGGTATTTTCGAAGAACAAAGAATCTAATAGGCTCACAAGCTGGGCTTATACCCACTCGAAATTAGTGCCGAACTATGCAGGGTATTCTGTGAAGGCCTTGATAAAATGTATTTAGTTGAAGCCAGATCAAGCTTTCTATCGAAATTATTGCTGAAATATGCAGGGTATTACATAAAGACCTTGTATTTAAAGCAAGATCAAGCCTTTTATTGAATATGCGACAAGGCGTGATGGACAAACGCACAGGCAGACATCTTTTATTTATATAGATTACAAGAAATTAACAATTCCTCAAACAACGTTGCCGAGAGATTATACATTATATTTTGTTTTTGTTTCCAGTATACAATAGCCCCGGGTTCTGATGATGAACCTGAAAAACCACTGAATGAACTCGAAGGTAAGTTCAATAACTCTCATATGGCGTCTTTTATTCTGGAGACGCTTCCATTACTATCCCAGGATGTCTTGGTTTAGGGGGGTTGGGATGGCCTAGTGGTCTAGAGTGCCGCGCTTCGACCTCTAGCCAGACGGTTACCTCTGGCCTGCAGCTGTGGTTTCCAGCCCTGGTGTGAGCGTATGTGGCATGGAGATAAGGGCGCCTTCTCAACCTTGTGGGTTTTCATCCGGGCACTCCGGTTTCCTCCCACTGCCAAAGACGCGCAAGCTAATTATTGAAATAAAATTAAAAACAATATGTTAGTCCCAAATAACCTAGTTTGTGTTGAGTGGACTCACTCTCTCTGTCTTAAAGGACAATATTGGTGCCAGTCATTATCACCTATGTGATAGAGCTGGTTAAACACTTTCCAAATATACTTTTAACGCAGAGAGCACTGCTACGATGGCTGAGTTATTACACACTGACCGAATCGGCAGTGACGTAACGACGGTGAAAACACGAGCGAGTGGTCTATACAAGTGACTGAAGCGGCGAGCGATAACAGACAGACGGCTAAATTTCTAATCACTCATAATTCCTTTGAAGACCAACATTTGTTATATGGGACTGCAAGAGAATATCTGTAATAACTCAGCTATCGTAGCCATGCTCTCTGCGTTAAAGTATATTTGGAATGTGTTTAACCCGCTCTATAACATATGTGATAATGACTGGCACCAATATTGTCCTTTAAAGATAATGGTATATTTTGATGGTTTCCTTCATGACACTGTCTATTCAACAGTGATGTAAGGGAGATAATTTTCTAGACATACATGTACCATCTCATATAGGATGCAGACCACCATCTAAACTTAATAATTTGAAAAATGGGTGGTGTCGATTTTGTGTCGGAAGATTTATTGTCTTATACTTTAGTGTCGTTATATTTACTTTAAAGGGACAATACCACTCTTGCTGACATGATAGGTCCAGAAAAAAAAATAGCCTTATTTTAACTACTAGATGTTTAAGTGTCCTACCTGTTGTGTAAATTATCCATTACAACCTATCTTACTTGTCTAGAGGGTTCGAAAATATGTTTAAATCCAAATTGCATTTGAAAGTGTTTACGTAAAGATTTTCGAACCATGTTACGGCATATAGTTGAATTTTTAAAATTTGGTGTGTTAAGATGAAATTTGTATCATCAATTAATTGAAATATTGTAAAATAGTACAATTTGTTGATCAGAATCAAGTTTGGGACATATTATTCAGTAACAAGAGTGGTATTGGGCCTTTAATATTGACAAGTTGTAATTGATTATATTGATTGATTATATTGATTATTGATTGATTATATTGATTATGTTGTATGTTTATATATTATAGCTAATGATTCTGAAGCTAATTATATGAAACCAGCGAGTCAATCAACTCATATAATGACACAACCAGGCCTTCTAGCAGGTAAAAATATATAGATACTTAATAACCGAAACAATAGCCCTACACTGATATATAGATACTACATAGATACTTTCTAACAATCATTGGTCGTACATAGACTATACTAGAGGGGATGAGGGGTCCCGTCCCTATACTAGAAGGGGAGATGGCCTAGTGGTCTAGATGGGGGGTCTTCTATCAGGTATATAGATACTTTATAACAATCATTGGTCGTAGCTAGACTATCTAGAGGGGAGTTGGGATGGTCTAGTGGTCTAGAGGGGGATTGGTATGGCCTAGTGGTCTAGATGGGATGGCCGGGTGGTCTAGAGGAGTTGGGATGTGCTTCGACCTCTAGCTGTTACAGTTTAAGGAATTGCTGTTATATAAATGCTTATTAACAGGACAGGACAGACGAATAAAAATAATTGAGCTTTACAAGATTGATCCTAAAAGAGACAAACATAATGGCAGTAGGAAAGTTATTGGATCGAAATGGATCTTTTACACAAGATGGAAGATTTAGTCCTGACCTTTCCCTGCTCTCATTATCCAATGTTTTCCTTTAAGAGATTCAACTAGCACAATATTATAGATAGTTTATGATGGATACAAAAACTTTAAAATGTTGAAACTGCTCTCACCATAGTCTATCCATTTCCTTCCATTAGGATGATGGTCAAATGGTTAATGTGTAAGCTTTCCATTTAGTAATTGTTATTATTTGTATATTTCAGCTATTATTGGTGGGGCTTTTAACCCCGCCCCCTCCTCTCTCCTCCTTCTCTCTTCTAACTCCCCGCCCCGATTCCATATATTAATTATTATTATTCGTATTTTTCAGCTATTATATGTGGGGCTGTAAACCCCGCCCCCTTCTCTCACTCCCCGCCCCGATTCCATATAGTAATTGTTATCATTTCTATATTTCAGCTATTATAGGTGAAGCTGTAAACCCCGCCCCCTTCTCTCTCTCCCCGCCCTGATTCCATATATTAATTGTTATTATTTCTATATTTCAGCTATTATAGGTGGCTCCGTTAACCCCGCCCCCTTCTCTCTCTCCCCGCCCCGATTCCATATAGTAATGGTTACTATTTCTATATTTCAGCTATTATAGGTGGCGCCGTTATCCCCACCCCTCCTCACTCCCCGCCCCGATTTCATAATAGTAATGGTTATTAATTCTATATTTCAGCTATTATAGGTGGCGCCGTTATCCCCACCTCTCCTCACTCCCCGCCCCGATTCCATATATTAATGGTTATTATTTGTATATTTCAGCTATTATAGGTGGCGCCGTTGTGGCGTTATTATGTGCTATATTACTCATCATGTTTGTCGTCTATCGAATGAGGAAGAAGGACGAAGGAAGCTACGCTCTCGACGAACCAAGAAAAATGCCTAATTATGCGTATCAGCGGGCGGAAAATAATAAGGAATTCTATGCATAAAAAGGTGCTCATTACAAACTGCTACCATATAAGGCTGTGTCAACGTTTTGCTACCTAGGAAACGACCTGCTCACCTCTTCATCAAATACACAATAACTCTCCAATACCCTTTCTTTTCTTACTGCCAAAAACAAATAATCTACCTTTATTAAGTTTATGGACTCTGCCAAACTACATAAAAGTAGAGTTTACTGCAGCTCTGTAGGGGTGACAGGGTATTTGTAAGGTAGCAAATAACAAAATATAAGATTTAATTATTTCATCATCTTGTGAAGTAAGGTCATTTAATTAATTTTATCACCAGCATTATAATACAGCTGTTTTCATTGGTGGAAAATGAAAAAAAAAATTATATATATATATATATATATATTTCACGGGTCATCTCATACTTTTATCTTACACTGATGCTGATTGGTTGAAATATTCAAATTGTTGACCAATGAAAATATAGAGAAATGAATTTAAATTTAAAAATGAACATGTGTATATAACTAATTTTAGAGTTGTATATATTAGAATTTTTGTGAATTTTATAAAAAATCTTAGAGCTTTACTTATACCGTATCAGATCCACACCAAACTCCATTAAAACAACAATAATTAACATCACCCATAGTCTCTATCATCCAGACCCTCTGTATGTTGAAGACTAGGAGGTTCTGGGTGACCGAGACTACATCACCCACTATTAAATAAAAAACAACAATAATTAACATCACCAACTATTAAATAAATAACGGAAGTAGCTTGTATTGATCTGGAAGTTGAGGTCGTTTTTAATTTACAACGTTTTAAAAACAGTGATACATGGACTAGAGATGAAAGAAAGATCGAGAGGCCTTGTTAAAATGTCTGAACTCAGGTCTAGAGATTGAAGAAAGATTAGAAAGGCCTAGTCGAAATTTCTGGACGCAGGACTAGGGCTTAAAGAAAGATTAGAAAGGCCTAGTCGAAATGTCTGAACGCAGGACTAGGGCTTAAAGAAAGATTAGAAAGGCCTAGTCGAAATGTCTGAACGCAGGACTAGGGCTTAAAGAAAGATTAGAAAGGCCTAGTTGAAATGTCTGAATGCAGGACAAGAGATAAAAGAAATATTAGAGAGGCCTAGTCGAAATTTCTGAACGCAGGACTAGGGTTTAAAGAAAGATCAGGGAGGCCTAGTCGAAACTTCTGGACTCAGGACTAGAGATTGAAGCAAGATCAGGGAGGCCTAGTTGAAACATCACTCAGTTATAAACAAGCCTAGAAAACGATTACAGTTTATTTATAGCCAATTATTGAAATAAAATTAAATCATATGTTAGTCCCGAAATGACCTAGTTTGTGTCGTGTGGATGTTAAACCCCATTTCTCTCCTCTCTCTTCTCTATTTGGCCGGTGAGGCGATGATGTTGTTGTTGTCGTGGAGATCGGTATGGATCTGAAAGTTTAAATATATGTTATCAATGTTGTCCTATAACAAATGTGTTTCATTGTAAATACAAATCAACTATATTCGTCTTTCTTTGATTATAATTTTTTTTAAAAATAAGACTTTTTAAATATTTTGAATCTTTTATGTTAGAATTACAAAGACGTTTTAAAATCAAATATTTTTTTTTTTTAGTAAAATTTTAAACTGCTTCAGCTCCTCGTACCATTCTTGCTTCATCTGTTGTTTTTATGTTTTTACGTCTGGTGTCTTTACAAGAAAAAAAAAATTAAATTACAAAAAAAAAACAAAACCCAAACAATTCTGCTGATCAAAAATGGAAAAGAGGCATGCTATTACAATAAGAACAAACTCAAACTGCACATTCCATTCTCAAGGTCAGATACAGGGTCAGTGTCATAGCAACAAGATTATTTACATTGTAACCATGGTAGCCGTATTAGTAACGTAATTGACTCATTTATTTTAGGATTTATTCCTGGGGTCGTATTCAAGAAATCTTTGTATCTTTTTAAGATAGAAGTCCATTAGACAAGAGAGTAGGGTCGCCTGTCTAACACTGGTCGGTTTTCTCCGGGTTCTCCGGTTTTCTCCCACTGCTAAAGACCCCTACGCGCAAGCGAATTATTGAAATAAAATTAAATACTATATGATAGTCCCTAAATGACCTAGTTTGTGTCGAGTGGACGCTAAACCCCATTTCTCTCTCTCCCCTTTAGTCAAAGGCTAAAATAATTTCTGCTATGATTTTAGTAGTCTCTATCATTTAGTCAAATGTTGACAATAGACTATGAAGACTAGGAGGTTCTGGTTGACAGAGGCTATGATTTAGTTCCCAGCCAATCGTGAATAAGACCCAACCTTCAAACTAAAACTAAAATATTTTCGAATGCTGGTCGTTCATTGGTTGAAAACCGAAATCTGTACTAGATTTGAAATGTTAGCCAATGGAAATTCTGATGACTTGTAATATTTTAAAGTTTTTTGTGGTTTAGTCCAGTGAATGAAGAGAGCTGCTGATATGGGGCCATCCATAAGGTACGTACGCTTGAAGGGGGGAGGGGGGGACACGCCAAAAACGTACAGGTGCGAAAATTCATTGGCAAAACGTACAGAGAATTTTAGCCATTTTGAGCGTACGTACTTTATGGATGGCCCCTATGATGGATTGATAGGTGTACGTACAGTTGATTGTTATAAATATTATAAATAAATTCTAGTTTTATTATAAATTTGAAGGCCTACAGTAGGCCTAAAGCTGATTCATATAAATACTAGTTTTATTAGAGATTTACTCAAATTATATTATATGTTTCTAGCCACCATTTTAATTTAAGGCCTCGTAAAATAAATCATCTGTTTTTATATCAAGATCTTTGAGAACCATGGAAGGGAGTTACATGGAAGGGTATTTTCAGGGTTTTTTTATAAGCTCATCTACCCAATAATCTCAGGATCTTGGTTGGTTTGGGGGGGGGGGGGGGGGGGGGGAGGATAGTGAAAAGGTATTTGACTTGTTTTATTAGCCGATATGCCTAATAACTCAACTTATCTTAATAAGGGGGTTGGATTACTGAATGGTTAGCATGTGCGTGCTGTATCATACATTGCAAGGAGTTCAACCTTGTGGGTTTCTCCGGGTCTTCCAGTTTCCTCCCACTGCTAAACACACGTACGCACAAGCAAATTATTGAAATAAAATTAAACCATACATTAGTCTCGAAATGATCTAGTTTGTGTCGAGTGGACGTTAAACCACATTTCTCCCTCTCTCTTATCTTAACAAGGGTGTTTATCACTCGATATTTAAATCCCCACAAAACTTGTCACATGATATTGACCTTACGCACATGTTTATTTGATTTGTTCAATGGGTTTAGAAGATACTACCAGTAGCGGATTACCAGTGAGGCGGATGAGGCTGCAGCCTCAGGTCCAAAGATTTTGTAAAAATAATTTTTTAAACTTGTGTGATACGATTAAAAACGCATAGACAATGAATGTTAGCGGGTGGGGTTTAGGCCCAAAGGGAATCAACATAGGCCCTGACCCGAAATTAATTAGGCCCACGCCATTTTAAATAGGCCCACCAGCAACTGCCGCTTCAGGCCTTGATGGATACTACCACAAATAAACTACAAGTGGTATTTGATGTTCCAGCCTTGTTCGATCACTCGTCTTAAAACGGCTCGTTTATTTTACTTGGCCTGATGAAATTTCTATTTTAAAATGTGTTTCATGATAATAATTTATATGGTAACTATAGTAACGCCTGTTCCTTTTAAATTTTTTTATATATATATATGTATGTATATTGTCATATTTATAGCTGAATAGATTCGATTTATTTCATATAAAATTAGCCATGGAAACAGTCGCCATGTAAACTTTAAATTTAGAAATGCGGAGGATTGTGTGTGAAAAAATTGATTTTACCATTGAAATTTAAAGCATATTGAAACTGATCGACAAGTCAGACCTACATGGCAACCACGATCTACCAAATTATCTCCCTTAACCCCAGCCATTTTACCTGTTTTTTCCCATGAATACGGGTAAAACTTTCCTCAAAGCAGAGTAGGACGTTTGCCCGTCTTCTTTAGCCCTGTAGGATGTTAAACCCCATTTCATTCTCCCCCCCCCCCCCCCTAACCCGATTGCATCAATTTTCGCAAATACGGTTGAGATAGTTATTTCCAGACCTGACAACCGTGACTGCTCAGGGTACAGACCTGACCATCATGACTACATAGTGATCAGATCTTACGATCGTGACTTCTCGGTCCAATAATTATAATGTCACAAGAATGTCATTAACAAAATAAACTCATAAAAAAATGGCCACATATAGACAGAAATTATAATGTCACAAGAAATTCATTAACAAAATGACTGTTTTTTTTCAAATTAAATTTCGTAATAAATAGCTGTATATGAATATGATAATGACTATCTTATTTAAAGTTATAATGTCACAAGAAAGTCATTAACAAGATGACTGTTTTTTTTAAATCAAATTCCATAGTAAATAGCTGTATATGATAATGAGTATTTTTTTTAAAGTTTATGTGCCGATGGTTTCTCCTCCCCTGTATATGAGTATGACTATCTTATTTAAAGTTTACGTGCCGATTGTTTCTCCTCCCCTGTATATGATAATGAGTATCTTATTTAAAGTTTACATGCCGATGGTTTCTCCTCCCCTGTATATGAATATGACTATCTTATTTAAAGTTTACGTGCCGATTGTTTCTCCTCCCCTGTATACCAGTGTTTTATCGTAGATGAATCAAAATTTATACCAAATAATAAAATGATCTATAGATTGTATAATCTGGACAGACAACCATCTGTTTAATGTGTGAAATATGATTTTTGTATAAATAAAAATAAACTTGTACTAATTATAAACCTGTCGCCATGTTGCCTTGTTTTAAATATGGTTGTGGGGGGTTGGGATGGCCTAGTGGTCTAGAGTGCCGCGCTTCGACCTCTAGCTGGCCAGCCACCTCTGGCTTGTGGCTGTGGTTTCGAGCCCTGGTGTGAGCGTATGTGGCATGGAGATAGGGGTGCTCCTGATAGGTTTCCTCCCACTGCTAAAGACCCCTATGTGCAAGCGAATTATTGAAATAAAATTAAACCATATGTTAGTCCCCATTTCTCTCTCTCTCTCTTAAATATGGTTGTGTTTCCTAATGATTGTATATATCACATTGTATTCTTTTTTGAGTGGTTTGAACCATGGGTGGCTAAGTGGATAAGACTCGGGCTCGTTAGTCTGGAGGTCGGGTGTTCGATCACTGCATTGGCCAATTAAAGATTCTTCATTGAGTGGTTGGAGCCATGGATGACTAAGTGGATAAGACGCTGGCTCACTAGCCTAGAGGTCGGGTGTTTTATCACTACATTGGTCGTGAAAGTATTCTTCATTGAGTGGCATTCAGTAACTCACACATGTAATTAAGACAAAAACATAATATGGAACTAAAGCAGAATGAATGAAATGAAATGGGGTTTAACATCCTACTGTTATGCACTTAACCTGAGCTAATTGAAGACGGGCATACGCCATACAGTGTGCTATGAGGGAAATTTTGCCCGGGCAGCGGCGCTACGGCCTACTCTTATATCAAATTCCAACTGCCAAGGGATCTTTTAAGTGCACTCCAATATGTACACAGGACCTCGGTTTTTCGTCCCATCCGAACGACAAGGCAGCTTGTAAGGCCCTCCTTCTACATCACTGACAAGAGGAAATCACGTCGGAAAATCGAGGAACTAAAGCAAGGTTTCCTTCAATGACAGGGTTTTTGATACAGCTAGCACATGCTAACCATTTGGCCATCCAGCCCCCCGCAACTAAAACAAGGTTACCCTCAACGTTAAAAATGTCGAGGGACTGATTAGTTAATGTCATGAATAGTCCACATAACCACAGAGCCACGGTGAATAAGGCACTGATCCCGCGTTTGGACTAAGACTAGTAATTATTTGCCTAGTTTTCATAATGATGAATGTAGTGCGAGTTATTAATAGACAATTTTTCCCTTAATTTTTTTCTCCCCTCTTCCTGCATTTTTGGGTTGACTTTTTGGTCTAGAATAGGAGAAAAGGGATCAAATTTGCAATTCCATAGCAGTTTTGGGTAATACTGCTGATATTACAGCGGAGGGATAGGGTGTAAAATGTCTTTCTGCAGAGCAATGAAATGTACCGGAAGTGAGATTTTCACCCCAGTCAACTTCAAATCCCTGTAGCAAAAAATCTAAATCATCACCCCCCTACAAGTTTATGATGATGAGATTGCCAAATTTTGTCCCCATTGTGCCTTAAAATATTGGAACCAACAGAATGTTGAGCAAAAAGCTACAGCCTGTGATGTTACAGCCATTTAACATTGAAGTCAATGGGCAAATAATTACTAGTCTGAGACCGTTTGATCCTTTGGATTTCCCTGAGTGGTTTCCCTTGGGCCAGTTCTCCAGTTGTAGCCTATAGAACTTGTAAGGAACAGTGTCCAGGGGTCCCTTGTACACATTGGCGTGCAAGTAAAAGACACCTTGACAGTTGGAATTTCAGAAGCCACTGTGGTTTAGTGGATAAGACACAGGTTCCCCCCCCCCCCCCGGTGTTTGCTTAGAAAGTTCATTGAGATTTTCCAGTATGGTTTCTCCTTGTGCTGGATAAAGGGCATTCTCCATGCAAGTCTTGCTATCCAGCATTTGACTCTGCCGTCGGCTCGCGTACTATAAGGTTTGACCCGGAGGTCATTGATCACGTGATTTACTACTTGGTCAAAAATGGCGCCTGACATCGAAATGTTTGGCGTTATAAACATTTTATAATTTGTTAGTGAATTCGAAATGTTTATCCCGCAAAGCGATTTTTATTATATTATATTTCAAACATATATCGAGAATTCTTTGATTTGGATTAACTAGACATTTCTAAATCAATTGTTGGGCCTGTCAAAGGAAGTACTGATAAACAAACCCACGTGTATTAAATATTATTATATTCTAAAATTAGCACAGCGACATGCGCAGTTCGTATTTCCGACCATTTCACCCGTAATCTTACGCAAAAGAGTTCCCTGTAATATCTGTATATACATTGTTATTTTGAAATTGTGACCCCATTTCTATTTCAATATGGAAGAGTATTATATATATTATCATTTAATTGTTTTAAATCGTATTGTTTATCATTGTATATCTTCACCAAGAATCTTGGTGGCGTAGTCAATTGAGCCGACAGCAGAGATTAGTGTGGAGTGCAACGGAAGACAACTCTCTTTGGGAGATTGCATAAAGGGGTCAAATATTTTATGATTTCTACTTTCAATTTACTTTGCTGCTTTTTATTATAAAAATAAAACCCATCTGAATAAAAAATAAAGTTGTAAATTGTTACCCCTCGTTTGTCTTTCTGTACTTTAACTTTAGCCTTTTGTATTATTTGGCACCTAGAAATGGACACAAATGGGTAGCAACACATTCAGGGCCATACCCCCCCCCCCCATCCCACAAAAATAATTTGACAATCTTTCAATTAAACAACAGTACACTTAATTATGATCACACAGTGATGCACTGATCAGTCGGTCAGTTTTGAGGACGCCAACACGCCAATGAGTTCGTTTGCCCTGATCCAAACTCTCTTATAGTAAATGCAGGGGAACTGCACTACACGCAAAACAAACAACAAAAAATCTACAAGATAAACCTGCGGACAAGACAGAAAATAGACATTGCAAACACTAAACAATTATCAAATCAAGTGAATGGATCCGGGGGCCAGCCGTATATCCCTTTCGTGGAGGCTATATGGGGCCCCACCACCCAGCTGCACACCCACTTTTAAAATCCTCTACATACGACCCGTAACGCATTGTAAACTGAATGTAGGCCTATATTAACTGATTTTGCATGCAATTGTTTCCGTTTTTACTCTGATTCGGCAAAATACGCGACGAGTCCCAATTGAATGACATGGCTTGGGTTTTTAATAAGGGGTGGCGCTGGATTGTTTAAATACACAATCCACGTGCATGTAAGAGATTTAGTAAAGAATACACCCACTGCGTTAAACCTTGATTCCTCCTCTCCAATACGCCCACATTTTCTAATCGTGGAAGGACGAAGAATGAATGAAATGGGGTTTAACGTCCTACGCTTAAGCACCTAACCTGGGCTAATTGAAGACAGGCATATGCCATACAGTGTGCTATGAGGGAAATTTTTGCCCGGGCAGCAACTGAATTCCAACTGCCAAGGTTTCTTTTACGTGCATGCCAATGTGTACACGGGACCTCGGTTTTTTGTCCCATCCGAACGACTAGGCAGCTGTCCTTGCCAGGCCCTCCTGCATCACTGACAAGGGGAAATCAAGCCGGAAAATCGAGATGAACTTCCGTGATCCCAGGATGGACGAAGAAATGGGATGATCAATTTAATGGGGCTGATTAATTGGCCTAATGCTATACATCGAATTTGAAAAAGAAATGTGTTAAAAACGGTATCCCCAATCGCGTTTACAACGTTGAATATCGAATTGGTTCGTCCTAGCATGTTCCCAATACAACACGTCAATTTTAATTTATAATTCGTTAAAAAACGTAGCCTCTACCGCGTTCAGATGGGTTTTCGGCAAATGTGGGTAACCTTCCATGAACCCAATGCACACAATTTGAAAAAAGGATCTTTTAAACTATAGTTGCTATATATGACTCTGGAATGGTACGGAAGGTCTGGTGTACACAAAAACCAAACTCATTATCTGGGATCTCTTGATTTTCATCCACGATTGTTGTGTAATCAACATTATTTAAAATCAAATGAAAATTGTGACTTCTAGAGGGTGAATAAGCTATTTGACCGAGATTTCGCCAGATAGTTTGGATGCAGCTATGGCGGGTGTGGCGCCAGGCAGGGTAAGCTTACTCTTCCGGACACCTGTTACCACTGTTTGTCGTGTATTTTGTACACGAGGAGCAGTCCATTTGCTGATTACACTATTTTGCCAGATTACACTATTTTGCCTATATAACGTTTTTAGGACTTCGAATTCTGTCTTATGGTTTGGATTGTTCGTACTTGGTTTTTATTTTATTCAGGTGCCACAATCCAGTGACGGGCCAATATGTGCCAAAACCAAACCAGTCCCAGATCTTTGGATGTGCACATACAGTTGTATACAGTTTTATAAAAAAAATCGTGACTTACAGAGTATAAAAACGCCCCCCCCCCCTCCAACAATAAAAACAACCCCAAACAAAAACAATAACAAAACAAACCCAACAAACAAACCCCAAAAAAACAAAACAAAGGGAAGTACGAATGTCTGGGCGGACGGACATTGACTGGTGACGACATGATAAATAAGTCATGTGAAAAAAATGAGGCAAACCACAGCCCTGTAGATCAACAATAAACGATAAAAAGAATTTTTGACATTTTATGTTGATTTTTGAGGGATATATTCCTGAGCTACGAACCAAATAATTTTACCAAATAGAACGGAGGGCCTACTTTTCATACCAAGTTTTATAGGTACATGTAAATGGTTATTTTATATATGAATGGAGTTGAAAACTCTTGTGGTGTATGGTATTTGCTAGTTCTTCAGGAACGGCTTCTTATCGGACTGTCCTAATTTATCTCGAAAATAATGTTGAATTATTATAAAAAATTTGTCAGATGTGTCGTTTCACTTGGTGAACAAAGAAGAATCACGGTGGAAAATAGACGGTAAGAATTCCAAAATAGTCCTAGAACCGAGGTGGTGTAAAGCGTTATTTCCATATTACATGGTCCGTGTATGGGGACAGAGAATAATGGCTAGAGTAACGCCGGATTAACCATGTTGGAGGCCCTGGGGTCTGGAACATGTGGGGGGGGGCTGATCACCGACCGCGAGCGCCGAAGCCACGAAGCCTCAGAAGGGGGAGGTGGGGCTGGGGCAGGGCCGTATGTAGGATTGTAAAAGTGGGGTCGCAGCAGAGTGTTGGGGACGCCAATATAATGCCCAAGTTACTGAGTACGGAACGGTGCGTGTGTGTACGTGGGGTGGGGATCTGGAAGCCCCTCCTCCAAAAAAATTTGAAAATTAGACTGTCACAAACGCGTTTTCCACTCATTTGGAGCTGCAATCAACGTCGCCCCCGTGTGTCAATTTCAGCAGCGCTATTTCTCATTTTGATGTTAAGCACACCAATATGAGAAACTCCTTATCCTCTAAACTAGAACTAGTTCGAAACACCATAAGGCGACGTGGATAGGGCGACCAGAACGAAAATCTTTGATCATGTAATTTGGTGGCGGCGCCCCCAAAGACCAACAAAGTCCTGTCAAATGTGAATAAGGCCGACCAAAACGAACCCTTTAATGTCATGTGGGGGCGGCACCCTTGTCTGGGGTCCTCCTTCAGAAAATTTTGAAAAATAACGATGCAGGAAACACGTTTTTCTTCCATTGGGGTGATATGTAAGTGGCAATTTTGTATTTTATATGGCGGCAGCTTACATTTTTTGGGAGAGGAGTTTGCTTCTGGTGTCCGCGCCTGTGGTAGTGCCCGATAGCCTCCTCATTAGAGATATAAGAAAGTTTGGATTAGGTGTAGGTGCCATTAAAACCGACCGACTCATCAGTGCCTTAGGAGCATCACTGAGTCTTGCCCCCCCCCCCCCCAAATATCACAAGAAAATCGCCTTTACCGCAAAATTCATGCTGAAGCCCATGCTAGTTGGCCCTCCCGAAACATCTTTGCCCCCCCCCCCCCGCAACAAATTCCTGGCTACGGGCCTGATGGGATCATAATCAAGTGTATTATTTTATAATTGAAAGGTTTTCAATTTTTTGGGCGGGAGCGCCTTATTTTAATGGAAATTTTCAAAAATTGGAGGCCGGAAACATGATTTCCTTACATTTCAGGCACTTGTGTGGAGTCATTTAGAAGTACCTCCCCCAGAAAAAAAAAAATTCTGCCACAAAATTAGCGCATTCTGGCGTTATTTCAGTGGAACAATTCATGCGAGTACTATGAAATGATGGCATTTCTAGAGGAGGGGGCTAGACTCAACTGATATTTGGGGGGGCCCCTAATGTGGGGGGCTCTGGGACCTGTTCCCAATGGTTAATTCGGCCCCGGTGATAAATGCGAGAGCTATGAAATGATGGCATCTCTAGAGGAGGTGACTGGACGCAACTGAGATTTTTTGTGGGGCCCCCTAATGTGGGGGGGGGGGGGGTGCTGGGGCCTGTGCCCCATTGGTTAATCCGGCCCTGGGCTAGAGGACATTTCAGAATCCGATTTATAATTTATAAGAAATTTATTAAAATCCGTTACTAAAGTACGGTTTCTAGAAAATCGCATATTTCTTGAACCCTAAGATAAAGCAACGAAACATATTTGAAGTATGAAGTATGCGGCTAAGTAGAATGAGAACATTTTTATATAATATGGTTATATTATTATTATTGTTTAGTTTTAGCGAGCCTGTTTGCAACTCGCTGGAATCCGTTTATTGTGGTCTGAACCCTGTATTCATTGCGTTCCACGTGCAGTTCCTTCCCCTTATAATTAACTTCACGCGAGACTTCCCGTGATCTATCTCTTCGGCCATATTTCCTCACTATGGGTATGTTGTTTTCTGAGTGGTCGGTCAAAATCCAACAATAATCTAAAATGATAATGCCCATCAACTATTTCTATAATGCATAAATAAACTGCAAACCTTCCTTTGTGCGATGACGGGACAAGTTTTATCCAGAAATTGACGACAATTTAGAAATAATGGATGGAATTTCAACGTGTTTGTTTTTCTTAGAAGAAATCCACAGCACGTTATTTGCATGGGACAACCGTGGCCATTTCTATATGAAACCGGTGTCTATCCAAAACAATCGACATTTTCACTGATCGGCATATTTCAACAGGTTCTGCTACTTGCAATCTTTTAATCGACGTCAATATTTTATCATTACGCGGATCCGAATTCATAGAGGCTGAGTTAAAAACGTTGGATTTGATATGAAAATGATCAACATTGAATATTCCTCTAAAACTTGCCCCCTTTCGGCATTTATCAATATAATAAATGTCATATATTCACTAAACCGTTAATTTTTGAACAAACGAGTTGCAGTTATAATGTATTTGGTCGGAGAATGATGTCCCACGTTATAACTATAAGTAGTATAAGATAGTGGCATGGTTATTTTGTTGAAATAAATAATAACACTTATTTCAGTCCATTTCTCATTTAAATAAAAAAGACTAAAGAGTACCCTTTCATTCCCTAAAACATTTAATAATCTATTAGTCTATAGAGATACCCGAATTATTTTCTTTTCAATCTTAAGTTACTATTCATTGGATGAAATTAGTTGAGGACAACATTGGCAGGAATGTCATATCAAATTGGTAGACACCATGACAAAATTTCCTTCATAAATAATGCCCCCCCCCCCCCCCATTTCATTTTAATAGTATTCCAATGTAGGCAGTCTAACCTAGGCTGTCAGATGTGGCGCATGGAATTTGAATATCCTTGTATTTGAGGATTTGATATGTTCCTTTCCACAACATTGGAGATAAACCCAGTCCCCTAATCTTGTATATTGGGTGTGGACTGGACCCTGTCAAATCCATGTGCTCCTATATTATTTATACGGGGATCGAACTGACAGGGTACAGACAAAAGTAAATTTCCTTTATGAAATCCAGAAAAAAATCCCAATTCATTTTTTCGTGAAAATGGTCTCTTACATGTATGTGATTTTAATTTTTTGTGGTACAGACAAAAATAAATTTCCTTTATGAAATCCAGAAAAAATCCCAGTTCATTTTTTCGTGAAAATTGTCTTATGTGATTTTAATTTTATGTGATATTTTGTTTAGGTATCTCTCGGGATAAATGGCATAAACGGCTCAAGTCTGGTGGGCGTCGACCCCAACCCAGAAAGAAGCGAAAGCATGAAATGGGTCGACCTCCAGCACAGACTAAGGTAAGTTGAGTCTTCATATCAGTCTAGTCATTCGGATGGGACGAAAAATCGAGGTCCCAAGTACACATTGGAGTGCCCGTAAAAGATCCCTTGGTAGTTGGAATTCGATATAGAGTAGGCTGTAGCGCCGCTGCCCGGGCAAAATTTCCCTCATAGCACACTGTATGGCGTATGCCAGTCTTCCATTAGCCCAGGTTAGGTGCATAATAGGACGTTAAACCCCATTTCATTCATTCAGTTTTTAAAGAATGGGGTTTAACATCCTGCTGTTCTGCTTCTCCGACTTGGCAAATGAAGACAGGCATACGCCATACATTGTGCTATGAGGGAAATTTTACCCAGACAGATGCACTATGACTCTTATATCAAATTCCAACTGTCAATTAAATTTTAGTAATGTACACAGTGGATGGATCTGTTTTTTTTCCCATCCAAATGACTAAGTTTAAAACAAATTGTTGTAAGTGGCTATCGAATAATCCATGAATGGCGTCCAATAATAAAATTGTATCCGGTGTAAGTTATTGAAGAACTAAACAAGACAACTATCCATTTCACTCAACCCTGGAAAAACAAAATTACTCCTTGAAACTCCTGGAAAATTAACACTTGTGGTTTCGCTATATATTTTAAAATATGAAATTAACGTAGTAATCGAGTTCTTCAAATGTTGACGGCATCGTCGCCGTAAATTGACTCCGGCCCTGAACCGGGACTACTGGAACCTTGTTTAATGGTGGTCAATAATGAAGTTGTATAAGGGGCCAATTCAACACGTTAGAAAAAAAAATACGACCCATTCACAGCATCTGATCAAAATCAAAATATTAGTTTAACATACTGCCAGCTCTTCTGCTTGGCATGGTCTGGCAATGGGTGTCCTGGCTCAAGATAAAGGGACATAACTTATAGGCGAGGCGATCCCACGTGACCTCATTGTAAGGATGTAACGGGTCAAAAAAATTTGAACCGGTTAACTGATGGACAAAAACCCGACCGTGACCGGTTAACCGCCGAGATCAACCTGGCCAACGATACTATAGCCAACGGCCCAACGATAAGCAGATTCAAGCTAGCCAACTATTAGAAATTAGCTGGACGACCGTGACTGCAATGAAAGCACGTGATAGGTACAGCTAATCCGTGCCTTCGACAAATAAGATAAACTGAAAGTATAGTCTATTTTGAGTAATTAGGTTACTCATACTGTTGGACAGCGACCTATTTCTTTCGCAAACGACGAGCATTTTTCTCTTCTAAAGTACGTAATCAAGAATGTCCCAGGAAATAACTGATAGATACAAAGAGCGATAGAAATATACTTTCCAGTGATGTATGACACGGTGACTGGAATTTCGTATTAAGATCCGTATGGTATTTAAACATTTTAAACACTCGAAACCGCTCGCTCGCTCTCTCTCTCTCTCCCTCTCTCTCTTCTCTCTCTCTCAACCAGAGGTAGTACAATATGGTATGCTACCACGTGGTCATCACTCGCGCAGGTATCACATGCCGTTGTGTGACAGATCGGAAAATTGCTTAAATATTATAAGTGTTCGACCCGTTATAAATATAGGAATATTCTACGGCCCCCTACCTCAACCTGAATATGCAGTGTTATAATCCATGTATTCCATTTATTCGCGCGCACAGCATTACTTTCATTTTCATACGCAATACCAGCAGTCAATAGTCAACCTGTAGTGTCCTGTAGTCAAGATTATCCAGCCCGAAGATACAACGCAATAAGAAACGACGAAAAGATTATACCATTTGCCCATGTGCCAGAGGGACGATTTGTTCACGGCATAATTTTAGTACTACGTTTTCGATCAGTGAATACGGCCGTATTATTACTGGGAAAGTTTTGTATCAACGTGTGATATGAACAAGAGTAGAGAGCGTGGGCTAATGCTAGTTTACTACTAGTCGATATACACTGAGGTTTTTTTTTATATAGAGCGAGTAACGGTCAGGGGAATATCGAACCGGTCAGCTTGCCAAACTTAACCGTAACCGGTCAACCGAGTAACCGTTTACATCCTTACCTCATTGTTTACCTTATAGCACACTTTTCCTTGTACATTCATTTGAACTCGTGTGTTGACAAACGTTAGTTTTTGTCGTTAATATGGAATTTAATACTGATACGGTTCTCTTACCGTCGCTAAGGTCACATGGGACCGCATTTTTACTGGCGACATCTAGTGGGAATTCCTTCAGCGAGGATGTCCATTAAAATGTAATTGGATTAGATGGTAAAATACATGGTCACCTGTTAACCATTTCCAGTTTGTGTTTTGTTATTATTATTGTCCAAGAACTTCTCGAGTGTTCCAATGTAGGCAGTCTAACCTAGGCTGTCAGATGTGGCGCATGGAATTTGAATATCCTTGTATTTTTGGATTTGATATGTTCCTTTCCACAACATTGGAGATAAACCCAGTCCCCTAATCTTGTATTAGGTGTGGACTGGACCCTGTCAAATCCATGTGCTCCTATATTATTTATACGGGGATCGAACTGACAGGGTACAGACATTTGTTAGTTTCTTAAAGGATTTATTTAGTCAGTTTTGGTGGATCCCAGAAGTCGAGTTAAATATTTTATATTACAAGATGACTAGGCATGACTTGATCGTATTAGTAACTTGACAATTATTTTAAGAATCTGCTAAAATAGACATGTTGAATTTATTTCAAATTCATATAAATTGATAAACGTTTGCATCGAATTGAATGAAATTGAATGAAACTCTGGTTTAAACAATATTTTATTCATTTGGAAAAGATTGAACAGGCAAAACCTATGAATCTATTGGCTCTGCTCTAAGAGTGATGTGGGGGTTAGGGTGGTCTAGAGTGCTGCGCTTCGACCTGTAGCTGGCCGGTCACCTCTGGCTTGCAGCTGTGGTTTCGAGCCCTGGTGTGAGCGTATGTGGCATCAAGATAGGGACGGGGCACCTTCTCAACCTTGTGGGTTTCGTTGCACTGCTAAAGACACTACGCGCAAGCGAATTATTGAAATAAAATTAAACCATATGTTTGTCCCGAAATGACCTAGTTATGTTGAGTGGACATTAAACCCCATTTCTCTTAAGAGTGATGTGCTGTATGGCAGTCCTGAGGTCTTGGATTTCATCCTTTTTGTGTGTTGGTTGAACATTGTGTTCATGGTTTCCGCCGAAGTTGTCCCCCCTTGTCGGTGTTCCGAGAATAAAGGTCCTGGCTGGGAATAGTATATAGTCATTCAGATGGTATTATAAAACTATGCGTGGAACAGAAGTAGGATGTTAAACCCCAGGTTGTCTAAAGTTTATAATCCAATGTAGTCAGTCTAACCTAGGCTGTCAGATGTGGCGCATGGAATTTGAATATCCTTGTATTTGAGGATTTGATATGTTCCTTTCCACAACATTGGAGATAAACCCAGTCCCCTGATCTTGTATTGGGTGTGGACTGGACCCTGTCAAATCCATGTGCTCCTATATTATTTATACGGGGATCGAACTGACAGGGTACAGGCCTTTACATTTAATTCCTGATGAATTTGCCAAAAAAATCTGAAACTATTTTTTACACAATTTATTGGGGTCATATTTCTGATGCGCGGACTTGTCTCTTGTTCAATCACTTTCTAAAACACAATTAACTCAATTTATCCATATGTTTTTGCATACCGAAATCTATAGTACACGTATATTGCAACTGTATTGTTTTTCTTTGCTGCTCAATCGCTCAGACTTCGCCAATTTCTTGTGAATACATGCTGGAGTCTTTTGAAGACCATGATTCCTTGCACAACATCACGATATTCAGCTCGCCCCCCCCCCCCCCTAACTATACAGAAGACGAGGGAAAATATATTTTAGTTTCTAAAAATTTGAGTATTCACCAAAATGACCTCAGAATTGATAATCTTGAGTGAAAATTTTTTGGGGGTGTTTTTGCTTTTGGTAGAGCGGGGGTCTGTATTGCATGTTACTATATATCTATATATATTTTAGTGTAGGAGGAACCCCCTGAAAATTAGTACACTTGTGCTAAGGGGACTATCCTCATTAAATAAAGTTATTATTATTATTAATTGAATAAAACAAAAATCTGTAATAGGACCACTAGCTCAGGTAATTGGCACAGTGTTGTAAATTGATTTTAATGTTCCAATGTAGGCAGTCTAACCTAGGCTGTCAGATGTGGCGTATGGAATTTGAATATCCTTGTATTTGAGGATTTGATATGTTCCTTTCCACAACATTGGAGATAAACCCAGTCCCCTAATCTTGTATTGGGTGTGGACTGGACCCTGTCAAATCCATGTGCTCCTATATTATTTATACGGGGATCGAACTGACAGGGTACAGACAAAAAACAAATTGAAAACTGCCGTATTATCTTACATCTGAGTCGTAATTCCGGAGATGATCCACCATCATTGATATTTTGTTTTATTAATTTGTGTTCATTAAACCGTGGAGAAAATACAAATGACCATACAGATTTTATGTACAAAAATGTTTATTGAATCGTTCTATGGGCTGGTTCTTCAAAGCTGTGTTTACTTGATTTGATTGTTTAGTGTTAGCAATGTCTATTTTCTGTCTTGTCCGCAGGTTTTTATCTTGTGGATTTTTTTGTTTGTTTTGCGTGTAGTGCAGTGCTCCTGCATTAACTGTAATATAAAGTACAATGATGTGAAGAATGTTTATTAAGGTCAATGATTTTCTATTTTCAGTTGGGACCTAAAAGAATCCATTTAGTACGTACAAGGGGAGGTAACACTAAACAGCGAGCTTTGAGACTGGAGAACAGTAACGTTAACTGGTCAACACAAGGTACGTCCACTCTTTATTCTGGATCAGCTCTAGTTAGTCGTTCGGATGGGATGAAAAACCGAGGTCCCGTGTACACATTGGAGCGCACGTAAAAGATCCCTTGGCAGTTGGAATTAGATATATAAGAGTAGGCCGTAGCGCCGCTGCCCGGGCAAAATTTCCCTCATATCACACTATGGCGTATGCCCGTCTTCAATTAGCTCAGGTTAGGTGCATAACAGTAAGACGTTAAACCCCATTTCATTTCATTCAAGCTGCAGTGGTTTATTGAGGTAATGGGGGAGGGTTGGGATGGCCTAGTGGACTAGAGTGCCGCGCGTGACCTCTAGCTGACCGGCTACATCTGGCTTGCGGCTGTGGTTTCGAGCCCTGGTGTGAGCGTATGTGGCATGGAGATAGAGGCGCCTTGTCAACCTCGTGGGTTTCCTCCGGGCACTCCCGTTTTCTCCCACTGCTAAAGACCCCTACGCACGAGCGAATTAATGAAATAAAATTAAACCATGTGTTAGTCCCGAAATGACCTAGTTGTGTTAAGTGGATGTTAAACCCCATTTCTCTCTTAATGAGGTAATGACTTGACTAGCTGTCTAGGTGTTCGGTTGGTCTGAAACACATGTAGTACACTGTATGGCGTACGCTGGTCTTCTTCAGCCCAGTTGAAACAAGACGTAGGATAGTAAACCCTATTCCATTGGCTGAAAAAGTACCTCGGGATCTGGATTTTCCAGTATGGTCTGTCCCCTCCCTCCGCCAGGTCAGTGATGCAGAACAGGAGGCCTGTAAAGGACGATGTCTGATCATTCCTATAAAAAGTAAAAGAACCCCTGATATTAAAATTCAAAATAAAATCTATTAAGACCCTCGCAATGAAAATTTCCCTTATAGCACACTGTTTGGCGTGTGCTCATCTTCATAAGCCCTGTTGGTGCAGAAAAGTAGGACGTTGAAATCTCGGTTCATTTCATTTCCCTGCTACCAACTTACAGTATAAGATCTAGTTGAAGGGTAGATAGACACATTGTCGTTTTAACCGACGAAACTTGATTAAGAGTTTGCTTTTGTTCAAACCAATACTTCTGGAATGGATGTATGATGATTAAAACCTATCACCATCTTTCAGCTGATTAAATCATGCTGACTAGGTTATTAGACTGACATCCAAGCAAACTCATTTCTCAATCATCTGCCTTGTGAAAATTCTCCCTCTTATTTGACGCTCCTAAAGGCGCAAAATTGTACTGTTCACCCTAGCATTGCACATGTGACCAATGTGATTTCTCCTACAGAATAAAGGCACTATCATTATACCCTTGTATACCAATGAATGATTATATCCGACCATTTCTAATTGGCATTAGGTGGGGGTTAGGATGGCCTAGTGGTCTAGAGTGCTGCGCTTCAACCTCTAGGCTGGCCAGCCACCTCTGGCTTGCGGCCTTGGTTTCGAGCCCTGGTGTGAGCATATGTGGCATGGAGATAGGGGGCCTTCTCAACCTCGTGGGTTACCTCCGGGCACTCCCGTTTCCTCCCACTGCTAAACCCCTAATTAATGAAATAAAATTAAACCATGTGTTAGTCCCAAAATGACATAGTTGTGTTGAGTGGACATTAAACCCCATTTCTCTCTTATTGAGGTAATGATTTGACTGGCTCAGAAACTAGGTGTTCGGATGGCCTGAATCCCATGTAGCAACGCTGTATGGCGTACGCTGGTCTTCATCAGCCCAGTTGAAACAAGACGTAGGATGGTAAACCCTATTTCATTGGCTGAAAAAGTACCTCAGGGCCCGGTTCCTAGAAAATTCTTAAAGTAAGCACAAAGTCATACTTCACTTTTACTTACGTAAGAATCTTATAAAAATACCGTCCCTAGAAAATTCTCAAGACCATTCTTACGTAAGCACAAGTCAAGTACAAGTCTAAGCACATTGTGACTGGTAATGCTTACCATACACTGAGACTACGATGCTCTTTAACGTCATAAAATAACTTTGGTATGCGAATTACGTCATAAATTTGTCGTCTGCTTCATTGTGGTGGATTTTAATTGACATGTCCCCTGTATAGGCCTACATAATTATAAAATGTGCCAAAATATATTTAAAAAAAAACGCAGACACATAGGCCTACAAACTAACTGAATAATTGTGAGAGCGCCTGATCAGCCTGTGTGTTTGTAGCCTATTGTTTAGGCCTACTAATTGGCAAATACATAAATTGGTTTCAGGGTAGGCCTATAAGGCCCTAGATGCAAAATTTTCTATAGCATTCTTAATTTCTTTTCGAGAAGAATTTTCCCTGTCTTGTAATTGTCTCTTTGGTATCAAAAGGTGTCGGAAATGCCGTCGAATACCTCTACGGTCAGCCATCTTTTTGAAGCAGAAACAGACTTAAGGTTGGTAAGCAAGCCCTATACCTTGCTTGGGACTTGTGCTTAGACTGGCTATGTTTAAGAACGAAGTTGTGCTTAAGTTTTTTCTTGGAACGCATAATAACGTTCTTGTGCTTACAATGAAGTCTACTTAAAATCGAAGCACAAGGCCGTTCTTAAGAATTTTCTGGGAACACAAAATAAGGTAAGTTTACTTAAATGCAAAGTCGACTAAAATCTAAGCATAAGAACGTGCTTAAGAATTTTCTAGGAATCGGGCCCTGGATCCGGATTTTCCAGTATGGTCCGTCCCCTCCCCTCCGGTCCGCAAGGTCAGTGATGCAGAACAGAAGGCCTGTAAAGGGCGATGTCCGATCATTCCTAGTGTATATAAATGTAAAAGAACCCCTGATATTAAAATTTAAAAAAAAATGTGTTAAGACCCTCCCAATTTGGGGCCATCCATAAAGTACGTACGGTTGAAGGGGGGGTCACGCCAAAAACGTACCGGTGCGTAAATTCATTGGCAAAACGTACCTCCAGCAGCGTACAGGGGGGAGGGGGGGCTGAATTTTACCCATTTTGAGCGTATGTACTTTAGGGATGGCCCCATAGCACACTGTTTGGCGTGTGCCCATCTTCATAAGCCCTGTTGGTGCAGAAAAGTAGGACGTTAAAATCTCGGTTCATTTCCCTGCTACCAACTTATAAGATCTTGTTGAACAGAAGATAGTCATTGTGGTTTTAATCGACAAAACTTGATTAAGAGTTTGCTTTTGTTCAAACCAATACTTCTGGAATGGATGGATGTATGATGATTAAAACCTATCACCATCTTTCGGCTGATTAAATCATGCTGACTAGGTTATTAGACTGACATTTAAGCAAACACTCATTTCTCAATCCTCTGCCTTGTCAAAATTCTCCCTCTTATTTGACGCTCCTAAAGGCGCAAAATTGTACTGTTCACCCTAGCATTGCACATGTGACCAATGTGATTTCTCCTACAGAATAAAGGCACTATCATTATACCCTTGTATACCAATTAATGATTATAGATATCGCACCATTTTCTAATTGGCATAAGGCACAACTACTCTGTACGCCTGGGGTATTGAGATGGCCTAGTGGTCTTGAGTGCAGCGCTTCACCCTTTAGCTGGCCGGCCACATCTGGCTCATGGCTGTGGTTTCGAGCCCTAGTGTGAGCGTCTGTGATATTGGAGATAGGGGCTCCTTGTCAACCCCGTGGGTTTCCTCCGGACACTCAGGTTTCCTCCCACTAGTAAAAAAACCCCTACGCACAAGCAAATTAAAATAAAATTAAAACCCATGTTAGTTCAGAAATGTCTAGTTGTGTTGAGTGGACATGACACCTCATTTCTCTCTCACTCTCTGTAGGCCTACAAAGTTGGATGAATATATCTTGGAAAAGCTTTAGAAATAAAACTGATACAACAGAAGTATGGAGGCCATTTCAACTTTCCTTAATGTATGATACATGATTAAAAGTGGCTCAGTGAATTGGGTGCTGGAGGGCCAGGGTTTGATTCCTGGTTATTTTCTAGTAGGGTTTCTTTGTCAGTCGTGCAGGTGGAGAGGGCCTAACATGGAAGTGTTAAGTCATTTAGATGAAACTAAAAATCCAGATCCCTTGTGCACGTTAAAGAACCCTGATAGAATTTAAAAAAAGATAGACGTTTGTTTGTCCCAACATGATCTCTTCCATATTCTGTGACACTCAGCTAATCTCGACAGATCCCGGTACCCTACATCTGGACTTAGCTGTATAATGAATTTCGCCATTTTGGAACTATTTTAAAGGACCTCCGATTAAAAATGGCTGCCCCCATGGAAATTATATCAACAAACCAAAAAATGGCTGTCCCCATAGAGATTATATCTAGTAAATACGCCATTTTGGGACTTTTTTTGTAAAAGCGGCACATTTTCCTGTTAAAAGTAAATCGGTAGTTGACTATCCGCATCACAAATGTATGGTCGTAGGTACATATCAATTAGTCATACATCCGAATATCTAGATGTAGGGTTACGGAATCTTGTCAAGGTTTGTCGAATGGTTGGGTGAATGTTAAAACACCATTTTTTATATTTTTCAGGAATAACCCGTAAAACGCGTATTTTGGATGTGGTGTATAACGCTAGTAGTAACGAACTCGTCAGAACTAAAACATTGGTGAAAAGTGCCATCATTCAGGTTGATGCCAATCCTTTTAGACAGTGGTTTGAAAATCATTTTGGTCTCCCAGTTATACCTAGAAAGAAATCAACAAAAAAGGTGAAGAAAATTTAATGTTCGTTGAATATGACAATAAATGGATAAGCTCGAGTGTTGACATCAGAACATGCACTATACTGAATTATCACTAGGGACATTAACATAAATAAAACAATAATGGATTAAATACTTTCATCCATAAAGTATGTACGCTCAAAATGGGTAAAATTCAGACCCCCCTCCCCCCCCCTGTACGCTCCTGTACGTACGTTTTGCCAATGAATTTAAGCACCTGTATGTTTTTGGCGCGACCTCCCCCCCCCCCCCCCCCCCTTCAAGCATATGTACTTTATGGATGGCCCCTTAACTAATTAGCGTCTTCCCTAATTGGTAACAAACCATGACACATTAAATACTATCTAAAACTGACTGGTCATTATGCCTGATCATATATGCCTCCCTTAGTTAATGAAGAACCGAACGGTTTATGAATAGGCCATTGGTTTGATGTCGGTCTGTAAAATAAAAACAATATTTTGGCAATTTGACAAATAGTATCTGGTCAATTTATGTCTAGTCTCAATAAAGGGTTCCTGGTTCAATCACAGGGCGGGGTTTGGGGCTCACGATGGGTAAGACATTGGTTCGCTAGCCCGGATGTCGGGTGTTCGATCCCTGCATTAGCAAAGAAAGTTCATCAGGATTTTATGGCGTGGTTTCCCCTGGTCAGTGATGCGGGACAGGAGGGCCAGACAAGGACAGCTGTCCAGTTGTACAGATAAGATGAACAACCAAGGTCCTGTGTACACATTGGTGTGCACATAAAAGATCCACTTGGCAGTTGGTGTATGCCAGTCTTCATTAGCCAAGTTTAGAAGTAGGACTTGAGCCCCATTTCATTTCGATCACAGGTTAGCCTGATAAAACTTCAGGATTTTTCCAGCTTTTTTGTACCCCTTTGGCCGTTCACCGGGGCAGAAGTCTAATTTGAAAGGGAGACAAGAACAATTGGTATTAAATCAAATGATTCCGGTCATACATAGATAAATCGGAGGGGAGGGTGTTTGGGATGGCCTAGTGGTCTTAGAGTGCCGCGCTTCAACTTCTAGCTGGCCGGCCACCTCTGGCTTGTGGCTGTTTTCGACCCCTGGTGTGAGCGTATTTGACATGGAGATAGGGGTGCCTTCTCAACCTCGTGGGTTTCCTCCGGGCACTCCGGTTTCCTCCAACTGCTTAAGACCCCTACGCGCTATCGAATTATTGAATTAAAATTAAACCATATGTTAGTCCCGAAATTACCTAGTTGTGTTGAGTGGACGTTAAACCCATTTCTCTCTCTCTCAAAGATAAATCTTTTGACTCTAAAACAAAAAAACCCTGAAGGTTGAAATATTGCATACTGTCCAAATTAGGAATAGATTTTATACAATTTATTCCTTATGAATGTGTGCTAGATAGATCAGCCTCTGCGACACGGATTCATTCAATATGAATAACAGTTACTAGTAGGCAGACAATAATTAAATAATATCTGATCAAAAGTTGTCAGTGACCGGTAAATTTCTCTATGGGTGATTGTCAAATCTGTAAATTTTGCTTTTCAAATGTCCGGTTCATCGTAGGCAAATTACTTGGATTATCCTGCATCACTAACAGCGTGGTTTCCCCTTGTCAGTGATGCAGGATGGAGGGCCAGGCAAGGACAGCTGAGTTGTTCGGACAGGACACATTGACATGTACGTAAAAGATCCCTTGACAGTTGGAATTCAATATTAGAGTAGGCCGTAGCGCCGCTACCCTGGCAAATTTCCCCTCCTAGCACTGTATGTCATGTACCCGTCTTTATTAGCCCAGTTTAGGAGCAGAACAGTTGGATGTTGAACCCCATTTCATTTTGTAACGTTGACAGCGATTAAACAATTAACTCGATGCTGGGTCCCATCCCAGTACGTACGCTTGGAGGGGGGGGGGTCACGCCAAAAACTTTGTTGTGTAATTCATTGGCAAAACGTACGTACAGGGAGGGGGGGGTCTGAATTTTACCCATTTTGAGCGTACGTACTTTATGGGTGGCCCCCCGTTTGCAAAATGACCCAACTTTCTGTTGACTAGAAGTTTAATGGTTTGGTTACACATCTTTTACTGTCACATGCCTTATTGAACAGGTTGTGAACCACCCTCCGTAAGGTTGATTGGTTATCAAGCACTCGGCCACCATCCATAAAGTGAGTGATACTGTGCGTAAAAGATTCCTAGTAATTGGATTAAAAAATTGTTTCTTGGCCAAATGACATAAACCAATACTAGTAATGAATGGATGTATGATGATTAAAACCTATCACCATCTTTCGGCTGATTAAATCATGCTGACTAGGTTATTAGACTGACATCCAAGCAAAACGATCAGTAGCATTGATTTCCAGCTCATATGCTGCCTGTACACCCCAGGTTTTCAGGTTTTCTCTTGGACCTCCAATTTCTTCCTAACCTCTAAATAGTAAGTGCAGGGGGACTGCGCCACATGATTTACATAAAAGACAAATATAACGACAAGACATCATACTCAGGAAAAACGAACAATTCAAAAAGAGTGAATGGATCTGGGGGCTCGCCGTAAGCGTCCACTGCGCTGTACAGTCCCGGGCCTGTTGTGGTACAGGCTTCACTAAAATGATTCACAAAAAAGACCTAACAAAAATAATGCGACCTATCTTGACAGTGGCCGTCTCTTCAATGGCGATAGTCTGCCAGTAATTGACGTCGGGCGAGAAAGAAGTGTACTTCCTCAAAAAAATCTGCTGTTAAAATTACCTGCCCTTGTTAAAAGGTCGATTCTACAGACCAATCAGAAAGCAGTTTACATACCAATCTTAGCATCATTGTTTCTATGTTCCCAATAATCTTTCAATGAAATATGAGTCGCTTCCTCTCTCCAACTTGATTGGTCAATATAGATAGAAGTATGACTGTTGGATAATTTGACTTGTTTTCTCTCGTGAATGGAACTAGGGATTAGTTGAGTAGAACACATACCGAGTGTGGTCCTGAAATGACCAGTTTGTTTCGGTGGACATTTATCTCTCATAACTGGGGGGGTTGGATGGCCAATGGATAGCATGTTCAGTTTCATACGGACTGTCATATAGTAAACCGACATGGTTTCTAATCCCGGTTATACGGTACAAGGAGTAAGGTCAGCTGTCCAACCTCGTGGGTTTTCTCCAGGTCCTGAACTACTAATTAAAATTCAACCATATGCAATTCCTGAAATGGCATAGTTTGTGTCGAGTGGAAGGTAAACCTCTCACAGGTGTTACTAGCTGTTGAATCTAATGATTGAGGTCCTACATAGATAAATCTTTCGACTCCTAGAAGAAAACCTGTAGGTTGAAACATTGCATACTGTCAAATTAGGAATAGATTTTATACAATTTATTCCTTATGAATGTGTGCTAGATAGATCAGCCTCTGCGACACGGATTCATATAATATGAATAACAGTTACTAGTAGGCAGACAATAATACATCTCTTTTTGTGTTAATATAATTTAAAGAATTGTTTATAAGGCTCTGGGGGACTTGGATGGCCTAGTGGTCTAGAATGCCACGCTTCGACCTCTAACTGGCCGGTCACCTCTGGCTTGCGACTATGGTTTCAAGTCCTAGTGTGAACGTATGTGACATGGAGATAGGGACGCTTCTCAACCTAGTTGGTTTCCTCCGGGCACTCCGGTTTCCTCCCACTGCTAAAGACCCCTATGTGCAAGCGAATTATTGAAATAAAATTAAACCATATGTTAACCCCGAAATGACCTTGATGTGTTGAGTGGCAGTAAAACCCATTTCTCTTTTATAAGGCTCCCAATCTTCAGAATTCGAACTTTGAGTTTCAGCTTGATTTTTGATTGAAATTTGCTTTTGATACATGTTAAAAATAATTCATGGTATCGCCACTACCAATAAGTTTTGAACCCCTGTATTGCAACAAGATTTGACACCCCCTGTATATCGCCACTAGCAACAAGGTTTGACACCCATACCCCCCCCCCCCCCTGTATCGCCCCTAACAATAAGTTAAGACCCCCTGTATCACAACTGAATAATTAACAAACGTTTCTGTTTTTGAGATGTCAAGACATTAAATAATTTGGTTTTATTTCAGACGACAAAGAAAACGGATGAAGAGAAAGCAAAAAGAGCAGCAAGAGAAAGTGTCAAGGCCAAGAAATTATCTAAAGAAGTTCTCTTCAAACGAAGACAAAACAGAAAAAAATTGTTTAAAGTTGAACCTTCACTTCAAGAACAGTTCCGCAACGGTCGACTTCTAGGTATTTATAATAATAATAATAATAATCGTGTCATTTTACAAGGGTAGCAAATTAGGTTTGAGGCCTTTATCCAATTTGGCCCTTGGCACAGATCGTGCAAATGATTTCGATCATTACTGCAGGAAGAAACCAAAGAACTCAGGGGGGGGGGGAACCTGCCTGATCGGACGGGAGACCGAATATCCCTCTCACTTACAACGATAAAGTTCTTGTCCTGAGCTGGGATTGAACCCTCGTTGCATTGGTAAGAAGCCGCCTCTCTATCGCCACGGCTATCCGACCATGTTAATCGCGTGATAGTTTCATAACCAATAAATTAGATATAGAAGTATGCCATAGCACTGCTCTCTAAGCAAAATTTCCCTCAAAGCACTGTATGGCATAAGCTCAAATTCATTAACCCAGTCTGAGAAGAACAGTAAGACGTTGAATTTCATTTATTAACGAAATCAACTTTTTGAACATGACTTGACAATACTTGAATCCACACAAAAGACCGGACAATGTTTCAACTGTTATATATGGACAGAATGATGAGAATAATATGGAGAGGGAATTAAGAAACCGTTTTGGTTTCGTTCTGGTTTCCAAGGAATCCTATTGTCATAGTTACTCTGACTGTCTCAAAAACACATTAAAATTGTATTTTCAAGCTTCAGGCCATATTGACAAATTTCAACTAAAATATTTAAAGAATCTAGCCCATTCATTGGCATTGGGATGAAAAAACGAGGTCCAGAGTAGTGTACATATTGGTTTTCATGTAAAATATCCCTGACTGTTGGAATTTGCAGACAGTAATGCCTTGTCCTGGCAAATTTCCCTCATCACAGTATGATGTATGCCAGTCTTTACTAGTCCAGATGTCATGTAATTATAGTGGACTTCATTCTAACATGGTACAGAATGAATACAATATGCTGAATTAGACCATTATGTCGGAATACTCAATTGCCACAATTCCAACATCTCAAAGGATTGATACAGTATGCCAATTTTATTAGACCAGCATTTCAGAATACTTATTGTTTGGCATGTAATTTTTTCTTTAAAATCTGGTACCTTGAGCACTTGAAAATAACTCCCCAAAGGACAGTTCAGTTTTGTTTCTACGAGAAACATTTCTTGCTGTATTTGTACAATTGTACAGTATTAATGTCTATTCTTTGTTGAAATAATTCACTAGTCTCATTCCTGCCCAATTGTCCAAAGAACAATCGTACCAAATTGCATGTGGATTGTTGGAGCGTTGAACTTTTTGCATACTGTCCAAATTAGGAATAGATTTTATACAGTTTATTCCTTATGAATGTGTGCTAGATAGATCAGCCTCTGCGACACGGATTCATTCAATATGAATAACAGTTACTAGTAGGCAGACAATAATACTTCTATTGGTTTCATAACATTTTTAGTCTTGTGTTTTTATGGCTGCTGTCTTCAGACGCGTGATAATTGACTGGCCGGATGCCTTATTTCCAGTTAGCAATTCACTATTGGCTGGAGATTTGGCAGGTAGGGGGCCATCCATAAAGTATGTACGCTCAAAATGGGTAAAATTCAGCCCCACCCCCTGTACGCTCCTGTACGTACGTTTTTTCAATGAATTTACACACCTGTACGTTTTTAGCGTGACCCCCCCCCCCTTCAAGCGTAAGTACTTTATGGATGGCCCCTAGAGGGACAGTTCATGTTTGTGCTGTATTTTTAATAGGGAGAAAGTATTTTGAATAGTTGTTTAATACTCGTAACTTTTTCTGTGTATTTTCAGTAAAAATCGCGTCTCGACCGGGTAACTGTGGAAGATGTGATGGCTTTGTCCTGGAAGGAAAAGAACTCGAATTCTACATGAAGAAAGTTAAATCTAAGAAAAGGAGTTAAACTCAAGACTGTCTTCATGCAGTTAAAATAAAGAAAAAAACCTGAATAAATCTGTTATATTATTTATTGTCTGTGAGTGGGCTATGAACACAATATACTGGCTGAAACTCTAGCAAAATTTACCCATGAAACATACTGCATGAGTGGGGGGGAGATGCTGGCTCGCTAACCTGGAGGTCTGGTGTTAAATCCCTGCATTGGCCGAGAAAGTTCATCCAGATTTTGTGGCATGGCTTCCACTTGTCAGTGATGCAAGTCACCTGTACATAAAAGATATTTTACAGTTGGAATTTGGTATAAGCGTAGCGCCGTTGTCCAGGCAAAAATTTCCCTCATAGCATGGTGTATGCCCGTCTTCATTTGCCCTGTTCGGAGCAGAACAGTAGAAAGTAACTTTTTTTATGACATGGGACATACCGAATCAACAGGATTTGAGCTTCTCAACCCGGGGTGGGGTCTACTGATGGCAGTATATTATACCTTGGTTCTCCTGAAGTCGACAGGACTTTCATGCTTATAAACAATCTTCTGTTTACATGTACGGAAAATGAAAATATCCCCAGGGTCCAGTAAGAAAAACCAACTCTGGAAGAATAACCGGATGCAAGTTTAATGAAACAATTCCTGAAGAATATAAACCCATATTCCTATCTATATTCAGACCGCAAGTTATTCTGGGCATGTGGGGTTGGCCCGTGTGTGCTGTGTCATAAAGTCTGTGGTCCTCCAGTTTCCTCACACTGCTAAAGACCCCTAAGTGAATTATTGTAATAAAATTTGTGGCGTTAGGACATTGAAACCCATTACCCTCTCTATGGGCATAAAATATACCTTAAAGATTTACTGTTTTAGGTTTATTATACGCCCACATTGAAATGTGGTCGTATATATTGCCGTCGCCCCCGTCCGTCCGGCGTCCACAATTGCTTGTGGACGCTCTAGAGGCCAAAGTTAAAATTCGATTGACTTTAAATTTATACACAGTGTTTAAGGTCATGAGACGAAGAAGCCTATTGATTTTCAGCGATTTCCGATAATAACTGTCAGAGTTATGGCCCTTGATCACTTAAAAAAATCTTGTGGACGCTCTAGAGGCCAAAATTAATATCCGATTGACTTTAGATTTATACATAGTGTTTAAGGTCATAAGACGAAGAAGCCTTTTGATTTTCAGCAATTTCCGATAATAACTGTCAGAGTTATGGCCCTTGATCACTTCAAAAAATCTTGTGGACGCTCTAGAGGCTAAAGTTAATAACCGATTGACTTTAAATTTATACACAGTGTTTAAGGTCATAAAATGAAGAAGCCTTTTGATTTTCAGCAATTTCCGATAATAACTGTCAGAGTTATGGCCCTTGATCACTTCAAAAAATCTTGTGGACGCTCTAGAGGCTAAAGTTAATAACCGATTGACTTTAAATTTATACACAGTGTTTAAGGTCATGAGGCGAAGGAGCCTCTTGATTTTCATCGATTTCTGATAATTACTGTCAGAGTTATGGCCCTTTATCGCTTATAAAAATCTTGTGGACGCTCTAGAGGCTAAAGTTAATAACCGATTGACTTTAAATTTATACACAGTGTGGTCATGAGACGAAGAAGCCTATTGATTTTCAGCAATTTCAGTAATTACTGACTGAGTTATGGCCCTTGATCACTTTCAAAATTTTGTGGACGCTCTAGAGGCTAAAGTTAATGACCGATTGACTTTAAATTTATATAAATTGTTGAAGGTCATGAGACGAACAAGTATATTGAGTTTCAATGAATTTAGATAACTTGAACAGCATGGAGGAGAACTTTATCAAAGCCAAACAAATTCCAATGATTTTCTGATAATTACATAATGAGTAGTTACTTTTAATCAGATTTTAGTGTATTATAAATGTTTCATTACCGAAAAAAGTAAAATATGCGACAACTCTTGTTGACTGCCCGGACGATTTAGCTGCTGTGGGCGTATGTTTCGTTGCCTGGCAACCTATGTTAAAACAAGTTGGGGGTTGGGATGACCTAGTGGTCTATAGTGTCGCGCTTCGACCTCTGGCTTTCGGCTGTGGTTTCGAGCCCTGCTGTGAGCGTATGTGGCATGGACATAGGGGCGCCTTCTCAACCTCGTGGGTTTTCTCCGGGCACTCCGGTTTCCTCCCATTGCTAAAGACCCCTACTCGCAAGCAAATTATTGAAATAAAATTAAACCATATGTTAGTCCCGAAATGACAAATTAAACACACGGATAGGACAAACAAATGTGCTCTAGAAGAAACCCTTGGCAATGTTCTTCCCTGGTACTGTACAAACCTTACCATTTTAAAGGAGGGGTCCCCTCTTCATTGTACTGTACAAACCCTACCATTTTAAAGGAGGGGGTGTCTTCTTCCCTGGTACTGTACAAACCTTACTATTAAAGGAGAGATGTTCTCTTCCCTGGTACTGTACAAACCTTACTATTAAAGGAGAGATGTTCTCTTCCCTGGTACTGTACAAACCTTACCATTAAAGGAGGGGTGTTCTCCTCCCTGGTACTGTACAAACCCTACCATTAAAGGAGGGGTCTCCTCTTCTCTGGTACTGTACAAACCCTACCATTAAAGGAGGGGTGTTCTCTTCCCTGGTACTGTACAAACCTTACTATTAAAGGAGGGGTGTTCTCTTCCCTGGTACTACACAAACCTTACTATTAAAGGAGGGATGTTCTCTTCCCTGGTACTACACAAACCTTACCATTAAATGAGGGGTGTTCTCTTCCCTGGTACTGTACAAACCCTACCATTAAAGGAGGGGTCTTCTCTTCCCTGGTTCTGTACAAACCTTACCATGAAAGCCCCAATACCACTCTTGTTGTAACTGAATAATATGTTCCAATCTTTATTCTGCTCAACAATTTGTACTATTTTACAATATTTCAATTAATAAATGATACAAATTTCATCTTAACACACCTAATTTTATAAATTGAAAAAATTCAACCACATGTCGTGACATGGTTTGAAAAGCCTTACGTAAGCACTTTCAAATGCAACTTGGATTTAAACATATTTTCGAACCCTCGGGACAAGTAAAATAGGTTGTAATGGATAATTTACACAACAGGTATGACACTTAAACATCTTGTAGTTAGAATAAGGCAATTTTTTTTCTGGACCTGTCAAGCCAGCAAGAGTGTTATTGTCCCTTTAAAGAAAGGAGGGATGTTCCCGACACATAATTGCAAGTTGGTAGCTTGTTCGTTGCCAGTGTTGGCCAAGACTTTCCACAGTGGAGCAGGATGGAGGTTCTAGCAATTGCAGTTGTCTAGTTCGGATGGTATAAAAACATGTCTGGGGCGCCGGAACTAGGGTACCAGGGTATACAAATGGTACCCTGACCTTTTTTTGAGTATACATGTATAACCATGCCCTAATGATGAATGTTTTTAACCTTTTTACAAGTCTATTCATTTTTAAATGATAGATATGAAATTGCTCTCTGGTCAGTCGCGTACCGGCTCTTGCACTCTCATTATCAGCCCAATGCTCTCTAAATAGCCTTCTCGGAAATGACAAATTTCTAGAGGCCCTCGGACCCCCTTATCTTTTGGTACCCTGCCCCTAACACAGTTCCGCCGCCCCTGGAAAGATCCCTTGTCAGGCATCAGGCAGTTGGAATTCAATAAGAGTAGGCCATAGGATGCTGCTTAGGGTAAGCCCATCTTAGTTCTTACTTAGCCCAGTGTAATCTTAGTACTTACTTAGCCCAGTGTAATGTTTGACCCTCAGTACAAAGCACTAATGAGTTGGCTGGTCGAGTAACCCTTGTGGGCAGGCCCAGATCCAGGATTTTTTCGAGGGGGGGGGGGCATACATTGTAACTAATGGTAATCATTAGAGTGCCGCATACATTAGTGGTTTGGTGTAATCCCCAGAGCCTTGACGCATTGCCTGGGCATAGACAATGCGAAAATCATGTTTATATCATCAATTAAAAAGCAAAAATTCCAGTCTCACTGGGGGGAGGGGGGCACGGCCCCCCTTGATCTGAGTCTGGTGGGGTTTCTACAGGTATTCAGTGTTACTCCTGAAAGAATAGATTTTAATAAGATTAAAACACAGATCATATTTCGTTTTTATAGTTAAAAATTGTGTTTTATTAAACTCTGTGATGCTTGATCTTATTAGCACGGAACTGTTGGAAGACATTAGCAGGGATACAAAGAAAAGCATAGCTATCCATTTGCAACATCGATTCTGATTGGTTAATCGAATGTCAGACGTTTATATTTTAATGAAAATACGTTGTTTCCCGTTCAGTGCGAAATTTGCTCCTGGTGATTGTCACAAACGATTTATTTTATTCTCGGGACAGTGTTTGAGAGTGCTAATCTCATGTCATTTTGGACATTCAGTCTGTTCCTGTATTTAGCTTTTATCACAACCAGCGTTGAAAATCCAGATTCACAAAGGTATGTTGTAACGAACGGCATAACACTGGAAATAGCCAGCGGAAAAGTTGACAACTGAAATCTTGAAATGCAACTTCACCTCTCATAGGACTCCACAACCCTTATATGACTATTTTTGAAGTAACTGGGAGTGTGCTCATTCACCTCCTGGACGCAAGCCATTCCCTCAGGTTGAGAAACACGGTGTTAGACCTACATTTAGTGTAGGCCATCGAAAGTATAAAAGAAACAAAATGTAGATCTGTATTCTAATCGGATAGGAATAGATTTGACTCACAATTGTATTTCAAGGGTTATTGAAGGTTTGAGTACTTGGCAGTCTTTTCACTAGAATATTCCAGGCCCGTAGCAAGGGGGTAGCACAGGGGGGGGGGGGGCAACTGTCCTCCCAATACTGAGTCTTGCCCCCCTCCCCAATATCACAAGAAAATTGGCCTTTACCGCAAAATTCATGCAGATGCCCATGCTAGTTGGCCCTCCCGAAATCAAAACGTCTTTGCCCCCCCCCCCCCCCCCCCAAAAAAAAACAACTTCCTGGCTGCGGGCCTGGAATATTCTAGACCTTTTGATCTAAAGTGTGTGTCAGACCAGTGACCAGCGATCAAACTGCACACAGGGTTCCACCTACGTCTGTGACTTAGTTGTCATAGGCTGCGCCATATTGAATAATTAGGGAACCTTTTTGTGATTCGGCTTTGATTAGTTTGACATCTTTCATACACTCAACGGCCAAATAAACATATTTAATTTCATACAATATGACAATAGTAGAGAAATAAATACTTCTAAAAATTTCTAAAAGCATACTCAGTGTTATTGACTAAACTCGTAGATGCAGGAATTAAAATGTCGGTTAATTAGGTTAGAGCCTATTCTCAGCCAGAGCTAGCTGTAGATAGGCAGCCTCAGATTGTGATGACCACCAATAACCCACTGCTGCAGGCCCGTAGCCAGGGGGTGGCACGGGGTGGGGGGCAACTGCCCTCCTAATACTGAGTCTTGCCCCCCCAATATCACAAGAAAATTGGCCTTTACCGCAAAATTCATGCAGATGCCCATGCTAGTTGGCCCCCCTCGAAAACATCTTTGCCCCCCCCCCCCCAAGAAAAACAACTTCCTGGCTATGGACCTGCACTGCTGGTGTAAAGATACTAACTCAAACGACTTATTAATTGGTTTATATACAAAATATTTACACTGGATAAAAGTGACTTAAATATATATATTTACATAAACATAGTGATTATATACTGGATAATTGTGACATGAAATTAACCACCAAAGCAACACTCGGCAAATCTCGACAGATTCCAGGACCCTTCGGCTGTATGACAAATTCCGCCATTTTGGAACTATTTTAAAGGACCCGGATAAAAAATGGCTGCCCCCATGGAGATTATATCAACAAATTAAAAAATGGCTGCCCCCATAGAGATTATATCTAGAAAAGACCCCATTTTGGGACTTTTTGTAAAAGCGGCACATTTTCCTGTTGTAAAACAGTAGTTGACTAGCCGCATCGCAAATGTATGGTCATAGGTACATATCAATTACTGTCATACAGCCGAGTCTAGATGTAGGGTTACGGAGGGTACCGGAGGCCGTCGAGGTTTGCGGAATGCCAAAGCAATACACAAAATAAAACGTGACAATCTCCACAAGACACGTAATTTAAACCAATGTCGTTTAACGTGACATCTCAAAAATGTCAGATAAACATTGCATTATATAAATTAAAGCCCATAAGAAAGTATACCCCTTGCATTTCGTGCTGCATCAACCAAAGTCGTTTTCCCATTGTATGCAGCATTTAAGTACAATGTCAATTTGTTCCCGATATTTTGTTTGTTTGCTTAAAAATGTTTGTTGAGTTTGGACCCAATAGACAAGTTCAGTGATGTTTTATCAAATGTTTTTTTCATCTAAACAAAACCTGGTCATATTTTTAGTGTGTATACTTTCTTTTGGACATTTGTATATCGTCGGTGGGGAGTAAAAAGGTCGTATCTTTTTGGCTCTCCTGGACAATTTTGCAAAACCTAGTTACGACTTTTTGACTCCCCACCGACGATATGTAAGATTTAGATAAAGGGCTAAATTTTCTTGATTTTATACATGTAGTTCAAACAAAGATGATTGAAATTTCATTCCAATTACTGACACAGGTGAGTCCAGTGCATGGGTTCCACGTCAAGACCTATGGCTATGGAAAAGACCAGAGAGAGAGAGAGAAATGGGGTTTAACGCCCACTCAACACAAAATAGGTCATTTCAGGACTAACATATGGTTTAATTTTATTTCAATAATTCGCTTGCACGTAGGGGTCTTTAGCCGTGGGAGGAAACCAGAGTGCCCATAAAAAACCCACAAGGTTGAGAAGGCGCGCCCCCTATCTCCATGCCACATACGCTCAAACTAGGTCTCGCAACCACAGCCGCAAGCCAGAGGTGACCGACCTGCTAGAGGTCGAACTGGGCACTCTAGACCACTAGGCCATCCCAACCCCCCTGGAAAAGAACGGACTTCAGTCGAGTTGAAATTGATTATCAATAATATTATATATACAAAATAAACAACGTGCAGCATCTAACTTAAAACAAAATAATTAAAATTTGTCACCTTCCCCGTCAACCCATTAAGGAAATAAAATAAATTAATAGAAATTATTTGAACATCATGAATTGTACAGGGATAAAATGAATCTGTTACTGAAATTACCGGAATCTGTCGAGGTTTGCCGAATGCATAGTGAAAGTCAAGAAACAATTTACATTAATCTTTAAAAACTGATTTCCTGTCTCTGAAGATAATTTAAGGGATTTAATGACCGGAGATTTGAATAAATATTAAAGTTCCAGTATATGCTACAATTAATTACATCATTATAAAACCAATGTCAAACACAGAGAATTATTTATGAATTATTTCTACACTATGATAACTAACAGGGGGCCGGTTGCTCAAAGCTCCGTTATCTTTTAACGATCCATTAGCTTTAACGGAGAGAAAGATTGTTGCTTGAAATAAAGGCCCCGAACATTCTGTGGTGCAAATTTTTCCTACAGATTTATGCTAATATTTCTAAAGGAAAAAATAAAGTATTCTATAGTGTTTCTGTAGTAAATTTAACTCAAACAACACGTTACCAAGATATGTCCGTTAGAGTTTAACGGATCGTTAAAATAACTTAGTTTTGAGCAACCCACCCCAGGAAAGTACAATCCAGGCTTAAAGTTAAAGGTTGTAGGCTTACATTTAAAGTTTGTGGGAGCCAGGTTTACCAGAGATTCAACTGAACCATGTTTGAGAGGCCAGGTTTCAGTAGTCTCAAGTTTGTTGTGGCCAGCGATTCAACTGAACCATGTTTGAGGGGCCAGGTTTCAGTGCAGTACAGTCTTAAGTTTGTTGAGGCCAGCGGTTTTGCGAGAGTTCTGGTTTCAGAAAGTTTTAAGTTTGTGGCCAGGGTTTACCATGGGTTTAATTAGGGATCGGGTTTCAGACAGTGTCGTGATAAAGTTTGTGGCCAGGGACCGGGTTTCAGACAGACCTGATAAAGTTTAAATATATATAAGGATCTCAAGGAATGGTTTTAATGGAATTAAAATATTTTCAGACTTTCACAAAAACTTCAACTAAAATATTCATCGTCTAAGAATTAAAATTCTGATACAAATTTGAGTTCTCATCCAATGTAATGTGTAGATTCTTAAACTATTTAAGTTTCGTGCATATAAAGCCCTTGTTATTACAAGACATTATGTTTAAACAATTCATTACCAGGCGCGGATCCAGGGGGGGGGGGGGCTGTGGTGTATCTGTTTTTTAATTGATGATATAAACATGATTTTCGTATTGTCTATGCCCAGAAATGCGTCAAGACTCTGGGGATTACACCAAACCACTAATATATGCGGCACTCTAATGATTACCCTTTGTTACAATGCCCCTTCGAAAAAATCCTGGATCCGGGCCTGAGTACCCAGCCATCTGTAATGTAACCAGTGCCACCACATATACATGTATGACTGATGATTTTCCCTTTCACAAAATGGGAAATTACGTTTTATTGTTGTGAATTACGTTTAAAACCTTTCTGCCCCCCACCCCCTCGTTTTATGAGAGGAAGGTTTAATGTCCACTTGACACACACACTAGGTCATTTTGGGACTAACATATGGTTTACTTTTACTTCAATAAATCGCTTGCACATAGGGAGTCTCTAGCTGCGTGGTTAGACAGACGATCCTCCCCCTGCAGGTACAATCTTGACAGATGTACAGGGGCCAGTTTCACGAAATTTTAACTAAAATAAAATCCAAATTTTAGTAGTTTGATTGGATAATATTAGATTGATTTTAGAGCTTAGCCAATCATATTCAAGTATGTGCTAAAATCTAGATTGTATCTTAAGTTAAGATTTCGAGAAACAGGGCCCCGATCTTAACGACATGTGTCCAAATCGGTAAAATTTTCACGTAAAATGTTGATTCTCTTCACACAAAACAACTCATTATAAATATATCGCAGTCGGAAATAAAACGACTTGACATAGTTCGAACATCCAATACATCATCTGTACCTAGATCACAAAACAACTCATTATAAATATATCGCAGTCGGAAATAAAGCGACTTGAGATAGTTCGAACATCTATTACACCATCTGTACCTAGATCACAAACAAATAAAAACAATTGGTTTTGTTGAAACTCAAACTTCAGTAGTTGAAACAGACAAACATTTCCTAGTTTCGTTCGAGATATCGGTTTGTGTCGTTCTATCAGCTACAACCATTGTCGATTCTCCATGTTTAATATTCGGATCTTCTGTTCACTAATGATATCGATAACTTCGATTCTCCATGTTTAATATTCGGATCTTCTGTTCACTAATGATATCGATAACTTCGATTCTCCATGTTTAATATTCGGATCTTCTGATCACTAATGATATCGATAACTTCGATTCTCCATGTTTAATATTCGGATCTTCTGTTCACTAATGATATCGATAACTTCGATTCTCCATGTTTAATATTCGGATCTTCTGTTCACTAATGAAATCGATAACTTCGATTCTCCATGTTTAATATTCGAATCTTCTGTTTTATAATAATATCGTTAACATATGTTTAATATTTGAATTTTCTGTTTAATATTGATAGCGTTGGCGTTAATATTCATATTTTCTATTTAACGTACGTTTTCTCCAAAAGTTAAAATGTTGGGACACAACAACAAGATAATAAATAAATGTCACATGATTGAAGCGTTTTTATACTTCACGCAGTGTTTGGGAATATCAAATTTTGACACAAAATAGTTCCCCAAGCGAATCACGAGCGTATGAATATGTTATATAATAAGGATAATTATAAGTTATCGGAAATGTCGGATTTGTTCCGTGTTCTGAGACGGTGTAATCTGAACCCAAGGTAAATCCTCGCGTTTTTCTTCGTATTTCTGTTGCCCCGTGTTACGTGTGGAACGTTTAGATCTTGTACTCGCCTTACTGCGTAAACTCTGTCTATCGGACGCGTAATAATGATTGGCTGCGGCTGTTTCTATCTGCGTATCCCTCATGGTCGTATCGTAGCTGGGGGGTCGTTCAAGGGATGAGAAATCGTTCTGGTTAATGTCCTCGAAGGCGATGTTGTTTCGGTAGGCGTGGTGCGCTGGTGAACGATATCGGATTTTAACAAATTCTAGTTCATCATTGGCTGGACTCGCTGTAACATAATAAACATCATACATTATTACATTGAATACATGCAAGGGAGGTGAGAGAGAAATGGGGTTTAACATCCATTCTACACAAAACTAGGTCATTTCGGGACTAACAAATGGTTTAATTTTATTTCAATAATTCGCCTGAAGAAAACCCTACTCCTTGTCACGTACAACTGGGTTACTGGGGATTCAAAACCATAGTAGTTGACTCACTGCCCCATTTTGATACAGCGCGCATGTGCTAACCATTTGGCCATACAAATGCCCCCCCCCCCCTATGCTATGAGGAGTACCCGGACAGCAGCTCTACAGCACGTAGGGGTCTTTAGCAGTGGGAGGAAACCGGAGTGCCCGGAGGAAACCTGCGAGGTTGAGAAGGTGCCCCTATTTCCATGCCACAAACGCTCACACCAGGGCTTGAAACCACAGCCCCCATTGACAGACAGACAAGACCTACATGTATCTACAAACCCTTATATCCCCCATCCTTCCCCATTGGCTCTCAAAGGCCAAATCATGTAAATAAACATTAAATAGTGGATATAAACTATTTCAAAATAAACATAACGGAAAGGTTGCCAGACAACAAATTAAACATCAAGGATGGGTTGCCAGACAACAAAATAAACATCAAGGATGGGTTGCCAGACAACAAAATAAACATCAAGGATGGGTTGCTAGACAACAAAATAAACATCAAGGATGGGTTGCTAGACAACAAAATAAACCACACACAGCAACTAAGTTGTCCAAGCAGTCTACAAAGGTTGATACATTTTCATTGCTTTGTACAAAAGAAAAAAAATAGCTAATCAAGTGCAGGACACAGGAAGTCATCTGTGATACTGTAGGGGTAGGGTTAGGGACCCTATATAGTGCAGGACACAGAAAAGTCATCTGTGATACTGTAGTAGTACCATCTGGACAGTTGTTACTAAAACTAACTAAACGCAAGTAAAAAATTAACAACTGTGGTATGTCATCTGACTTGATGACCACAACCAGATTTGAAGATAGGGGCCATCCATAAAGTACGTACATGTACGCTCAAAATGGGTAATATTCAGACCCCCCCTCCCCCCTGTACGCACGATTTGCCAATGAATTTACGCACCTGTACGTTTTTGGCGTGACCTCCCCTCCCCCCTTCAAGCGTACATACTTTATGGATGGCCCCATACATTATGTAAGTTATGTAAGAATGAATGAATGAATGAAATGGAGTTTTAACGTCCTACTACATTATGTAAGAATTAGATAAAGAGCTGGTTGTTCTTGCTATAATAGTTCAAAAGTAGATAATGTAAAATGAATATCTTTAAAATATTTCAATTACTTTATTCTGATCGAAGGCATCACTGCTATAATAGTTTGAAAATAGATAATGCAAAGTGAATATATTGAAAATTTCATTCAAATTACTTTACCCTGACCCAAGTTATCCCTGTTAGACTGTTTGAAGATTTGACATAGACTGTTTATTATTGTAGCAATGTTACTGGTTGTTCAAGCATTAGCCTCGCTTTACCATTTTATTTTAATAAAATTTATTAATGTCGATCGGCATTAAATCTGTTAAGGGAGAGGGGTTTAATATAGGCTATGCCTGTTCCCCCATCCCTATTCAGATACAAATCAGAATAAAATATTGCTTATAAAAAAAAAAAATCTGTTAACATGTGCGCCATCAGATGTCCTAGATAATTAATTAATGTCTAATTAATAATTAAGATAACATTTAAGGCCTAAAGAAAGGCCTGCAATTGGCAGATTTAGCTCTTACATAATGCATCTTTAAACTAGACATATTTAGTTCTTACATAAAGTATGTTTAATAACCATGGTTACCGTCGTCTATATACACGTTAGAGATGAGCCGATACAGTTATTATTAGCGTTAAAACTATGGGACGATACAAATACCTGTGATTTGTATACACGAGGGTTTTGTGGTTAAACCCCATCTTTCTCTTTCAACGTGCACATCAATGTGTACACGAGACCTCATCCGAACTACTTTTCATTGACCCTGAAGGGCAGTTATTATCGTCTCATCCGAACGGCTATTCATTGACCCTGAAAGGCACCACTGACAAGGGGGAACCATGTCACTTAAAACTTGATGAACTTTCTCGGCCAATGCAGGGATTGAACATGTAACCTCCAGGTTACTGAGCTACCGCGGCTTCCCAATTTACATAATAAATAGTTGAAATGTGTCATCTATAAAACATGTATGTTTGGGATCATCGTGGCCAAGTGGATAAGTTGGTTCGCTAGTCTGGAGGTTGGGTGTTCGATCCCTGCATAGGCCGAGAAAGTTCACCTCAATTTTCCGGCGTGATTTCCCCTTGTCAGTGATGCAGATGGAGGGCCTGACAAGGACAGTTGCCTAGTCGTTCGGATCTGACGAAAAACAGAGGACCCGTGTACACATTGGAAAGCACGCAAAAGATCCCTTGACAGTTGGAATTCAATATTAGAGTAGGCCGTAATGACGCTGCCCGGTCAAAATTTCTCTCATAGCACACTGTATGGCATATGCCTGTCTTCCATTAGCTCAGGTTAGGTGCATAATAGTAGGACGTTAAAACCCATTTCATTCATTCATTCTAACACATGTACATGTAGGTGATTAAACTAAAGCATTCTGATTAAAATACAGATCTATATTTTGTTTCGTTATTTTATACTGACCAGTGGCAGTGGGAGGTCGCTGCAGGGGTCATACAAGCGGCTTTTGACCCTATGACGTCAGACATGATTGATCAATGAATGTTGACGTTTCTGTTGGTTTACCCACAGTTCCATGTACCACAAACCAAGAACTTGCAATAACAGACCGTTTCATTGGCTAATCCTTCACTTTATACAAAACGCAGGTTATAATATAACAACTCGTTCAGATCTCAAGTCTTGTGAAGACAAATAAAGCAAAATTTTAAACTATAAAAAACGAAACGAAATAGGATCTGTGTTTAAAGCTCATGTAAGTTAATCTGGCTTGAAATAAATGTACTACTCATTATTACAATTAGCAAACATAAAAAACAAAACATTTATATTAGTGCAATAAATAATGATGATATTGAATTATCAATTTTAGTGCAATAAATAATAATGATATTGAATTATTAAAATAAAGTTCCAGCTACCAAAAGAGAGAGAGAAATGGGGTTTAATGTCCACTCGACACAAACTAGGTCATTTTGTGACTAACGTATGGTTTTCAATTTTTATTTCAATAATTCGCTTGGCCGTAGGGGTCTTTAGCAGTGGGAGGAAACCGGAGTGCCCAGAGGAAACCCACTAGGTGGGGAAGGCGCCCCTATCTCCATGCCACATACGCTCACACTAGCTACCAACAATTGTTCATATAATTTCCTTTTGATTTGATATTACTGAGGCAACGGTTACCATAGTAACTTAAGTACCCTGACACAACTGAATATTATATAAAATACACGGGACCCGGAGAAAACCCATGAGGGTGGGAAATTTGAAGAAGAGAAATAAATTAACCTGTTTGTCTCAAAATCATTAGGATTCCCGTGATAAGGAGTAGGGTCGCCTGGCCAACCTCGTGTGTTTTCTCTGGTTTCCTCCCACCACTTTAAGACCCATACAAGCAAGCAAATTATTGTAATAAAATTAAACCATGTTAGTCAAAGTTTTTATCGAGTGGACGTTAGTTAAACCTCATTTTTCTCTCTTTCTCTCAAAAGTTTTTTTTTTTTCGTTGATATTTTTATCTTCACTATGAAAATGTTTGTAACTGGAACCTTATCTCTCAAATTAGTAAATGATGAATGAAAATATTAAAAGGTTAGAAAAAATGAACACACCTGACAAGCATTAATAATCTACAGGGTTAAAGGTCATACATCTGGCTGCTGATTGGTCGGTTCTAATACAAAGGGCACCCGATTGGTCAGCTCCATACCAGTGGGTAGGATTTGATGAAGGGTGGGAGGAGCTTCTGCTTGATTGATGTAGCGAGGTGGACCAATGAGAGCTAGCGTATCTGATGTATTAGGATTTGACTGACCAATGAAATCAGCACTGTCTGAGTAAGATATATATGTTGGAGCTATGACGGTATTTGATTGGTTGACAGGTTCGTAATGTGCGATAATGGAGTCTCGTGGTCGGATATAGGTTCGGGAGTTAGTGAGGTACTTACTCGTGTCATCCTCCTCTGATAAATTATAAATGGCTACCACTGAGAATATAAATCCTATAATCTGAAAAATACAACGGGGTCATCAGTTTAATAAATTAGAAATGGCTACCATATGGTTATAAACAGATAAATTATAAATGGCTACCATTTAGGATATAAACAGATAAATTAGAAATGGCTACCATTTAGGATATAAACAGATAAATTAGAAATGGCTACCATTTAGGATATAAACAGATAAATTAGAAATGGCTACCATTCAGAATATAAACAGATAAATTATAAATGGCTACCATTTAGGATATAAACAGATAAATTAGAAATGGCTACCATTTAGGATATAAACAGATAAATTAGAAATGGCTACCATTTAGGATATAAACAGATAAATTATAAATGGCTACCATATGGATATAAACAGATAAATTAGAAGTGGCTACTACTCAGAATATAAAACCTATCACTTGTAAAATACAGATACAAGCCTTCAATATGATATTGAATAAAACACACAAAAGAGACATTAAAACTTTGAAACTTTCGAAGATCCATTTCATGCATCTGAATATCTCTCTATCTTTATCTCTCCTTCCTTCCAGATCACCTCCCCTCCCCTTTCTCCCCCGCATGTACACACACAAGGGCATGCGCAAGAATAAAAAAACAAATAAAGGAAGAAAGAGAAAGACCAAGAAATAAATAAGAAAAAAAAAGAAAGACAGAGAAAGAAAGGAACAAAGAAAGAAAGAAAGAAAGACAGAGAAATATGTGGGTGGGGGGATGTAGCTCCAAACAAAACATTACTGTCATGAAAATGTTTGCAAGAATTCATTTCAAATTTTCATGGGAAATGTTCATAGATTTGCCAAAATCTACATTGTAAGGCAACTGTCCGGGTGGCAAACATCCAGGCTGCAAATGTCCTGGGGCGGCACATGTCCTATGTAGGCAAAAGTCCGGATGGTAAACATCCATGTGGCAAATGTCCTTGGGTGGTATAAATCCGATGGCATAAGTCCAGATGGCAAATGTCCTAGTATCGGGGCCCTGATATTCCCTGATAGATTATACATGTACAGTTATATACTTGTACTTACTGATAATAAACATTGTACTCCTGCATGTATCACTTCCATACAACCTAAGACAGGTGCCCCGATATACCCTGGTAGATACAGTTATATACTTATAATTACTGAGATTAAACACTGATAGATACATGTCTCTGTGACAGGTGCCCTGATATAACCTGATAGATACAGTTATATACTTGTACTTACAGATAATAAACACTGTACTCCTGCATGTATCACTTCCACATAGTAATATTGTACCATACAACCTTCCACAAATTCTTCTGGTGGTATTGGTCGACTGGCATCAACTGGTGGTGGCGCCTCCTGTAACCACGTTGTATTGGTTATACGGCATCCGACACCATGCTCTAACCACCAACTCTTGTTCTTAGTACCAATATTTAATATATATAGGTTCCTCGTCTACAAAATAATATCTTATATATACAGGTTCCTGGGCTACAAAATAAAATCTTATATATACAGATTCCTGGGCTAGAAAATAAAATCTAATATATACAGATTCCTGGGCTACAAAATAATATCTATATACAGATTCCTCTTTTACAAAATAATATCTTATATATACAGATTCCTGGGCTAGAAAATAAACAGGGAGGGATTTGGCGCAATGGTTAGAGAGTAGGATTTGTGACCAAATGGTTGCAGGTTCAATCCGAATTGTGCGCCGAGTTTTTGTGTTCTTGAAAAAGACACTTCATCCCTGTATTCCAGTCTACCTAGCTGTAAATGGGTAACGGTAGGATGGTGAATGTATGACACAAAAAACTGTTGCGCTCCTTGAAACTTAAAGTTGAAGCTGCATACGTTGGGGCTCTTCTAAGAGTTAGCGCAGGGGGACTGCGCCGCTTATGATTTACATAAAGGACAAATATAACAACAAGACATCATACTCCAAAACAGAAAACAAAACAAAAAAACAAAAAACAAAAAAAACCCCCAAAAAACAAAAAAAAAAACAATTCAAAAAAGAGTTCGGGGGTAAAAGGAGGTAATCAGACTTAACCTGTATCCCAGAGACCGGGATAATAATTGTGCAGCGCTTTGAGCATAAACTTGGTGTAATGATATAGCGCATTACAAAAATACTCATTATTACTAGGCTAGCTGTATTGACCTAACCACTAACTGTCATTGAACATGCCCCAAGCTGTCTTGGCTTATGTCATACTTATAATCATAGGCCACACCCCTTGATGTCATACTTATAATCATAGGCCACACCCCTAGCTGTCATACTTATAATCATAGGCCACACCCCTTGATGTCATACTTGGGATCTCAGGCCACACCCCTTGCTGTCGCGGGATATGATGTCATACTTACCCGGCTGAGGACACCAACTTCTAGATATAAACAAATGACGAACATATTCCATCCTAACCATAATAAACTCCACACTGTAAACTGTAAATATAGAAATAAAACATGAACAACTAGATCACTATCGACAGGAGGGGGGGTTGGGATGGCCTAGTGGTCTAGAGTACCTCTAGCTGGCGGCCTGGCCGGTCACCTCTTGCTTTCAGTAAATTCTTAACTTATTCTCTGACTCTGAGAATGCTTTGTGAACTCGGGGACTGGTTACTATATCTTATATCATGTATAGTTTTATTACCTCTAGCTGGCGAGTCACCTCTTGCTTGCTGCTGTGGTTTCGAGCCCAGGTGTGAGCGTATTTGTGGCATGGAGATAGTGGCCCATTCTCAACCCCGTGCCCGTGGGTTTCCTACGGGCACTTCGGTTTCCTCCCACTGCTAAAAACCACTACGCGCAAGCGAATTATTGAAAAAAAATTAAACTATATGTTAGTCAATAGTCCCTAAATGACCTTGTTGTGTTGAGTGGACATTAAACCCCATTTCTTTCTATCAACAGGAACCAAAAACCTTGTGAATATAAACCTATAGGGGCATTTCATGTCAAGTGTACACAAAATACGAGCGATTTTGACATGACCAACACAGATTTTGATGATTTTTGGTGTGTAAGTTAACCATGACGAAAAAAAATGATGTGTAAAATTTTAGCGCTGGGGGCCCCATCGGGCCCCTTTAGGTGCATCCCAAACTTTGGACCTTTACGACTGTCCTACCAACTTTGAAAATCCATAACTTCGCATCTAGTAATCCTACTTACATGAAATTCGCATCAAATTGTTCAGAAAACATAGATCTTTCTAATGAACAGAAACACGAACTTGACCAAACAAAATCCAGACAGATATTGTTGACCTTGACCTTTGAACTCACGCCCCAAAAAGGGGGCAAACTCGATTTGGCCAATTTTTTGTGTGAAAATTGCCCGACCCTTTAAATTAGTGCTGGCACGATATATCGTTGAATCGATGTATCGCGATTCACCGTCTCACGATACCTGTATTGAATCGCGGGATGCCGAATAGATTTTTCACGATTCTTTTTTTCGTTTTCTCAAATATAGCCTATGATGAACTTTATGAACTTTTAAATATACCCTAATCTTTATTTGAAACAACGAAACTTCGCAAACGATGTCCAGTAGTCTTGACATGTGTGTTACTATAAATAGCGCACGACCGTAATTACCGTTAGTTTCGTAGGTTAAGATTAATAACATTTTAACATATTTTCGTTTTGTTTCCCAATTTGAATGTTGTTTATAATCTCAGCACTGACTTGACAAATGACAACTTATTACAAGACACATACACGTAGTGCCGACTATCTAATAAATAAAGTTCGTCTGCTAAGATTAATACAGTTCAACAAAAAGACAATAATAACTTTATTTCTCTGTGAAGTTTTATTATTTTTAATTTTATGTTATTCAAGCAGAGTTAACATACTCAAAATTAATCAAGTTTATTTATTTTCTTGTTTTAGTGACTTCATGAATCATTAAAAACACAGTCGATATTTAATTTAAAGATATTTTATAGATAAATCTATGTCCTAGTTATGAATCGCGATACGTATCGTATCGTGGCACATGAATCGCAATACGTATCGTATCGTGAATGCAGTCGCAATACCCAGCACTACTTTAAATAGCGAAAAAACAAAAAATCAAAGTGGGATCTCCATGGGAACAGATTTAAGGCGCGATAAAGAATGACAACGGATCCCGGTAGGTTTTACATGTACTTACCACTATGATAAATTTGGGTCTATATTGACACGCTCCAAATAAACCAATCACCGTACAGGCTATCGTGAAGAAATTACCAATAATTGGTGCCCACATGTAACCCAAAAAATCAAACACCTGCCTCTCTATCGCACCAACCTGAAATAATAATAAACAAATAATATAAACAAATTATATAAACAAATTATAATAAACAAATTATAATAAATAAATTAAATAAACAAATTATATAAACAAATTATAATAAACAAATTATATAAACAAATTATATAAACAAATTATATAAACAAATTATAATAAACAAATTATATAAACAAATTATATAAACAAATTATATAAACAAATTATATAAACAAATTATAATAAACAAATTATATAAACAAATTATATAAACAAATTATAATAAACAAATTATATAAACAAATTATATAAACAAATTATAATAAACAAATTATAATAAACAAATTATATAAACAAATTATATAAACAAATTATATAAACAAATTATATAAAACAAATTATAATAATAATAATAATAATTAATTTTTCATATAGCGATTTACATTAGCAAATCTCAAACCGCTGTACATAACGTTTATAAACATGTAAAAACAATAATTGTTCACCAAAATAAGCACATTATGTTGAATACCATTTTCGAAAAAGGTGTGTTTTTAAAGAGGATTTAAAAGATATCAGATTCGTAATAGGCCTCAGGTGACCAGGCAAGGAATTCCATAGGGTTGGTGCAAAAACACTGAAAGCGCGATCACCATAAGCTCTTGATGGTTTGGGTCGAAGTGGTTGATACACAAGTTTCACACCGTCAGCACTACGAAGATTTCTCACCGGTGTAGCAACAAAAATGAGCTCAGTAAGATAGAGTGGCGCAGATGATGTATGATGGATCAACTTGAAAATAATACAGATGACTTTAAACTGGACTCGAGCTTCAATTGGTAGCCAATTTATAAACAAATTATATAAACAAATTATATAAACAAATTATATTAACAAAGAACAATGGTTCCATAGATACAGGGAGACAAGGGGCCCGCTGCTCAAAGCTCCGTTATCTTTAACGATCCGTTAACTTTAACAGAGAGAAAGATTGTTGCTGGAAATAAAGGCCCCAAACATTCTGTGGTGCAAATTTTTCCTACATATTTATGCTAATATAAAAAATAAAGTATTCTATAGGGTTACCGTTTTCTGTAGTAAATTTACTGGAAAGTTAGCAAACAACACATTACCAAGATATGTCCGTTAGAGATTAACTTGAGAAACCGACCCCAGGAGTTTTCCAGGAGTTATTTACCTGGGGCCTGTTTCACGAAATTTTAACTAAGATAAAATCCGATTTTAGTAATTCGATTGGATAGTATTAGATTGATTTTAGCGCTTAGCCAATCAGATTTAAGTACATGTATGTACTAAAATTTGGATTTTATCTTAAGTTAAAATTTCATGAAACAGGCCCAGGTTCCAGGAGTTCGTGTTAAGGGCCGGAGTCGATTTACCGTTAACGGCGACGATCTCGTCAACATTTGATGACTATGCTCGTTTTATATTTTAAAATATATAGCGAAACCACAAATGTTAATTTTCCAGCAGTTTCAAGGAGTAATCTTGTTTTTGCATGACTTTCCATCCAGTACTGGAAATCACATTTTCATTTTTCCAGGAGTTTCAAGGAGTCTCAAGGAGTGTGCGAACCTTGTATAACCTGGAGGTCCCATACATACATAGAGGGAGCCAAGTCCGCTTCACACGCTAACCTGGACATACCTGGTGCATACATTACAGGGAGTCAAGTCGGCTTCACTCGCTAACCTGGACATCCCATGTACAAAATGTACATATTGGCATGCACTGGGCACTTGGATTTCGACATTTAAAAGTAGGCTGTAGCACCACAGTGGCAAAATTTCCCTATAGCATACATGTAGCAAACAGTATGGCGTACATGTAGACTGTCTTCATTAGCCCTGTCAGAGCAGAACAGTAGGACGTTAAACCCCATTTCATTTCATACAAGCAACAATACATGTAGCACTGAAATGAACTGCAATTTAACGTCCTACTGTTCTGCTCTGGCTGGGTTAATGAAGACGGTCATACGCCATACAGTGTGCTATGAGGGAGATTTCCCCCCGGGCAGCGCCTACTCTTATATCGAATACCAACTGCCGAGGGATCTTTTATGTGTACACATTGGCACTGAAATGAACTGCAATTTACTGTCCTACTGTTCTGCTCTGGCTGGGTTAATGAAGACGGTCATACGCCATACAGTGTGCTATGAGGGAGATTTCCCCCCGGGCAGCGCCTACTCTTATATCGAATACCAACTGCCAAGGATCTTTAAGTGTACACATTGGCATGCACGTAAAAGATCCCTTAGCAATTGGATTTCGGTTTACATCCCATCCAAACGACTTGACAGCTGTCCTTGTCAGACCCTCCTCCTTCCTGCATCACTGACAATGGGAAACCACGCCAGAAAATCTGGATAAACTATCTTGACCAATGCAGGGATTGAACACCCGGTAGAACGACATTTCCGTCCAGCTTCGTATTGAACTTACACAGACGACTTTTCGGACTCGGTATGACGACAGTACAGACTTACTTGCGGACTTTTCGACTCGGGTCTGGCGACGTTTCAGACTCTGATAAATTATTAAATATATGTGATATACTGTATAGTAACAGCTGTTTCTATTCTTCATTTTGTCTTTTGTTTTATTTAATTGATTGGTGATTATTGAGAATGTGATTAACACTGCTAGTTCTAGTTCTATTTTGCTTTGCTTGACAATAAAGTATTGTTGAAAATTTGTGTATATTTTTTAGTAATACTTGGTTGTTTTTCTTTTATCACATAGTAACCGAGCTTGATTGACCGATCACTGCTAATGTTTTTTTGTGAAATGGAATAATTGCAATCCACTTTTTTATGTACAGTACGGCCGTCGAGTTACTTTGATAAAACACGGTATTACCGTGTTTTTTATCGTGGAATTCCGAAAATTACCGAGTGAATATCGAGTGATACGATAGCACTGCCTCGGTGTTGGAAACACGGTGTGACTCGGTGTTTTAAAAAAAAACATGCCTATGGTCGTTTAATATCGGTAAATTACACCTCAAGTAACATCATCTGGTTAAATCACAAATAAAATAAAAGCCCGTGTCTTATGATATGCAAACACGCATCTCTAGAATTCACTGTCAACATGACGAATACATGTAGATGTATTAGTCCGAAAATATCCCGCCGACTTTGCATACTATCAATCATGGTTCATTGATGTGAATTTAAACGTGGCATCATAGGTAACTGGTTGACAGAAAATAGACGCCCCTGTAACAACACATTGTTATCTTGTAAATTGCCAATACCCGGTAATTACAGTACAATCAAATTTTGACATATTATTGAATAATCAAAACCGTTACGCTTTCGAGCCGCAAATGATTCCTTAAACCCCTTTCCCATGCATTCGTAATTTTATGTCAGGTCAAAATTCATTTCTCACTTAGCAGTGTTACATTCTGCTAATATTAAATTCAACAAAGCTGAGCTCAATTTAGAAATTTAGAGTGCTTGAAACCCTTACTGATACATGTATAAACAGCGATTCTTACCAACTACTGCAATGACATGTCTAAATATGAAAACGCGTTTTAGTTACAACTCTATGGAGTATCTTACCTTTATCGAAATAAAATCCATACAATAGAAATTCCAATGTGTATGAATATCGCAACACATCTAACCACAAGTTGTAGATCACGGAAAACGTAAAAATAACAAATAAATTTCCAATAACGATGCGTCTACCACCTCACAAAATTTAAACTATGCCGAGAGTTGTTAATGCATAACACAAGCTAATTTGTATGGAATTAGCTTCAAAAGAACTGAAGTTGTCAATCACCCTTTCAACTCTCGGTATTCCCCGTGAAGGAAGACAAATGTAAATATAGTCTGTCTGCACGATTATTTCAATACAGTGTTTTCTTTAGGCAGACATTTCGTCTCCAATGTTGAAGTAATGATATTGTGGATTTGATTATGTATTACTGTCTGTCGCATTATTACTTGTCGGTAACAACCGATTTCCATTTTATGTGATATCGTAGACATCTCCGTGAATATTTGAAATTGTTGCTTTTAACGTTGAAAAAAATAAATACAGGATACTGCTATTTCAAATACAGAAGACGTGTATAGAAATAATAGAAATTATAAAACATCAGAGAATGAAGCGAATACCGAATGGGTGGTGTGATTTTAACGGAATAATTAATTTGAACAGTGGATACAAGACCAGGTATTCAACAAAGGTTAAAATATGTTTTTCGCTGATTGAGTTCAATTACGTATGTATACAAGCACACGAGGCAACACCAGAAACGGGTTAATCACACCAGAAAAGTTAATCCCGAGTACATATCTGTTTTGAATTGTCATATAATGACCGAAGTATTGTGATTCCAAGATATCAATCAAATTAATTTCCTTTCCTTTGTCGTATCATGAGTAGTATACAAGGTGGCTTTTCACGTCAGGATTATTGACGTAACTATTCAAATCCCGAGTACATATCTGTTTTGAATTGTCATATAATGACCGAAGTATTGTGATTCCAATATATTCAATCAAATTGATTTCCTCTCCTTTGTCGCAACACGATTAGTATATATACAAGGTGGCTTTTCACGTAAGGATTATTGACGAAATTATTCAAATATGGTGGCAGTTTGCTAACATCGTGTCAGTATTATCGTTTTGGCATCAACGGTTAATATTGGGTCAAAATTAATTCCTGAAATTGCGCCCGACCCCCTTTTAGATAAATTGAATTCGCATTTCATCAGTCAAATTGGAGTGATATGTTTTGGCATCATAAATAATGTTTAAAATTAACATTAATCTATTTTCCGTACACGAAATGGAACTAAACAACTCCAAATAACAGGAAATATTGTCGTGGAATTATTGTGGTGTAAACGGTATTATAAAGTTAATCATACATCAATGGACTTGATGTAAGGTGAACACTGCATTGTTTCTGGCGCCATATAGTCTTAAGCACTAAAAACACCACGTGCGGTTTTATTCTTTGATCTTTGATACAACACGGGACATTTCTGTTATAGAAACAAATATTCACGAAAATTATAACATACCAGTTGACAGTTACCACTGACTTGGGGTTCATGTAGAATATGTCTTGGATCAAAATACTGTTATTCTTTTCTAAAATAAAACGAGTGCTTGGATTTGTGTGTGGATTTGATAGTTTTATAATTTACTAATATTCATTTAATTTTTACGGTAAGTACGAGCTTATGTCTGATTTGAAAGCGCTTTCGCCTCTCGATGCATGTTCTATTTGTCTTATTTCTTGTAAGACCGGTAACCTAACTACCATTATAGTTTGCAATTTAAAAGTCTATCTTCGCCGTGATTCGAGACAATTCAGCTTAAATATCTAAACATGTATAGTCTTATGCATACGTGTCCTCTAAAATGTACTAGACCTGCAGCTTCACATGACCGGATGGAAATGAAACGGCATATATCGTGCAGTATATGTGAACACGCATGTTCATACTATAGACCTGTATTATTAACGAAAATATTCAACATTTATAACATCGTGGCGGTATATCGTTTTGTCATCGATTGTTTATGACAAATATAACCGTAATGTGTAATATTTCAAATATCGTGGCAGTTTGTTAACATCGTGGCAGTATATCTTTTTGGCATCAATTGTTTATGACTGATAAATATCGTTAATATTACATACCAAATAACACCGAGGCCTATCGTGTCCCCCGACTATCGTGGCACACGATAGAGACTGCTACACCGAGTTATTTATCGTGGCGTTATCGTGGAAATTTTCAACAAAAAACGACACGATAATCGAGTTTTATGAAAGCTACTCGACGGCCGTACTGTACATGTACATACGGTAGCTCAAACGACAGGTCACCTTCTCTAACCAATTCTATTATTTACTCTTTCTCTATTTGGGGGATCACGGTGGCTAAGTGGATAAGGCGCTATGCTAGCCTGGAGGTGTGGCGTTCGATCCCTGCATTGGCCGAGAAAGTTCATCTCGATTTTACGGCGTGGTCCTGACAAGGACAGCTGCATAGTCGTTTGGATGGGACAGAAAACCAAGGTCCTGTGTACAAATTGGCGTGCACGTAAAAGAACCCTTGGCAGTTGGAATTCAATTGCTGCCCGGGCAAAATTTCCTTCATAGCACACTGTATGGCGTATGCCCGTTTTCAATTAGCCAAGGTTAGGTGCTTAAGCGTAGGACGTTAAAGCCCATTTCATTCATTCTATTTTTTTTTATTATAGTTATGGCATTTTACAAGCAAACAGATGTTATCTAAATCGGCTTCATACAGCAATGCATCTTTGTAATCCTTTTGCGTACTGCGGTTAACTATAATTGACTAGATATTGTCTGCTACAACGCCAATAAAACGTGGAAAAAAATAATTTAGACATGATTTGAAATTACCAATGCTAACGGAACTTACAACAAGAGTGGCAATCAGAACATGTTTTGTATAAAGAGAAAAAAGCCCCATTTTTCCTAGCATTTACCATGTTAAGACAACAAGAGCCATTAAGATAAAGGCCAGGCTAAAAAAAGATACCGGAAATACATCACGCGTAAAAGCTCCTATCACAGTTGATTTGACAGTTGTGTTCAACCTTTCCTTTCAACTTATTCCGGAGTCCAAAGCGTCAGTTACCCAAGTGAGAAATGTGACCTACCCGAGTCCGAAACGTTGAGGTCATAATTTGTTTTAAGTCTGAAATGACATTTAATCGAATACACCTAACCTCCAGGCTAGCGAGCCGGCCACTTACAACTTAGCCACCGCCCACCATGATCCCCAACTAGGGTGACCACCCGTCCCGCAAAACGCTCCAAAATCCTGCATCGCGGATCTTCAAAACCAGTTAAATTGTCCCACAATTTCTCACATGGAAGGCTTCTATGCGTGAATCTAGTCTCAATAGTCTATTTTACATTTAGTATGTCTTGAGTTGTTATGCATTGAAGAGAAAATCACAAGTTAATCACTACAAAATCAGAGTATTCAATTGCCATATTTCTTGTGTCAGATTGCTGGAAATGGCGTTTCCGGGTTTGTAGTTTTTAAAAGTTTTCGGGAGAGGGCCCTCTGTAACCCCCCAAGCCTAGCAATCTCACACAGCTTCGGCGCTCGGATGAGTGGCTCCGACGCACACAGCTCCGCGGAAAATAACGATATTAATGAACGTCCCGCAATATGATAAAGATCATAAAGTAAAGGTGGTCACCCAACTGAATGTAAATCAGTTCATACACCATCAGATTATATTAGGGTCATTCTCTTATAATAAACTGACCTGTGTGTTTGAAATCAACTCCGGTTAAATAAAATTCATTGCACAGTTAAATACCACAACTAATTAACTAGGTTCTCTCTTGAAAAATTGAGCTCGAGCTAACTGGACATCTAAAAATGGTGGGGAAACCCAAGGTGAAGGCTGTTACGTCACCGAACACAATTTGGCGACCTATTCGGCTAGCGAGCTATTCGACCAATCCAGCTGGCAACCTGATCATGGTTCAGACCTGTCAATCACCGTAAAGAGATTGACCAATCAGAGAGCCAGATTATATTGGCACAATCATATTAAAGGGATGCACGGTATGCGCTCTCATCATAGCCAATTTTTCAAATTTAGAATATTAAAAAAATGACAATGTTTAGGATGAGAGCGCATCCCTTTAATATGATTGTGCCAACTTTTACTAATAATTTTTGGAAAGCTTATTTAATCACCTTTTTGAATATATATAGCCATCCAAATTTTGCTAAAAATGACATAAAATTTATGGGGGGGGGGGGGTAGGATCGCTTTTTTGTGCATTATATTATATAAAAGTGCAACATCACATGTTAGAAAGGGCTTTTCTCGACCTAAAGCGGGTGTGTCCTATATATAGCTGGAGCAGGGCGTTTCCCTAAGCAAAAAGGGCGTGGCTCAAAAAATAAATTGGGGGGCAAAGCCCCCAGACAACCATTAGTCGAGTAAATCTAGCTTAAAATATAGCTTAACCGAGAACAAACTGCAAGAAATTGTTTTTTTGCTTTTTCCAATTTTATGGGCCCCGTAGGTTCTGAAAATGAAAATCGGCCAAAATCGGACCTCGAATAAGGATTTTACAAGGGGTCAAAGGTCACAGGCTCAGAAAATTAGCCTAAAAACTTTGTTTTTTCATAACTTCTTTAATAATGGTCGTATCCTAACAAACTTGGTGTCAAACTTGGGGTTTTCGGGCATGGCAAATTTAATGACGCCATTACTTTTGACGCTTAACGTCACGTTAAGGCGATGGTGTCACTGTAACGTCACGACGTCATATAAAAATGACGCCATAGTTTCTGACGTTATTTCGTAAACTAAAATGGCGTCTACAGTGATATTTTGGGAAGAAAACGTTTAATGAATTTGATAATTAGTGCTGAATCTCTGAAATTTGAATGAACATTAATGTAGGAATGGCTGAGGTAACAAAAACCCGATGCCCCCTTTGCTGTGAATCGTCTTCTGTCACCGGTAAGCTTATATCTCTAACCGAAAAGGGTGTTCCAGGTATCGAAACAGCTGCCAACGAGAGAACCGTGTCGATTTGTGACAACGTTAAAGCCCCAATACCACTTTTTTTGTGCACTCCATTAGCCCGGTTGGTGCTGTAACCAGTTTCCCTTCATTTGTCCTTGTTGGGTTGTAGTATTATTCCTTTAAATACCAGTTTACCCTTTCTATTTAAGCCCCAATAACACTCTTGTTGTATAATCTTTGAAAGGCATTTAGCGACTGAACATAATTTAACACAACACAGTTCTATGGATAACAATCACTATATTATAAACACACGACGTTTCGACAAGAATTCACTGGTCGTTATCAAGCATACAATTACAAATGTGGAAAGAAATTGTGACAGTATTATATATAGGTACATGGAACAATAAGGGAAACCATAAGTTAACAATTATGAAACCCTAGCTTAATTGGTTATCAAAGTAAGTATACTTAGATTAATTAATTATGATATTACATGGTGTAGTAACAACAGCGGGTCAAGGATTAAAGAGGAATTAATGAAAACATCAAAGATTCGAGCGAGCTGTGTGAAAACCTGAAAACCATCCAGAAACCTGGCAAAATGATATCATATGATGTAGTTGATTTATTCACAAATGTTCCTCGGAAAGAAGCCTTAGAAGCTATTCGGAATCAACTACAAAGTCTGGACTCTCCCATTCACCCAACCCTCACAACTGAAACCATCATACTTCTTATTGAAGAATGTATTAATTCTACATATTTTACTTGGGGAGACCAGTGAATTCTTGTCGAAACGTCGTGTGTTTATAATATAGTGATTGTTATCCATAGAACTGTGTTGTGTTATACTCTTGTTGTAACTGAATAATATGTCCCAATCTTTATTCTGGTTAACAAATTGTACTATTTTACAATATTTCAATTAAAAAATGATACAAATTTCATCTTAACACACCTAACTTTAAAAATGGGGGAAATTCAACTACATGCGGTAACATGGTTTGAAAAGCCTTACGTAAGCACTTTCAAATGCAACTTGGATTTAAACATATTTTCGAACCCTCTGGACAAGTAAGATAGGTTGTAATGGATAATTTACACAACAGGTAGGACACTTAAACATCTTGTAGTTGGAATAAGGGTGTTATTGTCCCTCTAAGGTCGGGACCCACGTTACAAAGATTGCCGCCATGACAATGACAGAAAAAAAGCTGGATAACTGCGGCAGCTGGTGGTACTAATCAGTTTGGCAAGGTAGAACTTCGGAACGACTGCGGAACAAGCGTGGACCATCTTCGGCAACCGCATTTCGTCTCGGACCAATCGCCACGTACTTGCGGAAAATCGGTAAAAATCAAAGGATGAAACCGGATTCCGCCGATAAAATCAGTTTTGAAGACAGAAAGTACGGACTTATATCCCCATTTCACTAGACAACGGAACATTCGCGGAAGCATAACCACAATTTTACCGCAAAGTACTGTATGTCTTTCCTATCGTATTGTTGCGGTAGGAAGCGCAGTGAGTCTGTATTCATTCCACAATATCCGCAGCCTCCCGCGCACCCACAATTTTACGTAAACGTTCTTTTGAACTTGTTTGTGCACTTCCGCAGTTAAACCGGGAGCGATCCGTAATATTCGCAAGTTTTTCGCTGTTATTACGTATATAAACACAGTTGACGCAAGTTGTCCATGGTAAAATGTACTTTCCTCTTCAAAACAGCAAGTTTATAGGCGAAATCATGTGTTCTTTACTAATTTTTCCGCAGGTACGCCGTGATTGATCCGTGACCAAACGCTGTTGCCGACGATCGTCCACAATTTTTTCGCATTTACTCCGCGTAGAAGACCAGTACTTGGCTATTATTCGGCAGTTCTACTGTGCCAAAGTATCGCCATATACCGCAGTTATTCCGCCACTGCTGAGTGTTACCCGCAAAGTATCCTTATGACTTCTGTGCTCATTTCCATGTGTTCCTCAATTTCTCCGTTACTCTTTCCCGCAGCTCTGCCGTTGAGGTAGAAATATCTATAAACGGAATGCCTGCGGTATACATGTGGACAACTTGCGGCAAATACGTTTGTATACGGAACTACAGTGGTAGACTCTCGGATCGATCCCGGTTGAACAGGGTAAGAACACCGACAATTTTTCCGCAAACGATATTTAAAGGAAAGTTCGCGGAACAATTTTTGGCTCGCAAAAGTTTGTGGACGACGAGGAATGACTACAGGTTTACTGCGCCTCCTGGCGGAGCCATACGGAGTGAGAGGAAAGAGGTGTATTTTGTGGTATCTGGATTAAACCAAACATTTTTTTAATAAAAATTAATGTGTAGTTGAAATTTGCCTTTCTCTTTCAAGTACGGCACATTGCTTATTCACTGCATAACCCTCTCAAGTAACCGTAATCGGTTATAAGGTCACCCGACGAAACAATTGACCCGAAATCTTAAAAGGGTTACGTGTCCGGATAAGCAGTTTTGGCGTTCACGTCCAAACGACTCAATATTTTGAGATGAATTTTGAGACAAGGATAATACACCATTCCCCTATATTTTGGCGTTTTATTTTCAAACATTCTCAGACTCTTATTTTTGAGCCCCTATTTAGTTCGGGTACTTTCCACGGCCTCAGCATTATGGCATCGATCACTCCACATAATCAGAAAACCAGCGGTGTACCCCAGAAAAGTATAGCTGATCTAGAGTAGATTTTTTATATTAAATTCCTTGATTAAAAATTCTTACCTTTCCGGCCGCAGTAATTAACTTTATCGCGGCCTTTTATCGAGTTATGGCGTCATTTTTATATGACGTCGTGACGTTACAATGACGTCACCACCTTAACGTGACGTTAAGCGTCAAAAGTAATGGTGTCATTGAATTCGCCATGCCCGAAAATCCCAAGTTTGACACCAAGTTTGTGAGGATACGACCATTATAAAAGAAGTTATGAAAAAACAAAGTTTTTAGGCTAATTTTCTGAGCCTGTGACCTTTGACCCCTTGTAAAATCCTAATTCGAGGTCCGATTTTGGCCGATTTTCATTTTCAGAACCTACGGGGCCCAAAAAGTTGGAAAATGCAAAAAAACAATTTCTTGCAAATTGTTCTCGGTAAAATGCTATTTTTACTCGACTACATAGCTTTTTACCCCCCCCCCCCCACTCAGCACCAGCTGGCGTCGCCGCTGAGCTCCGCCCCCTCACATCAACCTGTTCAATATAGCGATCTAGCAGTCTGTACCGTAATGTTAAACCTCATACAAATGTTTTTTTAAATCCTAAATTATGACGAACTCTCACTAGTGTCAAAAACAAGCAGTCCTGCGTAGATAGTTTTTTAATGCCAGTTCTCCCTTTCTCATAGTTCAGAGAAAATCCCGTTGGAACTAAACATTATTCGTGCAATTCTGTTATCCGTATCTACGTGACTTCCACCAAATAAGTATCATAGTACCAGACTTGCGTTTTAAATGAGTACCTCGCCGTTGAGGTGTTGAATTTCGATTCTAAAATATATGTAATACCGTAAATTCATGATTATCAAAATACAACTTCACACCTGCGCATGATGTACCTCGTGCGGCGGACATGTAAAGCCCCCTGAAATTCCATTCTCACATCCCGTCCATATTTACGCTAAAAATTATATCGTAACAATTTCCAGAAATATGACAATATATTATGAATAGTTTACTGGAAAATATGTCCCGATCAAGTAATTAGGTGGGGGAAATACTGTTTTGAACTTCTTGAATGATTAAACACACTGGACAACGAGACTTGTGCATTTCCATTTTAGCTAACCATCAGCATGTGATTTTACGGTTGAATTAGGTCAGGTGACTTGGGGGATACGTGTTTTATTTATTTAGATATAAATACTTCATGTTGTTAAATACTAGTGTCAAACAGATGAGAATCCGGGTAGATGGTATGAAATTCATTGTTATAAAATAGCCAATAAAAATTTCACACCGTTCGATCTATTTTACTTGTTGGGCTCGAGATCTAACTCAATAGAACAATGCAGTCACAAGAACTCGGAAAAGAAACAAAATAATGAATTCTTTCTTTCGACTATGCCGTGGACAATTGCAATTTGCGTCGTGGTATTCTTTAAATAAAATACCACGGCTAAAGATGCCGTAGTAATTATTGGTTTTCTACTGCAATTTCGCTAAATACTTTAATCACGACGGCACCCCGTAGTATTTTCAAGTTTAAACTTGAAAATACTACGGTACCCCTGTTTTTGGTTCTTTGGTTTCGGAAAAAATATAAATGTTGCACCATGAAGGCGGTCCGGGTGACGTTCGTCCATGTTACAAGTCCCCCATGCGCAGCGTAATACTTTTTTGACGTTAAATGTAGAAATATCTAACTTCCCACAAAGAACAGCCTTGTTTGTTTGTGGGACAGAACTGGCAGCCAATCTTGACCTACGCGGGCCAAATATAATCTGGCTCTCTAATTGGTCAATCGCTTTACGGCGATTGACAGGTCTGAACAAGAATTGGTTGCCAGCTGGACTGGTCGAATAGGTCGCTAGCCGAATAGCTTGCCAAATTGTGTTCGGTTACGTAACAGCCTTCACCTTGGGTTTCTCCACCATTTTTAGATGTCAAGTTAGCTCGAGCTCAATTTTTCAAGAGAGAACCTAGTTAATTAGTTGTGGTATTTAACCGTGCAATGGATTTTATTTAACCGGAGTTGATTTCAAACACACAGGTCAGTTTATGATAACCAAAGTTGAATAGTTTATTCATAATCGAAGAAATCAGTTTATTATTTATCATAGTTCACACTATAGGTCCCAAATATTAGAAGTGATTGAGCTCCTTTGAACTAGGATAAATAATAAATAATTAAATATCCTGGTGCAAAATATTTCAACAAAATACAAGGAGGGTCCACTTTTTGTTTTATTCCTCAATAATGAAGCCACTTAGAAATATTCAATTGGTTTCCGTAAATAAAAAATCAACCCAACGATGACAACATCCACCCTGATTCATCATCATTGAATGATTGTGTTTGTTTGGGGACCGTGTGAGCAGATTGAGATTCAACAACAATCATAAAAATCTTACCAATTGAAGTACAAATATCACAATTAAACTCGTATTTAAGGCCCTGTTCAGGCATTTTTCTGATGAATTTCCCATCTTGAGACCTTCACTATAAAATCTGTTCCGATATCGAATAGTTTTCCATGTTTTCAAACGTCAAATTTCACTAAAAATCAAAATACAAAAAACGTCTGACAAATCCAAATGACGATATTTTTCTCTCGAATTTCATGACAGACATGTCGCCGGAAAAACATCCGCGTCAGAAATAGTTCGTATGTTCGTCGTTTCATCCATACAAAATGAACGGCTTATATTTCGTTTATTATCATTTTTTTTATTAAAATTTATATCTGAAAAACAATGAGAAATAAATTCAAATGATATCTCATTAATTCTAAAAATATGTTGATTTGATAAATTTAAACGCGTAAGAATATGTGAATTCCGAAGCCGGTTTACGGTTATTTTTCATAGGTAAACACGAAATGACAACTGAAAATTGAATAATAAATTTTGTGAAATCGAATTGTTTTAATCTGCATTGGAATATTGGGCAAAACAAAAACCAATTAAATCACGATGTCCCATTTGGGGTATTACAATCTGTGGTTTTTAGAAGGGGAATTATTACAGAGTCCAAAGGTCGATCATTACCAAGGTTGTCCAGGCGGAACGCACGTGGTAGTCAGGATCAACCCAGGACCACCAACTTTAAAGACATTGTGACCTGTCATTCAGCAATGTCATACACAATACAATGTATATAATGCATGACCAAATTCTATTTATAACTCTATGGACCAAACCCATTATTGTCACGTGTCAGAAAATAGCGATTTTAAGATGGCATTCATTGGAATGAATGAAATGGGGTTTAACGTCCTACTATTATGCACCTAACCTGGGCTAATTGGAGACAGGCACACGTCATACAGTGCGATGAGGGAAATTTTTGCGCGGGCAGCGGCGCTACGGCCTACTCGTATATCGAATTCCAACTGCCAAGGGATCTTTTACGTGCACTCCAATGTGTAGGCCTACACGGGGACCTCGTTTTTTCGTCCCATCCGAACGACTAGGCAGCTGTCCTTGTTAGGCCCTCCTTCTGCGTCACTGACATGGGGAAACCACGCCGGAAAATCGAGATGAACTTTCTCGGCCAATGCCGGGATCGAACACCCGACCTCCAGGCTAGCGAACCAGCGCCTTATCCACTTAGCCACAGCGATCCCCGGTATTCATTGAAGTTGACTCTCCTGAGAAAAGAACACAATCTTTGAGTGGCATTTAAAGCGCGGGAAACAAAAAAATTAAAAGAACACAGTTTTTACGGGAAACAAGATCTCAGTTTTATTCTAACAGCACGACGTTTCGACAAATATCCTATTCTCAACTCGTCGAAACGTTAGTTGAGAAAAGAATGAAACAAACAAATGATCTTCGTCTTTTGCCCTAAATTTATTAAAAGTATCAAATAAATGCAGGACATTTTTAAGGAATTAAGAGTAGTTCGCCCCCCCCCCCCGAAAAAAAATTATTTTCGGACAATGAAAAATTCGACGACCTTTTTTTTCTATTACCGTTTAGAGAAACAATATAAAAGTATTTTCTCGTCTTTTTCTTGTCCACTGCATGCCCGAAAAAATGCCCGAAGCTCTGTTAAGATAGGTATGCCAAAAAAAGGTATGCCCGAAAATAGGTATTGCCCGAAAAACCGTCATCGAGCCGGAAAAGGGCAAGAGAAACTAGCAGTAAAACGCGTTGGCGATCTCAAATAATCCAAAATTTCCTTGGGGGGTCATTCGCCCTTCCAAGAAAACCGGCGCTGCTGTCTATAAACCCTAAATTTTTTCGGGCATTTCTAGTTTTGCTTCCCCAACTGTCATTGAGCAAAAATAAAACACTAAATTTACTTTTCTTGTAATTGAATATAACGAATTTGTACTAAGTTGACTATGGATTAAATCAAGAAGAAAATATTTACACCGCGGAGAAAATAATTTCACCACGGTGGAAAGGTTTTTTATGTTTTTTATATTTATCACAGTTTTCACTGCGATTTCTCATATGCGATAAATTTCAAGAAAAATGTACAAAATAGTATATGGCCCTAAAAGGCCACCGTAAATTTACAATCGAAATTTCCGAAGTCGATCGACATGAAGTCACCAAGCGTATCGTAGTTGGGTAATTTATAAACATTTAACGACCGTAATAGCGTTTCCCTGCTATTTCAGCCGGTGTATAATCCGAAAATCCCACTCAACTAATCACCCACCAAAACTGTTGCAGTTTCATTCATAGGACATCAGAATTCCCGATAAAACTTATAAAACAAAAAATAATGATACCCGAAAATAAATGTCGCGTATGCAGCCGAGTGACTACTCCAGAACAAAACCTAATTTCGGACACTTTATCTTGCTGATTATAGAAGTTAAAAGGATTCCCCCCCCCCCCCACATTCAATTCTTGTCTTGTCTCTATATTTGTCCAGGGGCGGATTGGCCCATGGGTGATCGGACAATCGCCCGAAAGGCCGGTCGTACGATCGCCCGAAGGGCCGGTAGGACAAAAATGAAAACGATGGTGATCATGTTGTATGTGGCCGGGCTGCTAAGTCATCATTGGAATTGGCTGGTATAATAGACTTTCTGGGCCGGGTGTGCTTGGTGTGGGCCGGATCTTGGGGTTCTTAATTCTTTGCCTCTCGAAGAAAACCGGCGCCGCTGTCTTTAAAGGGGCTAAATCGCTAACATTTGGGACCTAGAAATTCACAAAAGTGGGTCGCAACGCATATACATGTAATACTGTAATATGAATGTATATAAACTGATTTACATTCAATGGTTTCCGTTTTACTCCAATTTCATATCAGTTATGTTCGGCGAAATAAGCCAGCAATTTCAATCAAGTGCAAATTTCGAGCGTCTAGTTGGTAACTAAGAACGTTCCTTCTTGTCAAGTTCATACTTGAAATTAGTTATGATTATAGTTATAGATCAGCCCCCCCCCCCTCCCCCAAGAATTTGATCATTGTCAGTTACTGGTCTGATATGGCCACAGGTCACTAATTGTTTCCCCATTGACTCTAATGTTAATTCTCGTCTCTTAGACCGGCTCTAACTTTTCCCCAAATTTTCGTTGGGTAAAACGCATTTTGCCACAGATGGAGCAACATGTGGCAAATTATTGCCCAAAAGCATGTATGAGGTTGACCATGAAAAGATTGAGATACACAAGCTGGAAATATGGACAAGAAAACATGCAATTTCAGGCCATACATTTCAACGTAACCAACCTCACAACTCTTTTATCCTTCCGCCTCAAAATCATGAATATTCACCAAAACCTGGTAGAAAATGTATTTTCAAACCCTTTTTTTCGATTCTACACCAAAAAGTCAACAAAAATCGCCATGCAAAAGGGGGAAAAAGAGAAAGGGAGAGAGAGACTAAAAATAACTTTCGCAGGGAGAGAGAGAGACTAAAAATAACTTTCGCCCTACCAAGTACCGGATGCATCCGAGCATTCGGCAAACATCAGATTTTACCGACATCTGCCGAGGTTTGCCGAGTGGCATCTGGGAACAGAGTATCCCAGGAGTGTCTGGATAATCGAACATGGGAACCCCGGCGTGGCGTGTAAAGATGGCCACTGATTGAACTGTTTTTTGTAATTAAATATAGGATTGATTGATTTATTGACCGAATTATCAACAGTTTGTCGATAAGATACAAACAACACGACAGCCGACAAAATGGTCTCCAAGAAAAAACCAAAATCGAAAACTGTCAGTGACAAAAAAGGTAAAACATAGTCGATTAAAACGGTTTGTTTTGATTTGATGGGTGATAATTGAAGCCATATTTAGGAGATCTTTTTATCAGTTAAAGGGGCAGGGACGTTTCGTAAATCTGCGGAAAATCTTCCTGAATGAATGAATGAATGAAATGGGGTTTAACGTCCTACTATTATGCACCTAACCTGGGCTAATGGAAGACGGGCATACACCATACAGTGTGCTATGAGGGAAATTGTGCCCGTGCAGCTGCGCTACGGCCTACTCTTATTATTATATCGAATTCCAACTGCCAAGGGACCTTTTACGTGCACTCCAATGTGTACACGGGACCTCGGTTTTTCCAACCATCCGAACGACTAGGCAGCTGTCCATGTCAGGCCCTCCTTCTGCATCACTGACAACAGAAATCACGCCGGAAAATCGTGATGAACTTTATTGGCCAATGCAGGGATCGAACACCTGACCTCCAGGCTAGCGAACCAGCGTCTTATCCACTTAACCACAGTGATCCCCCGGAAAATGTTCCAGTTCGATTGCTGTGATTTGGCGACTTTGTTATATATTATGGATGATAGTGTTCATAACGAATATTGTACGACAAATTACAGAAAGCCATACAGTCCTTCACGTTAAACACGCGTTTCCGCTCTTGCGCCTTCTGACGAACCTCAACTTAACTTTGGGGGAGTCATTGGCCCTGTTTGGTTTGTAAATACCGGCGCATACCGGCTGATCACAGTTCGGCAGTTTTTGCGTTGAGGTCACTTGATTTCACCAGTAGTTGACAAAAGTTAGGTTGTCAAGGAGACAAAATTTACGTTATTTAGGAATGCCATAAAACACTAATTTTAAAGGGAGGTTGGGATGGCCTAGTGGTCTAGAGTGCTGCGCTTGGACCTCTAGCTGGCCGGTCACCTCTGGCTTGCGGCTGTGGTTTCGAGCCCTGTTTGAGCGTATGTGGCATGGCGATAGGGGCGCTTTCTCAACCTCGTGGGTTTCCTTCGGGCACTCCGGTCTCCTCCCACTGCTAAAGACCCCTACGCGCAAGCGAAATATTGAAATAAAATTAAACCATGTGTTAGTCCCAAAATGACCTAGTTGTGTTGAATGGACGTTAAACCCCATTTCTCTCTCTCTCTCTCTCTCTCTCTCTCTCTCTCTAGACCCATTTACTTCTAAATTGCTTCCTTCTAACCTTGTAGGTTTACTCTGGGTCCCCTGGCTTCCTCCCACTGCTAAAGACCCCTACACGCCCAAGCGAATTATTGAAATAAAATTGATATATATTGTTGATATGTGCGCACTGTATCATAAAGCCTGTTATTGAGTCAACTGGTGTGGTTTCAAATATCTGGTTGTACGTGACAAGGAGTAGGGTTGTCTGCTCAACCTTGAGGGTTTTCTCCGGATCCCCCAGTTTCCTCCCACTGCTAAAGACCCCTACGCCCAAGCAAATTATTGAAATTAAATTAAAACTGTATGTTAGTCCCAAAATGACCTAGTTTGTGTTGAGTGTAGTTAAAACCGCGTGTCTTTGTTTTTCTCTCTATATTGGTTCCAAAGAAGAGAGATTGGGCCACGGATCCATTTACTTCATTTGATAATTGTGTTGTTTTTTTTTTGCAATGTCTATTTTCTGTCTTGTCTGCAGGTTTATCTTGTAGATTTCTCTTTTGAGTGTTTGTGCGGTCCTCCTGCGCTTACTATTTAAGATGGAACCGAAGAGCGATTTAGGTCCTTAAAGATGGTTCTGCCAATTTCCCTTTTGAAATTTGATTTATTTTCTCTACAGATGATGTAAATGATGGATTGAAAGTAAAAGAAGGAAAAGGAGGAATGAAGAAGAATGGAGCGAAGAAGGGTTCAAATGGTGGCTATGTGGCTGTTGTTATTATTTTATCTGTTTTTATAGCTGTATTGGCCATCACCTTCTCTAGTCCAGTTTTACACAAACAAATAGGTAAGTTCTGCTTTTCTACAATTAATATTCATGACCTTTGAATATATGAATAGTAATGAGCCATCCGAATGACTAGGCAGCTGTCTTTGTCAGGCCCTCCTTCTGCATCACTAACCAGGGGAAATCACGCCGGAAAATCGACATGAACTTTCTTGGGCATTGCAGGGATCGAACACCTGACTTCCAAGTTAGCGAACCAGCGCCTTATCCACTTAGCCACCGTGCTCCCCCACTAGCTGCTTGATGTAATATTATTTATATTTGTTTGTTTTTCAGTTGATGTTATTAATAAATATTCCAATTTACAGTCATCACTTGATAATACCATTAATCATCCTCAGACAACCAATCATAATACTGAAAATACACCCATCAGCCAATCAGATCAAGACACCATTAGCCAATCAGAAAAAGCCACCATCAGCCAATCAGAAAAAGCCACCACTAGCCAATCAGAAAAATCCACCACTAGCCAATCAGAAAAAGCCACCACTAGCCAATCAGATGAAGCCACCATTAGCCAATCAGAAAAAGCCACCACTAGCCAATCAGATCAAGCCACCACTAGCCAATCAGATCAAGCCACCACTAGCCAATCAGATGAAGCCACCACTAGCCAATCAGATAAATCCACCACTAGCCAATCAGATGAACCACAAGATAAAAAATCTAAAAACCAAAAAGTGAAAGTAGAAGAATATGATAAATGGGAGATAACGAATAAATTAGATGATAAAATCCGATTAGAATTAGATGCAGCTGATGATTTATATGAGAAGGTAGGTACAGTCAGTCAGTCAGTCAGTTAGTCAACCAGTCAGCCAATCAGTCAGTCAGTTAGTCAGTCAATCAGTCAGTTAGTTAGTCAATCAGTCAGTTAGTCAGTCAGTTAGTTAGTTAGTCAGTCAGTCAGTCAGTTAATTAGTTAGTTAGTTCGTTCAAGTTCAAGTTCTTTATTCCCTTGGGTCAAAAACCCATTGGGTAAAACACACATACAACAATACATACAAAACGAACATTAAATGAAAATATATACAGAATGTACAAGGAGAGTATAACATGTACAAAAGAGTTAAAAGTTGATTACATTTCAAGGATAAGTTCAGATCTTCTCTTATTGGCGTGTAATAAAAACCGACCCAGATTCTCTAATTCTTTGGTGTTCTTAGAGGAAAGAAGTTTTATTAGCTTATAGACACCTGGGTTTTTACTAAAATATTGTTTTATAAATTTATTTCGCTGGTTTTCGTATCTAGGACAAATAAGAATAAAATGATACTCGTCCTCGATATCTAGTTTATTGCACAAAATACATAATCTATCTTTCCTAGCGGTCTTAACATACCTGCCTTTCTCGATATTTAAATTATGGCTAGAAAGTCTCATTCGTGTTATTTCACGTATATATTTATTATGTAGTGATTTAGTTAGATAAGACTGGAGCGTAAACGTATCTACAATATATTTGTATATGGGACACTTGGAAGATTCAATAATTTTTTATGGCATTCTTGTTTTAAAATATCAATTAGACAAAGTTTTATTACAGATAATGTGCGTTTAGAATTTTCAAAACCATTACTTTCCCAAATATTTCCTAATCCAAGCCTAAATAATTCTTTTTTAATATTGTCTATCCAGTTATCATTGTTTATACACATATTTTTGTTGCATCGTCTAAGGATTATATTGTCGGTGTTAATTAACTTTAACCAATATTTAAATATTCGAATTTTTCTTATTATAGAAAGTTGATATCTACCCAATTCGTAGTATATCATAACAGTACTGGTACTATTTCGTGTTTCAAGAAGTCTTTTGCAAAAATTAAGATGTCAGTCATTCGGTTAATCAGTTAATCAATCATTCAGTCAGCCCGTTAGTCAGTCAGTCAGTCAGTCAGTTAATCAATCAATCAGTCAGTCAGTCAATCAGTCAGTCAGTTAATCAGTTAGTCAGTCAGTCATTCAGTGAGTTGGTCAGTCAGCCCGTTAGTCATTCAGTGAGTTGGTCAGTCAGCCCGTTAGTCATTCAGTCAGCCCATTAGTCAGTCAGTCAGTTTGTCAGCCAAACAAGAGGTTTGTCTGACATAGGTTGGAGACAGGTAAGTGATCAAGAAACCTAACCGCTTCTATTTTCTGATTTAAACAGGAATTTTGCAAAAGCAGTAACATTGATAATCGTGGCTACATTGATGTTAAAAAATGGTTTTCTTGGCTTAGAGTGCAGCAACTTGACTCATAATTTGTAGACTGATATTCCTTTTAAAGGGACAACACCACTCTTGCTGGCTTGACAGGTCCAGTAAAAAAATAGCCTTGTTTTAACAACAAAATGTTTAAGTGTCCTACCTGTTGTGTAAATTATCCATTACAATCTATCTTACTTGTCCAGAGGGTTCAAAAATATGTTTAAATCCAAGTTGCATTTGAAAGTGTTTACGTAAAGCTTTTCAAACCATGTTACGGCATGTAGTTGAATTTTTCCAATTTTTAAAATAAGGTGTGTTAAGATGAAATTTGTATCATTTATTAATTGGAATGTTGTAAAAAAGTACAATTTGTTGACCAGAATAAAGATTGGGACATATTAGTCAGTTACCTCAAGAGTGGTATTGGGGCTTTAGAGATTCAATTTTTACAAAGTTGTACAATAGTTTACAATCACTCATTTAAAAGCCATAAAATCAATAATATTCTTAATAAACTATAAACTATAACACATACATATTGAATAACAATTACTGATTTATTTAGGCAATGTTTCGAAGAGTATTCTCTAAACTAGTGATGGGTCGATATCGGTTTTAATATCGGCCCATCACTACTCTAAACGTTATGAAGCAAGTTCTATGTGTTACAGCTTATTGAATTATCCCGTTACTAGATGCCTTTCAAAGATAGGGGCGTTGGATGGCCGAATGGTCAACGCAGGCACAGTGTATCATAAGGTCTGTCATTGAGTCAACTGGCATGGTTGTACATGACAAGTAGTAGGGTAGCCTGTCCAACCCTGTGCGTTTACTCCGGGTCCTCCTTTTTCATCCCACTGCTAAACACCCCTACGCGTTAAAATAAAATTGAACCATATATTAGTCCCGAAATGTCCTAAAAGATGGTGTTGTTTTTTATTCCAGAAGAATTATTTAAACAGTAAAGCGTTATATGATGAGATTCTGTTGAAATATGCGTACAGTCCCCGGGCGTTGTACGGGAAGGCTAGTTGTATTTCCAAGATGGCCGAGATGGAACGAAGTAACGAGCTACTGGAGGAGAGTATCGGGGTTTTTAACGTACTCGTTACAGCTGGTGATGTTCCAGATAAACTATTATTAACGGCTGGAACAGAGTTAGCCAGGCTACAAACATTTAGAGGTACAGGATTTTCATTGAGGGGGGGGGGGGGGGTAACATGACAACATCTAGAGGTACATGTTTTTCATTTGGGGGGGTGGGGGGGCATGACAACATTAAGAGGTACAGGTTTTTCATTTGGGGTGGGGGAGGCATGACAACATTTAGGTACATGATTTTCCTTGTGGATTGTTGAGGTGTTCTGACGTGTCGTGCTAGGGTAACCCTAACCCTACAGAAAATTCAGAATACAGCATTGGCTCCTTATTCCAGCTCGCGTCAACTTTAAGCTCCTGTGCCTCACATACCAGTGTCTACGAAATCTTGCAACCAGCTATTTATTAGAACTACTAACAGTAAATCAACCAAATCGGTCCTTGAGATCTTATTACCAGAACACTCTTGTCGTTCCACACTCAAAACTGAAACATTTTGGTGACAGAAGTTTTAGTGTAGTTGCACCTAAATTGTGGAATAATTTACCACTGAATATTCGAAACAGTGAAACTTTGACTACTTTCAAATCACAGCTGAAGACTCATTTGTTTAGAGAATGGTACGAGAATTAAACTTTCTATTCACTGTTTATATAAAAGCTTGAGTATGCTTTTGGATGGATTTGACACTCTACAAATGTACATTATTATTATTGTGCTACACCTCTAGCTGGTCGATCACCTCTGGTGTGCGGTCGTCTGGTTTTGATCCAGGCTATGAGCTTATGTGACTGCGAGATGTAAAGGTGCTTTCTCAATCTCGTGGACTTAATCTGGTTTCATCCTACATTTAAGATCCCAGCGCATGCACTAAACATTATAAGATAAGAAAATAAAAATTAAATTAAAGCTATTTTAAACAAAATTCCCTCCAGGCCCCTAAGTTACTTAAGTTAAGAATTTACTCAAATAATAATTGTGTTGTTTTAATTTATCGAATACATCAATAAGCTTTGTGTTTCTGGACCAAAGATATTTCTCATAAACAGTGATTGAAAGTTGAGTTAATGCTGAACTTTAGTCTCTGAGATTGCTTTGTGAACTTAATGTATTCAATATTTAAAGTGTTTGTTTTTCTGCTGTTTTAGGTTGGAATACGAGGGCTATAAGAACGCATCAAGTATTGGCCGACAGATTCCCTAAAAATATCTCATTGAAAAACCAACTAGGCGTTAGTCTACTCATAGCTGGTCAAAATACACAGGCTAAAACGGTCTTCCAACAGGTATGTTAACTGGTCTCTTTCAGCAGGTTGGTTAGCTGGTCTTTTCCAACAGGTATCAGCAAGTATGTTGTTAGCTGGTCTCTTCCAACAGGTTTGTTAGCTGGTTTCTTTCAACAGGTATTTTGTTAACTGGTCTCTTTCAGCAAGTATTTTGTTAGCTGGTCTCTTTCAGCAGGTATCAGCAAGTATGTTGTTAACCAGTCTCTTATAGCAAGTATTATAACAGTTTATATAGTTTAGTGGCTATCTCCCATTGACAACCATCTTGGATTTCAATATGGCGCCACTTTCGTTCCCATTTAGTGGTCGGTTTTAATGGATTTGCTTGGCCCCTAAACCTTGGTGTGTAGAGACCAAATATTGTCCCCTAACATGAATAGCAGGCAATTTATAGTTTGTTATTTAGAAAGGTGGCCATATTTGGCGCCATTTTGATTTTCACCCTTCCTTCCCATGGTTCAGACCTCAAAGTGACCAACAAGATTTAAAAGTCGTATATCGAGGTGACAAACTACTGAAGAGCGAGAGAGAGAAATGGGGTTTAACATCCACTCAACACAACTAGGTCATTTCAGAGAGAGAGATAGAGAGAGAGAAATGGGGTTTAACATTCGCTCAACATACTAGGTCATTTCATGAGTAACATATGGTTTAATTTTATAATTCGCTTGCACGTAGGGGTCTTTAGCAGAGGAATGGATTTGTTGTTTATTTTATTAGGTTTTAGATCAAGAAAAGAATTTAGTGACGAAGTCTGTGTTTTTGTTTTTTTATTAGGTTTTAGATCTAGATAAGAAGAATGAATTTAGTGTTGATGTTTATTTTATTAGGTTTTACATCTAGATAAGAATGGATTTGGTGTTTATTTTATTAGGTTTTAGATCTAGATAAGAATGGATTTGGTGTTTATTTTATTAGGTTTTAGATCTAGATAAGAATGGATTTGGTGTTTATTTTTTTAGGTTTTAGATCTAGATAAGAAGAATGGTTTTGGTAACGTCCATCTAGGTTTCATCTATAAAGTAGAAAATAAAGATTTAGAGAAAGCCGTCCAGTATTTACGCGCTGGTTTAATCTCAAACGCTCCGGGTACGGTTGAGGGCAAGTTTTATTTTCATCTGGGAGATGCGTTAGTTCGACTCAACAGACCGGATGAGGTTAGTTCTATTTATATCTCTACATCTTTTATTATTTATGGTCGTTGGATCATTGTGTCAAGTGGCGTGATTTTATTGACATGCTTGTATGTGACACGGAGTAGGCTTGTTCTGCTCCTAACCTGGGCGAATGAAGAATGGCTTACGCCATACAGTGGGCTATGAGGGAAATTTTGTCTTTACAGCAGTGCTACAGCCTACTCTTATATCGAATTCCATCTGCCAATGGTTGTATTACAAACGACTATACCTTCACCCATGCCAGGCCCTCCGTCCTTGATTTCTAATTATATTGAGAAACACACTTGATGAGAGAGAGAGAGAGAGAGAGAGAGAAATGGGGTTTAACATCCACTCAACACAACTAGGTCATAATGGGACGACTAACGTATGGTTTTAATTTAATTTCAATAATTCGCTTGGGCGTAGGGGTCTTTAGCATTAGGAGGAAACCGGAGTGCCCTGAAGAAAACCCACGAGGTTGAGAAGGCGCCCCTATCTCCATGCCACATACGCTCACACCAGAAATCTTGATGAGCCAAGGTCTTACTCACTGGGTCACTGTGGCTCCCTTGTGTGATTCCAGGCTTGACAGGTAAAGACTATGATATTTGTGTGATTCCAGGCTTGACAGGTAAAGACTATGATATTTGTGTGATTCCAGGCTTGACAGGTAAAGACTATGATATTTGTGTGATTCCAGGCTTGACAGGTAAAAACTATGATATTTGTGTGTTTCAGGCCCGACAGGTGTATATTGAAGGGGCTGAGAAAGGGGTTTTACTCTCACCTGATCAGAGATCTTTATATAATGTCAATGATCTTACTGGACGACCGTGGTGGACAGTAAAACAGACTGGATATTCTAAATATATCAAGGTAAGAAAGCCAGACGAGAGTCCAGGGGTCCGGTGGGATCAGAATCACCAACCCCACCCCTTCCCGGGCTATCGTGTGATATTACAACATGTCACCAGAAGTTCAATTTCTTGTGAAATTTTATCGGCCTAGCTTCACTGTAATCCTATAGGCGTACACTTACATGAGCAGCCATCTTGTCTCAGACAGAACTCCTTATTTAATAATCCGTCTAAACTTCATGTCTTAACCTTGCCCCCTCCCACATGGCTGCACAAATTCCTGAACACACCAATATAAGTCAGGCACAGATTCATGAAATAAAACCAAGTACGAACAATCCAAATGTCATTTTGTCATTTTGCCCGGCACTGAATTGTCTTTTGGCCTATCTCTGTTTTCATAATACGTCATACAATCGCCATACTTGTATGGCGATTATTTTTTTTTATTTAATTATCTCTGAAGTTTTGTAATCAGAGTTCAGCTTTAATTGGGTCAAGGCCAGTCACACAAAAATTCAATCTCACATAGACATTTATACCCACCCACGCATCTCCCAAATAAATAAAAGAACACACTTTATCAATTATTATCAGTTATTTATTCATACATTCATAAAATATAACAATAACAATATACAATGTACATTCATCGATACACTATTTTCGTAATTTATTTACGACATCACCCGTATATACTCATCGGTTTCTACACGATTTCCATTTCTGTAAACAACGGGCTGGCTGAAATGAGGCAAGTGGTGGTCCCTCCATGGAAATCCTCATTAATTCGTCGAGTGTTTTCATGCTCAAGGAACATCGTAACTTTGTTTTAATTACATTCTGACGTGAGAATCCGCGCTCACAGTCAACACTACTAACAAGCAAAACATGACCAATCTGCATTAGGCGAATCATAGTAGGATATTGGTTGAGTGTAGGTCATTTTCCAGAGCCTTAGGTCCCGACCGGCATATACGGACGAAATGGAACCCCTGGTGTATACCTGTCTTTGTTAATGCTGCTGCCAGGGTAAAATTCCCCTCTTAGCTTACTGCATGGTGTATACCTGCCAGGGTAAAATTCCCCTCTCAGCTTACTGCATGGTGTGTACCTGTCTTTGTTAATGCTGCTGCCAGGGAAAAATCCTCCTCTTAGCCTACTGCATGGTGTGAACCTGTCTTTGTAAATGATTGATATTATATTTAGTTATTAGAAGATAATTGGAAGATTATTCGAGATGAGGGTCTGGCCAATATGGACGTAGAAAAGGGCGTTTTTCTCCCAGAATCCGAAAACTTAATAGAAACTGGTGATTGGAAACAGTTTACTCTTTATGCTAGAGGTTAGATTATTATTTTATACTTTATGTTAGAAGTGAGATTATAACATTTTATACTTTATGCTAGAGGTGAGATTATTATTTTACACTTTATGTTAGAAGTGGGATTATAACATTTTATACTTTATGTTAGAGGTAAGATTATAACATTTTATACTTTATGTTAGAAGTGAGATTATAACATTTTATACTTTATGTTAGAGGTGAGATTATAACATTTTATACTTTATGTTAGAGGTAAGATTATAACATTTTATACTTTATGTTAGAAGTGAGATTATAACATTTTATACTTTATGCTAGAGGTGAGATTATTATTTTACACTTTATGTTAGAGGTGGGATTATAACATTTTATACTTTATGTTAGAGGTGAGATTATAACATTTTATACTTTATGTTAGAGGTGAGATTATAACATATTATACTTTATGTTAGAGGTGGGATTATAACATTTTATACTTTATGTTAGAGGTAAGATTATAACATTTTATACTTAATGTTAGAAGTGAGATTATAACATTTTATACTTTATGTTAGAGGTGAGATTATAACATTTTATACTTTATGTTAGAGGTGAGATTATAACATTTTATACTTAATGTTAGAGGTGGGATTATAACATTTTATACTTTATGTTAGAGGTGAGATTATAACATTTTATACTTAATGTTAGAAGTGAGATTATAACATTTTATACTTTATGTTAGAGGTGAGATTATAACATTTTATACTTTATGTTAGAGGTGAGATTATAACATTTTATACTTAATGTTAGAGGTGAGATTATAACATTTTATACTTTATGAGGTGAGATTATAACATTTTATACTTTATGTTAGAGGTGAGATTATAACATTTTATACTTTATGTTAGAGGTGAGATTATAACATTTTATACTTTATGTTAGAGGTGAGATTATAACATATTATACTTTATGTTAGAGGTGGGATTATAACATTTTATACTTTATGTTAGAGGTGAGATTATAACATATTATACTTTATGTTAGAGGTGAGATTATAACATTTTATACTTTATGTTAGAGGTGAGATTATAACATTTTATACTTTATGTTAGAGGTGGGATTATAACATTTTATACTTTATGTTAGAGGTGAGATTATAACATTTTATACTTTATGTTAGAGGTGAGATTGTAACATTTTATACTCTATGTTAGAAGTGAGATTATAACATTTTATACTTTATGTTAGAGGTGAGATTATAACATTTTATACTTTATGTGAGAGGTGAGATTATAATATTTTATACTTTATGTTAGAAGTGAGATTGTAACATTTTATACTTTATGTTAGAAGTGAGATTATAACATTTTATACTTTATGCTAGAGGTGAGATTATAACATATTATACTTTATGTTAGAAGTGAGATTATAACATTTTATACTTTATGCTAGAGGTGAGATTATAACATATTATACTTTATGTTAGAAGTGAGATTATAACAGTTTATACTTTATGCTAGAGGTGAGATTATAACATTTTATACTTTATGTTAGAGGTGAGATTATAACATTTTATACTTTATCTCAGAGGTGAGATTATAACATTTTATACTTTATGCTAGAGGTGAGATTATAACATTTTATACTTTATGTTAGAAGTGAGATTATAACATTTTATACTTTATGTTAGAGGTGAGATTATAACATTTTATACTTTATGTTAGAGGTGAGATTATTACATTTTATACTTTATGTTAGAGGTGAGATTATTACATTTTATACTTTATGTTAGAGGTGAGATTGTAACATTTTATACTTTATGTTAGAAGTGAGATTATAACATTTTATACGTTATGTTAGAAGTGAGATTATAACATTTTATACTTTATGGGTTTTAACAGCCACTCAACACAACTAGGTAATTTCGGGACTAACACATGGTTTAACTTTATTTCAACAATTTGCTCGCGCGTAGGGGTCTTTAGAAGTGGGAGGAAACCTGAGTGCCCGGAGGAAACCCATGAGGTTGAGAAGGCGCCCCTATCTCCATGCCACATACGCTCATACCAGGGCTCGAAACCACAGCCGCAGGCCAGAGGTGACCTATAAGAATAGAAGTTTTATAATTTTATACTCATTTCAGGAAGACAAGATAAAAGAAATTGTCAACGAGCCCCGAAAACGTGTTCCATTCTTCAACAAATTCCTGACGCCATTGATTGTAGTCGTGGACAGGTCAGTAATAGTCTTTGTCATCCAGTCTACTTGCGACTTCTTATCTTCCATCACTGTGTTTATTGTCAGAAGTTTCTAGTGGACGTTGAATTAAAGTGGTGTACATCAAGAGTATATGTTCGCGTCATTTTACAAGGGTAGCAAATTAGGCCTGAGGCCTTTTTCCAATTTGGCCCTTGACACAGATCGTGCGATTGATTTCGATCATTACTGCAGGAAGAAACCGAAGAACTCGGGGGGAAACCTGCCTGATCGGACGGGAGACCAAATATCCCTCTCACTTACAAGTTCTTGCCCTGAGCTGGGATAAATCTATCAATAAAATATATCACCAGAACAAATTGATATGTCTTCTCATTTAGAAAGAAGGATAGAGACTAGGTCATTTTGGGACTGACACATTTTATTTCTAAACAGCTTGAGGGTGTATAGTTCTATGCTTGAGAGAGAGAGAGAGTACGTGTGTTTTCTGATCAGCTAAAGGGTGTATAATTAGTTTTATGCTTTGGAGAGAGAGAGAGAAATAGGGTTTCACGTCCACTCGACACAAACTAGGATATATTGGGACTGATATGGTTTAATTTTATGTCAACAATTCGCTTGAGCATAGGGGACTTTAACGGATGAAAACCCAGTGAAATTGTACGAAATTAGACAAGGGGCCATCCATAAAGTATGTACGCTCAAAATGGGAAAAATTCAGACACCCTCTCCCTCCCCCCCCCCCCCCTGTACGCTCCTGTACGTACGTTTTGCCAATGAATTTACGCACCTGTACGTTTTTGGCGCGACCCCCCCTCCCCCATTAAGCGTACGTACTTTATGGATGGCCCCCAAGTCGACCACACATACAAGAGGGGAATTTAAACCATGCCACATTATCGAGGACGATGCAGCCACGTAAACTCCCAATGATTTAAATGTCCACATCATATATAGTTTTTGTTTCAGGTGAAATTCTCGGTGATGCATCCAGGTGTTCATGTCTGGCCGCATACTGGTCCAACCAACTGCCGTCTACGAGCTCATCTAGGCCTAGTTATTCCCCTTGGACCAAAAATACGGGTTGCCAATGATACAAGGTAAGTTATGAGTCGGTATAGGCGGTCGGTCAATCACACGCTCGCAGGCCTGGAGGACGAGGTTGGCTGTTCGATCACTGACTTGGCCGGGAAAGTTCATCAAGATTTTCTAGCGTGGTTTCCCATTGTCAGTGATGCAGGATGGGACGGAAAACCAAGATCCTGTGTACAAATTTCCGTGCACATAAAAGATCCTGTGGCAGTTGGAATTTGATATAAGAGTAGGCTGTAGCGCCGCTGCCTTGGCAAAATTTCCACATAGCACACTGTTCGGCATATGCCGACGTTAAACCCCCATTTCATTTCATTTCATTTCAGTCAGTCACACAAACGGATGTAATTTGTAATGTAAATCCTAATCTCAGTCGGATTTAATATATTACCGAAGGTTGGATGGCCGAATGGTTAGCCCATGCGAGCTGTATCATAAAGCCTGTCATTGAGTCAACTGGCATGGTTACGAATTCTTGGTTGTACGTGACCAGGAGTAGGGTCGTCTGTCTAACCTCATGGGTTTTTCTCCGGGTTCTCTGGTTTCCTCCTACTGCTAAAGACCTCTGCGCGCAAGCGAATTATTGAAATAAAATTTAACCATATGTTAGTCCCGAAATAACCCAGTTCATGTGTGTTAAATGGACGATAAACCTCATCTCTCTTTCTTTAATACATTACAATTACCCAACACGAACTTGTTTGACATGAATTAGTGTTGTATGTATTTACAGGACCTGGACCGAAGGTGAAGTGATTATATTTGATGATTCTTTTGAACACGAAGTCTGGCACCGTGGTGATTCTTTACGTTTGGTTTTAATAGTCGACTTCTGGCATCCAGAATTATCAACGAAGTTACGAAAACAACTCACAGCCATTTAGAATAATTGTTGTTTGGAACAGTTGACATTTAGATGAAGTTACAAAGCATATAAAATGACATGTAAACAATTTACAAACATTTAAAACTACTTACAAACATTTAAAACTACTTACAAACATTTAAAACTACTTACAAACATTTAAAACAACTTAAAAACATTTAAAACAACTTAAAAACATTTTAAACAACTTAAAAACATTTTAAACAATTTACAAACATTTAAATCAATTTACAAACATGTAAAACAATTTACAAACATTAAGAACAACTTACAAAGGTTTAGAAAAACTTACAAACATTTAGATATTATTTTTGAGATCTGTTTAATTCTGGAATAATATTCAGATAAAAAACATATCGACTAATCAATATTTCTGTCATTAATCATTGATCTGTTTAATCATCTTCCACCCATTTAAATCAACCGACACCCATTAAAATAATTTACAAGCAATTAAAACAACTTACAAGCGTTTAAAACAACTAACTAACAACTTACACGAGTTTAAAACAACTTACACAGGTTTAAAACAACTAACTAAAATTTCTGTTTATTAGTAGATAATCATTAATCAGTTACAATAAGGTGGTTTGTAATCGATTATTATTGCCCCAAATCATGTATCAAGCCTTTAACTGATTGCTGAGAATTGTTGCCCTTGAGACGTCAGTGTTGGGATTTCGCCCATATATTCCGGACATGTCCTATGCTATTTTCCAAACGCCCGAAAACATCCGAAAACGAATCGTACATCAAGATATGTTGAAAAATATTTAAAAATTCCAAAATTAATATAGTGTATTGAGTGTATAGCTAGCTACCCTATTATAAAAGGCTGGATTTGATCAGGTAATGAAGTGATCAACGTATGTATCGTGTTATATTGCCTATACACCTCTCTTTAAGATATGGTGAATAATATTCAAAATTCCGGACTTAATTGACTGTATTATGGTTGATAACCGGCTGGATTGATTAGGTTATTAGGTCATCTTTCATATCGATCGAATTCAATTTATAATTAAAGGGACAATCCCGAATTAAACAGAGGCTCAAATATAAAAGTCTGAGAATGTATGAAAATAAAACGCCAAAATATAGGGGAATGTAGTACTTACCTTGTCTCAAAATTTCAACTCAAAATATTGAGTCGTTTGGAAGTGAACGACAAAACTGCTTATTGTTGATAACAGGCTGGATTGATTAGGTAATCAGGCAATTTTCATAATAATAATATGTTCATTTATATAGCGCCAAATCCACAACGCGTGCTCATAGCGCGACAATTTACTATCCCAGTCTCTAGGATACAGGTAAGCTTGATTACCTCCCTTTACAACTCTTTGAAGGAGCTCCCAACATATGCCGCTACAACTTTAAGTTTCAAGGAGGCAACAGGTTTTGTGTTATACATACACCATCCTACTGGTACCCATTTACAGCTGGGTAGAAGGAATGAAGTGTCTTATTCAAGGACACAAGATCTCGGCGAACAATTCGTGTCTCTAACCTGCAACCGTTAAGTCACAAATCCTACTCTCTATCCGTTGCACCAAATTCCCCCCCTCCCGATCAAATTCAATTTCTAATTAAATGACCTGTTAAACAGCACTATAAAAGAAGATATTTACGGAATGAATATTAATCTTATTCTATCTTGTTATTATTAATGTGGGTTGAAAGCCAAACAATGTTTTTTTTATTGTTTTGTTATTTTTATATTTATACTGGTACCAGTGTTTTAATCAGATCTGAACTAAGAACTTGAATCTGATATTTCGTCTTATTTTTGACCAGATCTGACAAGATCAGTGAATTCCGTACGTTCTTACACTCCGAATTCTTACAAAGGGGCCATCCATAAAGTACGTACGCTCAAAATGGGTAAAATTCAGACCCCCCTCCCCCTGTACGCTCATGACGCACGTTTTGCCAATGAATTTAAGCACCTGTACGTTTTTGGCGTGACCCCACCCCCCTTCAAGCGTACATACTTTATGGATGGCGCCAAACTGATTTCTTTCATGGATGTTATCTTTCTCATTTTCTCCTCCTTCTTCTTTTTAAATCGGATCGGATCAATGAACTCCTTATGTATGAAAATGGATTTTGGCTCACTAGTGAGATTATCTCACTTGTTTATTGCTCAATTGTGGAGAGCTGTAAATTAAAATCTGTGATTTATAAATCATATGCACAATACTAGATCTTGGCCATCCGAGAAATATCTTTTCCCAAGGGTTAGGGTTTGGGTTAGGTTTATAGATTACATGCCAAACGTACAAATTGAAGTTATAACAACGGTGGCTAAAACTATTCTGAAGGGTTAGGGTTAGAATTGTGGGTATAAACACGTACAGATATTTCCAGCCGGCCAAGATCTAGTATTGTGCAAATCATATAGTGGTGATATTACAAATGTTTATTATATTTCCTCTGGTTAATATTTCATTAACCCCATTGATAGAAAAATCCCTGATTTCTAAATAATATGGTGCAGACATTACAAGGATCAATCATACTCTCCATTGTTATTGTTATCAATTTTTGTATATACATGTAATCATGTTTGTTATATTGACACCTGCCTGGAAATACTTGGCCCTACCTGTATCAATGCTTACGCCCTGCCAGGAAATACTAGGCTCTACTTGTGCAAACTGTATTAATGCTCATTGCCATGTGTTGTGCTTTTAGAAAAGGCAAAGATTGATAATACAGGGATTTATTTTCAATGGCATTTTTTTTCTGGAGCCAGTCCATAGTCTATGGATATAGTTTATATTAAATATGTATATAATTGTCTTCTGAAGAGTGTGCATCGCACATGAAACTATTAGTAAAGACTCTTTGATTCTATATCTTTTATTGTGTACTTTAAAATATATGTATGTACTTTAATCCTAAAAGATAGGTATGTACTTAAATAATAATTCTAAAAGATCGGTATGTACTTTAATTCTAAATGCTGTGTAATTGTCATTGTTCTGGGTATTTCAGTATTAGATTTAATACAGTGTGGATTTAGTGTAAAGGCTGGTGATAGAAAAGGCTGTTAATATAACACCCAGCTGTCTTATAGTCGTAGTCCTAGTGGGTGATCTAGTGTATGAAATATGACGCGGGTGTAAAACCCTAGTATAAAATATATAACGGTCTATATATAACGGATGTTAACATTAACATCAGTTTTATATAAGCCCCCACCCCCATTATAACGCCCCCTATATATATATAACGTATGTTGGAGGGTTGGGATGGCCTAGTGGTCTAGAGTGCCGCGCTTCGACCTCTAGCTTGCCGGCCACCTATGGCTTGCGGCTGTGGTTTCGAGCCCTCTTGTGAGCGTATGTGGCATGGAGATAGGGGCGCCTTCTCAACCTCGTGGGTTTCCTCGGGGACTCTGGTTTTCTCCCACTGCTAAAGACCCATAGGCCTTTTTACAATTCTGCCCTTGAAACATAACAATTGGGTACTATGTTGTAGTATTGGGTAGTATTGGGTACTATGTTGTAGTATGGGGGTAGTATTGGGTACTATGTTGTAGTATGGGGGTAGTATTGGGTACTATGTTGTAGTATTGGGTACTATTGGGTAATTTTGGGTAAATCGTCCCACCTCTTGTATATAGTTGGTCTATTATTGTTTATTATTCAATATTGTATATAAATGTACATTGGTAAAGATATGGAATAAGGCCACATCGAAATAAAAACTTGTTTGATACAGGCCTGTAGCCAGGAAGTTGTTTTTTTGGGGGCAAAGATGTTTTCGGGAGGGCCACCTAGCATAGGCATCTGCATGAATTTTGCGGTAAGGTCAATTTTCTTGTGATATTGGGGGGGCAAGACTCAGTATTGGGAGGGCAGTTGCCCCCCGCCCCCGTGCTACCCCCTGGCTACGGGCCTGGTTTAATAAAAGAATCTGTCCATTTATATATTTATTGTGAAGTAGATATATAAATAATAAGACTAATTAGACTCGAGTTTGTTTTTGAATATCTACCAACCGTCTAGAAACCTCAGGACCCGTATTCAAAGGTTGTATATAGCTAGAAACCCCTTTGTTAAAGTAATAGCTAGAAATCCCAGGGATATAAATAGATAGAAATCCCAGAGGACAGGGCTACACAAACACAAGCTCTAGGCACGTCAAATGGTAAAAATATAACCATTTTCTCATCCTAGTCCCGGGGGAAGGGGGTCTAGATCTTCGTTCTGAACGATTTCTGGCGAATAAAATTACTTAGCAATGAGGTTTTAATTAATTCTTTCTAAGTCCCTCTCAGTGGTCGCGAATTCACCAATCATCAAAAAAGCACCCGTCCAGAACAGTCGATTATTACCGGCCTTGGTTGTCGGAATCTGTCGATGTTTCTATGCGCCCGGCGCCCACCCAATCCGTTTTCTAACGGATCCGACTCCGTCGGGTGCTGGACTTACTATGAATCGTCGTACAGAGTCACCGACAAGGCCGAAAGTTGGACCCTTTACACCGAGAGAGAGAAGGAGAGAGAGAGTGTTGGACTTAATATGAATCGTCGTACAGAGGCACCGACAAGGCCGATAGTTGGACCATTTACACTCAGTGTCAGTTGCTATTTGGTTTCTTAGCGGCCGACGACCCTGCTCACAAAGGTTGTCTGCGCAGCTGAATCGATGTCTGAAACGAGTCCCGTAAAGAGACAGAGAGAAAGAGAAATTGTGTTTAACGTCCACTTCACACAAAGTAGGTCATTTCGGGACTAACATATGGTTTAACTTTATTTCAAAGATTCGCTTGCGCGTAGAGGTCTTCAGCCACCCAACTCCCCTTGTCCCGTAAAACAGCATAACTAACTACATGATAGCTAGATATATTTTCTCCTGGTTAGATCTATTTAAGAATGGCCATCTCCAGACTTGTTCACGTGATGTAAACAGGACTGGCGCTAACACTGGACCTAGCCCAAACCCGCAATCTCGCCAACTTGATTACATCTCAGCGACCTTGACGAAAACTGGAGATGGCCTTAAGAAATAGATTTATCCGTTTTCTGTACGGATAGCGAGTCTATTAGTTTAAAATGGAACAATGCGGGAGGGCCACTCGGCAAAGATTTAGCGTTACGGAAAGTACCGGAATCTGTCGAGGTTTGCCGAATGGCGGTGGGGCATTAGGCGATCGACTGGTTTAATGCGCTCGTCGCTTTATATCATAAGGTCTGTCATGAAGTCAGGTGACTGGTTCTTATTCTCTGCTTGTAGGTGACAAGGGGTGGAGTCGTCTGTCCAACCTCGTGGCTTTACACCGAGTTCTCCCACTACTTAATACCCCCACGCGCAAGAGAATTATTAAAATAAAATTAGACCACATGTTAGTCCCGAAAGAGCTAGTTTTATGTCGAGTGGATGTTATCCCCCATTTCTCTCTCTCTCTCTCTCTCTCTCTCTCTCACTCTCTCTTTCTCTCTCTCCCACTACTAAAGACCCCTACGCACAAGCGAAGTATAAAAATAAAAATTAAACCGCATGTTAGTCCCGAAAAGAGCTAGTTTGTGTCGAGTGGATGTTAAACGCCATCTCTCTCTCTCTCTCTCTCTCTCTCTCTCTCTCGCTTCACCCCCTCTCCCTCTTACTCTCTCGCCCCCACCCCTCTCTCTGTCCCCTCTCTCTCTCTCTCTTACTTTCTCGCGCCACCCCTCTCTCTCTTACTCTCTCTGTCCCCCTCTCTCTCTTACTCTCTCGCTCCACCCCTCTCTCTCTCCCCCTCTCTCTCTTACTCTCTCGCTAATCCCCCTCTCTCTCCCCCTCTCTCTCTTACTCTCTCGCTCCACCCCCCCTCTCTATCTCTCTGTCCCTCTCTCTCTCTGCCCCCCTCTATCTCTCTCTCTCTCTCCCTCTCTGTTATATACATATCTGTATAATACTGTTATTTATTCACCCTATCAATGTCCCACGACCCAAATAAATCCATACCGTATTGTCTAATCAATTGTATCGATCGCCTTTATATCTAACACCGATTGAATGACCTGGTTTTCACCTCTTTACAAATAACAACCATTTCTATTCATTTCTTTACAAACCCGAGTGATTCACGACTGTAAACGTATAGGATATTAACCTATCCGAGGTTGTTATGTTATATAACCTGAGTGATTCACTACTGTATACAAACAGTTAAAGCCCCAATACCACTCTTGTTGTAACTGAATAATATGTCCCAATCACTATTCTGGTCAACAAATTGTACTATTTTACAATATTCAAAATAATTGGTGATACAAATTTCATCTTAACACACTTAAGTTTAAAAAAATTGAAAAAAATTCAACTGTATGATTTGAAAGGCCTTACGTAAACACTTTCAAATGTAACTTGGATTCAAACATATTTTCGAACCCTTTGGACAAGTAAAATAGTATGTAATGGATAATTTACACAACAGGTAGGAATGAATGAAATTGGGTTTAACGTCCTACGCTTAAGCACCTAACCTGGGCCAACAGTGTGCTATGAGGGAAATTTTGCCCGGGCAGCGGCGCTACGGCCTACTCTTATATCGAATTCCAACTGCCAAGGGATCTTTTACGTGCACTCCAATTTGTACACGGGACCTCGGTTTTTCGTCCCACCCGAACGACTAGGCAGCTGTCCTTGTCAGGCCCTCCTTCTGCATCACTGACAAGGGGAAATCACGCCGGAAAATCGAGATGAACTTTCTCGGCCAATGCAGGGATCGAACACTCAACCTCCAGGCTAGCGAACCAGCGCCTTATCCACTTAGCCAATGTGATCCCCACAACAGGTAGGACATTTAAACATCTAGTAGTTAGAATAAGGCTATTTTTTTCTGGACCTGTAAAGCCAGCAAGAGTGTTTTTGTCCCTTTAAAATAGATTTTTTAATCATAGTCATACTGCCGTCAAATAGGTCATGCCCGTCGTATGAATGAAATAAAATAGGGTTTAACGTCCTACTGTTCTGCTCCTAACCTGGGCTAATGAAGACAGGCATACGCCATACAGTGTGCTATGAGGGAAATTGTGCCCAGACAGCGACGCTACGACAAACTCTTATTCAGAATTCCAACTGCCAATGGATCTTTTACGTTCTTTCTAACGTGGACACGGGGATTCGGTTTTGCACCCATCCGAACGACTATACGTTGTCACTTGTCAGGCCATTCGCCCTACATCACTGACAAGGGAAAACCACGCCGGAAAATCCTGATGATTTTTCTTGGCCAACACAGGGTTCGAACAGAAGACCTCCAGCTAAGCAAGCCGATGTCTTACTTACTGAATCACCATGGCAACCCTAGTTTATGGAGGAATACAGTGGGGTAGAATGCACTCGGCAAATCTCGACAGATTCCGGTACCCTACAGTTAGACTCGGCTGTATGATGAATTCCACCATTTTGGATCTATTTTAAAGGTCCCGGATAAAACAATGGCTGCCCCCATGGAGATTATATCAACAAACTAAAAAATGGCTGCCCCCATGGAGAATATGTCAATAAACTAAAAAATGGCTGCCACCATAGAGATAATATCTAGAAAAGACGCCATTTTGGGACTTTTTTTTGTAAAAGCGGCACGTTTTCCTGTTAAAGTAATTCGGCAGTTGACTAGCCTCATCGCAAATGTATGGTCGTAGGTACTATCATACATCCGAGTCTAGATGTAGGTTACGGAGGGTACCGGAATCTGTCGAGGTTTGCCGAATGGGGTAGAATGAAGAAATCAATGACCGTGTCCCCCCCCCCCCCGGAGAAATCAATTCGTTGACATGTGTCGCGTTAAATTTAACAAGTTTTGAACTGATCACTCAAAACAAAACAGATCCTTAATTTTAAATTTATATTACCGTTTTATATCCTATAACAGGGGGGGGGGGCTAAGGGGACTATCCTCATTAAATAAAGTTATTATTATTTAAAATGATTAGCGCGTGTGCGTTTTATAATAAGGTCTGTCGCTGAGTCAAGTGGCGTGGTTTCGATTCCCTGGTTGTACGTGACAAGGATTAGGGTCGCCTGTCTAACCTTGTTGATTTTCTCTCGTTTCCTCCCACTGCTAAAGACCCCTACGCACAAGCGAATCATTGAAATAAAATTAAACTATATGTTAGTCCCGAAATGAACTAGTTCGTGTCGCGTTTGGGCTAATCCCAATTTCTCTCTCGCGCGCTCTCTCTCCCCTCTCTTTCCCCCCCCCCTCTCTCTCTGTCTCTCCCCCTCTCTGTCTCCCCCCTCTTTCTCTCTCTCTCTACCACCTCTTTCTCTCTCTCCCACCTCTTTCTCTCTCTCTTTCTCTCTCTGTCTCTCCCTCTCTTTCTCTCTCTGTCTCTCCCTCTCTATCTCTCACTCTCCTCTCTCTCTTTTTTTTCTCTCTCTCTCTCTCTTTCTCTATCTGTATCTCTCTCTCTCTATCGCTCACTCTCCCCTCTCTCTTTCTCTCTCTCCCCCCTCTCTCTCTCCCTCTCTCTCTCCCCTATCTCTCTCTCTCTCTATGTATATATATCACCCATAACATAACATAATAATAGATTGAAGTCGCTTTAAGAAACTAGTATTATTTCCATATAGGTTAGAGTTCAATAGGGCTACATCGCTTTTTTTATTCGCCATCTCTCTCTCTCTCTCTCTCTCTCTATCCCTCACTCTCCCCTCTCTCTCTCTCTTTTCTCTCTCTCCCTCTTTCTCTCTCTCTCTCTCTCCCTATCCCTCTCCCTCCCTCCCTCTCTCTCTCTCTCTCTCTCTATGTATATATATCACCCATAACATAGTAATAGATTATAGTCGCTTTAAGAACTAGTATTATTCCTTTATAGGTTATAGTTCGATAGGACTACATCGCTATTCTTATTCATGTCTATATGACTTATTGAATATTACTACAACACCATTTGTATCAAGACAAGTACATATCATAATATTATATATCGAGACTGTCGTTTAATCCTTATTTATATATGAGATGGGCAAACTAAAATCAGCTAGCTAGCACTCGGAGTTTTAAACTGCACTCGTGGTGCGCAAAATAATCACGAAATTTTGGAATTTTATAAAGTTTTATGTAACGGATTGTGTAACGGATTATTAGACATTATCGGATTAGCAGACGGATTAGCAGATACTTCGACAGATTAATAGATACTGTGGGATTAGTAGATAAATGTGGATTAATAGATACTTCGACAGATTAGTAGATACTGTTTGATAAGTAGAAATTGTGGGATTAATAGATACTTCGACGGATTAATAGATACTTCGACGGATTAATAGATACTTCGACGGATTAATAGATACTGTGGGATAAGTAGATGCCGTGGGATTAGCATACCTGATTTGTACCTGATTTGTACCTGTTCATCTGAGGTTACCTGTTGAAGTTTTGAGATATTAGCGATGACGATGACGATGATAAAGCGTGTACTATGTTTTATTGTACTGTGTATTATACCTAGTATCTATGCTGGTAGGTATATTATATACCCCTCCACCCTCTCCCCCCACCCCTCCACCCTCTCTCAATTATATATATTCAGTAGCATTCGGCTTCCCATTATTCTATGCTGGTAGGTATATTATATACCCCCCCCCCTCTCAATTATAATAAAATATATCTAGTATCTATGCTGGTAGGTATATTATATACCCCCCCCCCACCTCAATTATAAAAAAATATATCCAGTAGCATTCTTCGGCTTCCCATTATAATAGCAGATGTGGGTTTAACATCCTCTTCCTTACTAATGAAGGGGTTGGGATGGCCTAGTGGTCTAGAGTGCGGCGCTTAGACCACTAGCTGGCCGGTCACCTCTGGCTTGCGGTTGTGGTTTCGAGCCCTAGTGTGAGCGTATGTGACATGGAGAAAGGGGCGCTTTGTGGGTTTCGTCCGGGCACTCCGGTTTCCTCACACTGCGAATTATTGAAATAAAAATTGGAAACCATACGTTAGTCCCAAAATGACCTAGTTTGTGTCGAGTGGACGTTAAACCCGATTTCTCTCTTTCTCCTTCTCTCTCTCTCTCCCATAGTAATGATATCACAGGCAAAGATCTACACCATTTCTGTGAGCCACGGTGGCTAGCCTTGCAGTCGGGGGTTCGAGCCCTGTATTGGTCGAGAAAGTTCATCCAGATTTTCCGACATGGTTTCCCCTTTTCACGACGGTGCAGGACGGAGGACCTGACAAGGACAGCTGTCTAGTCTTTAGGATGTAACGAAAAACCAAGGTCTCGTGAATGCATTGGCGTGCACGTAAAAGATCCCTTTGCAGTTGGAATTCGTTAGAAGAGTAGAGCCGCTATCCGGGCAATATTCCCTCATAGCCAAGTCGCACGGTAAACCCCCTTTTAATTTCATAGTTTATATTGATAGCGTGAGACATGTAGAAGAAATAGTATAATAGTATATTGACCTACCTGAGTTGTATTTATAATAGTATATAGTGAATCGCTAGACTGATAAATGTATTGAATACTGTTTTATATAACATGACAGCTCAAATCGTTTAATATCAAATTAATAAACATTTTATTCTTCAACTCGTTTAATATCAAATTAATAAACATTTTATTCTTCAAACTCGTTTAATATCAAATTAATAAGCCCCCATATTGTTCACGCCTGTCCCGTCCGTCTAAAGGCTGACACTTTCACGATTTTGTCATGCCCACCAGTGTCCACATTGACACGAACTGCCACGACGAGTTTACGCATAGTTTGCGCATTGTTTACGCACTTCCCGAATTGGCACGATGAGTTTGCGGAAATCGGACGGTGTCGTGCCGACTGAAGTCGTGCCAATGCGTGCAATGGAATCGTGCAAGCGTCAGCCTGGCTTAATACTGGCCTATATTATACTATGGTTGTATACCGGGGACGTGAAGGTAGCTCGTTGTTCGTTATTCGTTGTTCGTTATTGGCGAATAACGAACAACGAGCTGGTTTGTTGTTCTTTATTGGCGAATAACGAACAACGAGCTGGTTTGCTGTTCGTTATTCACCAGGTATGGAATTAGTTACATTATAAAAGCACTTTTAGAGAGAATACGCCGGGAGTGGGTTTTAATGAATTTAACTGGTTAATAAATCTTCAAAACCTTGGGGGAAAGATTCTAACAGTCTGTTTTTTCTACCCGAACAACAAGCAGTTTCATATTGGTGAAAAACGAACAACGAGCTGGTTTGCTGTTCGTTAATGGCTAATAACGAACAACGAGCTGGTTCGTTGTTCGTTATTCACCAAATATGGAATTAGTAACATAATAAAGGCACTTTTAGAGAGAATATGCCCGGAGTGGGGTTTTATGAGTCTAATTGGTTAATAAATCTCAAAATCTTGGGAAAAAGATTTTAACAGTCTGTTTTTCTACACGAACAACTAGCAGTTTCATATTGGTGAATAACGAACAACGAGCTGGTTTGTTGTTCGTTATTGGCGAATAACGAACAACGAGCTGGTTCGTTGTTCGTTATTCACCAGATATGGAATTGGTAACATAATAAAGGCACTTTTAGAGAGAATATGCCGGGAGTTGGTTTTTACGCGCCTAATTGGTTAATAAATCTTCAAAATCTTGGGAAAAGATTCTAACAGTCTGTTTTTCTACGCGAACAACTAGCAGTTCCATATTGGTGAATAACGAACAACGAGCTGGATTGTTGCTCGTTAATGGCGAATAACGAACAACAAGCTGGTTCGTTGTTCGTTATTCACCAAATATGGAATTAGTAACATAATAAAGGCACTTGTAGAGAGAATATGCCGGGAGTGAGTCTAATTAGTTAATAAATCTTTAAAATATGAAACTGCTAGTTGTTCAGGTAGAAAAACAGACTGTTAGAATCTTTTTCCCAAGATTTTGAAGATTTATTAACCAATTAGACTCACAAAAACCCACTCCCGGCATATTCTCTCTAAAAGTGCCTTTTTTATGTTACTAATTCCATATCTGGTGAATAACGAACAACGAACCAGCTCGTTGTTCGTTATTCGCCAATAACAAACAACAAACCAGCTCGTTGTTCGTTATTCACCAATAAGAAACTGCTAGTTGTTCGGGTAGAAAAACAGACTGTTCGAATCTGTTTCCCAAGATTTTGAAGATTTATTAACCAATTAGGCGTGTAAAAACCCACTCCCGGCATATTCTCTCTAAAAGTGCCTTTATTATGTTACTAATTCCATATCTGGTGAATAACGAACAACAAACCAGCTCGTTGTTCGTTATTCACCAATATGAAATTTCTAGTTGTTCGGGTAGAAAAACAGACTGTTAGAATCTTTTTCCCAATATTTTGAAGATTTATTAACCAATTAGACTCATAAAAACCCACTCCCGGCATATTCTCTCTAAAAGTACCTTTATTATGTTACTAATTCCATATCTGGTGAATAACGAACAACGAACCAGCTCGTTGTTCGTTATTCACCAATATGAAACTGCTAGTTGTTCGGGTAGAAAAACAGACTGTTAGAATCTTTTTCCCAAGATTTTGAGATTTATTTACCAATTAGACTCATAAAAACCCACTCCCGGCATATTCTCTCTAAAAGTGCCTTTATTATGTTACTAATTCCATATTTGGTGAATAACGAACAACGAGCCAGCTTCACGTCCCCTTGTATACCTGGGGCCGGCTGCTCAAAGCTCCGTTATCTTTTAACGATCCGTTAACTTTAACGGAGAGAAAGATTGTTGCTGGAAATAAAGGCCCCGAACATTCTGTTGCTGCAAAGTTTTCCTACAGATTTATTTCGAAAGGAAAAAATAAAGTATTCTATTTATAGTGTTTTCTGTAGTAAATTTACCAAGATATGTCCGTTACCAAGATATGTCTGTTAGAGTTTAACGGATCGTTAAAATAATTTAGTTTTGAGCAACCGACCTCTGAACAGTTTCGTTTGTTGAAACGAAATAAAATAAGGTTTAACGTCCTACTGTTGTCCTCCTACTGGGAGCATACGCCATACACTTTTCCTCTAACTTTTGGGCAATCTAACTTTTCGGGAAGACGGGTAAAGTCCAAAAAAACAATTATTACGTCTAGATGGAAAAGTAAAGTTGGGAAATCTAATGAAATACTAATTTTACTTTTCTTTTAATTGAATATCACGAATTTATATTGAATTGACTATGGATTAAACATTTTGCCTTGAGCCACTCTACTTTGTGCGACATTTTTCGGACATCGATTATTAATAATGGATGCAGCTATATCAAGTTGGATGGTTAGATTTAAGGTCGGCAAAACCAATAGACAACTTTGGAGTTGCCTAGGTCACGGTATAGAATAACAGGTAATGCGTTTACTGCCGTCAAATTATTCAAATTTTTCCCGGGGGCCGCTACAAGGAAAGCTCCACCCTTACCTGTAAAATTTTTCAGACATTACGGGTTCAGTCCCCTAATTGTCATCGAACCCGTACGCCTGCCTATGGATTTAATTAAGTAATATACACATGAAAGAGTAATAATTTTTGTGTGTACAAATATAGCTTTAAAATTCGCTGTCGGGAGAATGAATGAATGTAGGATGAAATGGGGTTTAACGTCCTACGCTTATTGAAGACGGGCATACGCCATACAGTGTGCTATGAGGGAAATTTTGCCCTGGCAGCAACTGAATTCCAACTGCCAAGGGCTCTTTTACGTGCACGCCAATGTGTACACGGGACCTCGGTTTTTCGTCCCATCCGAACGACTAGGCAGCTGTCCTTGTCAGGCCCTCCTTCTGCATCACTGACAAGGGAAAATCACACCGGAAAATCGGCCAATGCAGGGATCGAACACTCGACCTCCAGGCAGCGAACCAGTGCCTTATCCACTTAGCCACCGTGATCCAATGTCGGGAGAAAACAAAGGGCGTGTTATCTTAAGTCAGGTAGAAACAGCAGGTCCAACCATTCGGCAAACCTCGACAGCAGCCGAGTCTAGATGTAGGGTACCGGAATCTGTCGAGATTTGCCGAGTGCAGGTCCAACTGACCGATGTTTGGCGTTATCATTCTGGATTAGCTGGTCGGATAGCCGTGGCGATAAAGAGGCGGCTTCTCGCCAATGCAACGAGGGTTCAATCCGAGCTCAGTGCAAGAACTTTATCTAAACTAACACATACTTATGGAAAACAGCTACTTATTTATTTCGAAGAGTATTCTCTCAACGTTTTCAAGCTTATACAATGTAAATAAACCAGTAGCTGTTTTCCATAAGCATGTGTTAGTTTATTTATCTACCCAGTAACTAAATGCCATTCAAAGAATAAAAACTTTATCGTTGTAAGTGAGAGGTATATTCGGTGTCCAGTCCGATCAGGCAGGTTTCCCCCGATTTCTTCGGTTTCTTCCTTGCAGTAATGATCGAAATAATTCGCACGATCTGTGCCAAGGGCCAAATTGAAAACAAGCATCGGGCTTAATTTGCTACTTGTAAAATAACGAGATTATTATTATTATAGAAAACAAACGTGGGGGAAAATAATCCGCTTGCTTTGTCGAACTGCGAAATCCTCACAGTAAAAACCGCATAACTGGACAAATTAAAAAAAACTGTTCGTCCTTTTTTTTCCAATTAAAATCTGTCCGTGAGTTCCATATAGTTAAAAATTGTGAGTCCTTTAAAACAGTCCAACATTTTAGAGAATAAATTATAGAAGACTCTGATTATGACCATGGTCTCTTGTGGTAGTAGGTGTTCTTATACGTGTAGTTATCAAGCACCCAGAGGCGGATCCAGGGGGAGGGCCCTAGGTGCCCGCCCCCCCCTAAATCCCTTAATAACAGTATAAAAAAAATAGATATGCGCCACAAATCAGCACTGACACCCCAATTTTTTCAAACTGGATTCCCTGGATCCGCCTCTGCAAGCACCTGTTCTATGGAATAATCTACCAGTTAGTTAGTTTCTCTATATTCTTTTCAAAAACAACTTAAAACACGTTTATTTAATCGGGCTTTTAACTGACTCTGTATACAATTGTTAACATGCTCATAATCTTGTTGTTTATTTATGATTACATTTTCACTTTGTAAAGTGCCCCTGAACATGTTATATGAAAGGGGGCGCTATAAATATGCAGTAATAATAAATAATAATAATATATATCGTATAGTTGAGACCCTGATGAAGACTGTTGATCAAGTATCTGTTGTAAGACTCAATATGATAATTTGAAAACCTTGTGGAAATCCAAGAAATATGAAATAATACATAAAGATATATACTCGATTTAAATCTGTCAAATTGCCCGTTCCATTTACATATTTATATTTCAATATTTTCAGAGACCATTGATGTCGAACTCTTGACGGTTAATAATGACGAAGTTACTCATACGTCATTTAAACATGACGTCATCAAGATGCCGGATTCGGTGGTGTTCCGGGTTCAGTCGAACAGAGAGAAAGCCGTCTTACGATTGGTTAAAATACCGCCACTACCCACCTACGTCTTGAATGGTGACCAGTATTACTCAGTGAATGACGACAGACAGGCGAGTGGATCAAATTGTATCAGATAAAGGAATTGGGAAATGAGACGTGGGGGCTTAAATCAAAATATCTCACCCCTGCACCCCGGATCCCCCTGTCGTACCGCACCTTTGTAACATTGAGCACAAGTCTGAATATTATTGCTCCATCAGCCATATCTAATTACGGGTCGTAAAGATCAAACAGACCACCTGATACCACATGTTTTAGTTACACGTGTACGATCACGTGACTCGGGCATCAATCAGCAGTATGCCAACATTAGAAGGGGCGTGTCAACTGAAGGCCGGTGGGGTGAGGGCAAATTTGTTGCACAACTTAATGATTGCGTCTCTACAGGGCATCTGAAATTAGTATTCAATGGCTCTGGTAGCAGTAGCTCGATCACGTAAGGGTACGTTCGGATTTGCAAAACTCGACGGTTCAAATCGACAACTGCTCGTCTTGGATCGACCTACAGGTTTAGAGTAACGTCGCTTCGCAATCACTACCACTCTTGTTATGTCCCGGGTTTAGGGGGTTGGGTGATTGAATCGCATAGAGCATGCACGTTAGACCAAAAGGTCTGCCATTGCGTTTTAAAGTCGTCGTTTAAAGACCGTAAACTACTAGCAAATTATTGAAATAAAATTGAACCATATGTTAGTCCCGAAATAATCTAGTTGTTGTCGAGTGGACGTTAAACCCCATTTCTCTCCTGTTTCAGGATTTAGCAGCCTATAAAGATGATTCACGTAAAGCTGTGATATTATTAACAAGACATCGAGAATCTCAGCTATATAACTTAGTAAGTAAACAATGGAGTGCCACAAGGCTTTGTATTAGGGTCCTTTGTCCAATTCCACATTACAATGTAAACCAAAAGACGGTTCCTCTAATATAGAGCTTGATCTATTGAGAGCAGTACCAGAAGTACGCAACGGAGTGTCGCAAGGCTTCGTGTCGGGGCCTTTTGTTCTATCCAATTCCTGATTACGATGTAAACCAAAAGACGGTTCGGTTCCTCCAATTGAGCTTGATCTATTAAGAGCACTACCGGAAGTACACTATATGGTTCACTACTTTCGATTTGATCCATTAAATGTGAGTTTGTAACCATCAAAGCCAAATCGACCGTGGCTGATAATTTGCTTAGAGACATTAATACCAGAAGAAGGCTGCAGGGGCAGCAGGTTTAGATTTGAGGCATTCATCTTTTTGTACCATCATATGGACCATCATATGGACCATAGCGGACAGGTTGTTTGTCTTTCTTTTTTCAGTCTTGTTGTCATTTCTATATCTTTATTGTTTGTTTGTATCTTTAGAATGGGGGTCATGTGATATATGTATTTCTTCAAAAACTTTTAATAATAAAATAAAACCAAGTACAAACTATCCAAACCGACATTAGACAAAATTCGAAGTCCTATCAAAAACGTATAGGCAAAAAAGTGTAATCAGCAAATGGACTGTTTATCGTATACAAAATACACGACAAACAGTGGTAACAGGTGTCCGGAAGAGTAAGCTTAGGTAACAAGGTTGATTGAGGGGATCTCAAGACTTTAGCGGACTCGATGGCTGGTCAAAAGAACCCACGACCCTGGCCCCACATCACCACTGGTCTAGCTGGTCTTAGATGTAGGCCTGAAAATATTAATAGACAGAGAGTGAGCTGTATTACAATTTATTGACAAAATGGAAGAGAGCCATGCGGTTTAACCTTCCGGTAATATTTTGTCATTTTGTCAAAAATATAAATTAGTTTCCACATGGCCACACCCGCCATAATGTCTGTTATTGTATATTTTACTAGGAAGGTCATCTCCAGATAGGGCTGCGGCTGATTCACATCAAACCTTCTACAGATGGATCTCAACATATTATAGTGTCACAGGAAACTTTATCACACCGTCCACACAGTAAGTAGGCCTAGATATAAATAATAGGCATATATACTTCTACATTATTACACAGATTTTTATTTGTTTCCTGGTGAAGAACGTCATCTCAGAGGCAGCCCCCCCCCCCTAATCCCTAAATAACATCATAAGAAAATAGATATGCGCCACAAATCACCACTGACACCCCGATTTTTAAAAAAAAATTCTCAGGGGACCCCCCCCCCCCTAAATGGATTTCCTGGATTCGCCTCTGCGTCATCTCAGATTGTTTGTATTTATTTGTTTGCAGGTGAAGAACATAGTCGTAGTAAAAGATCTCTGTCAGTTTATACTATAGAAGTTGGTTTTGTCGCCGATTATGAAAACTTCAACAGGTACGTAACATAGCAACAACAACATCCTAAATTTACATTGTAATATACTAAACATTTACACTCGGAAAACCTCGACAAATTCCGATACCCTCCGTAACCCTACATCTAGACTCGGCTGTATGACAGTTATTGATATGTACCAACGACCATATATTTGCGATGCGGCTAGTCGACTACCGATTTACTTTAACAGAAAAACGTACCGCTTTTACAAAAAAGTCCCAAAATGGCGTCTTTTCTAGGTATAATCTCTTTGGGGGCAGCCATTTTTTAGTTTGTTGATATAATCGCCATGGGGAAAGCCATTTTTTTGATCCGGGTCCTTTGAAATAGTTCCAAAATGTCGGAATTCGTCATACAGCCGAGTCTAGATGTAGGGTACCGGAATCTGTCGAGATTTGCCGAGTGTAAACATGCAATCTGATTAAACCACAGATAATATAACTGTGTGAACTGATGTATGATATTTGTGAGAACGTATAGGTATCAATAATAAAATATATTATTATTATTATTATTATTATTATCTATAAGCGTTTATATAGCGCCATATCCACAAAAGTGTTCAATGACGCTTTACAATAAAGATAATATGATATTTAAAAAAAAATTGACAAAAGAAAAATAAGATTAAAACATAAAAAAAGTAATAATATACATAAAAATTGAGTAAAAGCAAGTAATGCATAAAATATAGATATAATCATCACAGCGTTGATTAATTAAAAGCCCTTTTAAACAAGTGGGTTTTTAGAGAAATCTTAAATAATGACATAGGCCTATACGAAACATTAAATACATAATAGTTCACAATTAATGTTGTACCTACACGTAAAGTTATACTTTACCGTTACCCTATCAGGGGGTTGGGATGGCCTAGTGGTCTAGAGTGCCGCGCTTCGACCTCTAGCTGGCCGGCCACCTCTGGCTTGCGGCTGTGGTTTCGAGCCCTGGTGTGAGCGTATGTGGCATGGAGATAGGGGTGCCTTCTCAACCTCGTGGGTTTCCTCCGGGCACTCCGGTTTCCTCCCACTGCTAAAGACCCCTACGCGCAAGCGAATTATTGAAATAAAAAATTAAAACCATATGTTAGTCCCGAAATGACATAGTTGTGTTGAGTGGACGTTAAACCCCACCCCTCTCTCTCTCTCTCTCTCTCTCTCTCTCTCTCTCTTTACCCTACCACATTTCTTCACGCGACTCCACTGCCAGTATAACTGTATGATATTTATTAATTTATTTGTTGTAGTTTTTTTGCAAGAAATAACAACGACCTACAATTAGCGGAAGCCGAAATGAGGAATTACTATGCTTTTATAGCCGAGAAGGTTCTATACCATTTCCTATTATCTCACTTTAATTTATATAAATTTCAAATTTTGTCGAGTTATTACGTCATGTTTATTAATATACAGCAATAATAGAACAAATTATACCAAAACCACATATTGTTATATTTAATCCCTGGGTGTACCGTATGCGCAATTTATTCACTCTGTATATGCAATGCACTCACTCTGAATGCACAGTTTACTCACTCTGAATGCGCAATTTACTCACTCTGAATGCGCAATTTAATCCCTAGGTAGGCATAACGTGTTCTCTAGGTTGAGGGGGGGGGGGGGCTATCAAGGGGTCAACCGGCGTGGTTTCGAATCCCCGGTTATACGTGGCAAGGAGAAGGGGCGCCTGTCCAGCCTCGTGGGTTTTCTCCGGGTCCTCCGGTTTCCTCCCACTGCTAAACATCACTACGCGGGATGAGAATTTTTGATTTAAATGATGACGTATGATGACGTATGTTTATATTACAGATGAAGGTTAGATATCACCACATTAACGAAGTGGACGGGACTATTGCCTTTGATGTCGTCACTTCCGGTTTGACTATTGTAGAGGTGAGTGAATTCAAATTGGGGGGGGGGGGCTGACTGGACTCCCAAATGTTTTCTAAAAGTAATCATACCATAGGAGTTAAACAAGGGGGCGTAACATTTTTCACAGCTACGGTAATGTTCACATACACTATATTCTTTACCTCGTTTGGACAAAAATGCCGAATGGGGCATTCTGAGGTTTATAGTGATAGTTTTTCACAGTTACGGTAACGTTCACGTAGTTTCTAGCTTATACAAATTTTGCACAAGGGAGACATTCCTCACAATACAGTAGAACTTGCTACGGCGTGCACTCCTAATCAGCGAACACTTGCTTCAACGAACACCCAAAAATGCCCCCGAAAGATTTTTAAGTAATTTAACCTCTACTAAACACGCACCTGTTCAACGCGTGCAGCGGGCATCTATATTAGCCCCCGATCATGCTATTGCATCCATTAAGCGAGCACATCTCGGAGAATCACGTTCTCGCTTAAGCGAACGATACTGAACGTTTGGCTTGAAATAACTACTATCACTAATTAACACTGAGAAAGAGTCTGAATTGATAACGCGTGCAACGGGCATCATGAATAATTCCCCCGTCAAAATTCTATTGTTTCAACGGTCACGATTTTACTAAAAAAATCAACAAAACATCGGCTATTCAACGGCCATTGTCGTTCGTTCTTTGTAACACTCCCGCTTAGTTACAACACCGGCCATGGTGAATTGACGGAATCTCGCGTTCATAAACTTGATGATGGTTTATTTTTAGCGACCCTGACAGGCACCGCATGCTAGGGTCAGGGTTAGGGTTAGGGTTGGGTTTGGCCCAAAAATTCTAACGTCATTAGCAATTCAAAGTGATTTACTCTGTGAGGAATGTCTCCCTGACGACTCAAATTATACAGGATATTAACATGTGTTAATCTTACTAATTCATGAAACCCGTAAATTCGAGTCTAAAAAGGGCCTCTACACTATAAAAAGGGGGCTCCAAACTATGTAAGAAAACTAACTTATAAAACTCGTAAATTCGAGTCTAAAAAGGGCCTCTACACTATAAAAAGGGGGCTCCAAACTATGTAAGAAAACTAACTTAAAAACATGTAAATTCGAGTCTAAAAAGGGCCTCTACACTATAAAAAGGGGGCTCCAAACTATGTAAGAAAACTAACTTAAAAACATGTAAATTCGAGTCTAAAAAGGGCCTCTACACTATAAAATGGGGCTCCAAGCTATGTAAGAAAACTAACTTATTAATTATATTAATCTTATTGTTCACTATTGCCAGCTGAGCAATTGGCAAACATTTTCAACTTCAAATTCAAACGTTTGAACATAGCTTTTCCATGGAGGGAATGAAACAAGGAAGGTAATTGTGTTATTATTTCCTGTGTCAATGATTTTTAAGTGTGGGAAATAATGCCTATGATCGTATAATAGTGAGTTGATATAACATTTTGAGCAAATAATTGTTTTGACTTTCTTAGAAAATATGAGATTCTCGCTTTAAACCGCACATCTTCTATATTTACCAGAATCGAGCCAACGCCTGGTTCACAGAAGATGTTAAAAATGGAACACTAGTGGAATCTTTGACCGCATTGAATAATACACGTTACTGGACAACAAATCTACCGTCTGGTATAACCCTACCTGCTAGTGATCATTTTATGTTCTTTACTGGGTAAGTACTGGTCTGTTCGTATCTACTGTCTGGTATAACCCAACCGAGGCCAGACAAGAATCGCAGGTCCCCATCGCTATGGAAACCCACGAGGGTGAGAAGGCGCCCCTATCTCCATGTCACATACGTTCACACCAGGGCTCGAAGCCAAAGCCCCACACGAGAGGTGGGCGGCCAGCTAGAGGTCGAAGCGCGGCACTCTAGACCACTAGGCCATCCCAGCCCCCGCCATTGAGTAACCCGTGCGGTATTCAATGGTCATTGGAGAGTTTTATTTATCTATTTATTTTCTGTTTTATTTCTAAGGTATAATCTGATGCATGCCGAGAATCTGAACAATGCGGGTAGGTATTCTTCTGGTTATTATATAAAATAAAACCATGGCTACCGGTATGGATATCTTAACTAAATTAATATAATATGCTTTAGTTTGTAGAGAGAGAAAGAGAGAGTGGGGGGAGAGAGAGAGAGAGAGAGAAATATCTTTACTTAATTAATATAATATGCTTTAGTTTGTAGAGAGAGAGAGAGAGAGTGGGGGAGAGGGAGAGAGAGAGAGTGGGGGAGAGGGAGAGAGAGAGAGAAATATCTTTACTTAATTAATATAATATGAATTAGTTTGTAGAGAGAGAGAGAGAGTGTGGGGGATATAGAGAGTGGGGGAGAGAGAGAGAGAGAGAGAAATATCTTTACTTAATTAATATAATATGCTTTAGTTTGTAGAGAGAGAGAGAGAGAGTGGGGGGAGAGAGAGAGAGTGTGGGGGAGAGGGAGAGTGGGGGAGAGGGAGAGAGAGAGAGAAATATCTTTACTTAATTAATATAATATGAATTAGTTTGTAGAGAGAGAGAGAGAGAGTGTGGGGAGAGAGAGAGTGGGGGGGGGGGGAGAGTGGGGGGAGAGAGAGAGAGTGTGGGGGGAGAGGGAGAGAGAGAGAAATATCTTTACTTAATTAATATAATATGAATTAGTTTGTAGAGAGAGAGAGAGAGAGTGTGGGGGAGAGAGAGAGAGAGAGAGAAATATCTTTACTTAATTAATATAATATGCTTTAGTTTGTAGAGAGAGAGAGAGAGTGGGGGGAGAGAGAGAATGGGGGGGAGAGAGTGGGGGAGAGAGAGAGAGTGTGGGGGGAGAGGGAGAGAGAGAGAGAGAAAGAGAGAGTGGGGGGAGAGAGAGTGAGTGGGGGGAGAGGGAGAGAGAGAGAGAGAGAGAGAGAGAGAGAGAGAGAAAGAGAGAGTGGGGGAGAGAGAGAGTGGGGGGAGAGGGAGAGAGAGAGAGAAATATCTTTACTAAATTAATATAATATGCTTTAGTTTGTAGAGAGAGAGAGAAAGAGAGAGTGGGGGAGAGGGAGAGAGAGAGAGAGATAGCTTTAATAAATTAATATAATATGCTTTAGCAGTATCTCCTGTCTAAGGTCTGTCATTCAGTCACGTGGCTTGGTTTCGATTCCCAGAAACTGGAGACAAGGAATATCGTCTTCTAGTCTAACCTCACTGCCACAGATCCACATATTCCTACTCGCAAAGGGACGGGTGGACGTTAGACTCCATTTCCCCCTCTCACAATTATAATAGAAATATTATAGCTAACACAAAAGAGAGAGAGAGAGAGAGAGAGAGAGAGAGAAAGAGCGAGGAGAGAGAAAGACAGAGAGAGGAGAGAGAGAGAAAGAGATGTTATTCCCTAACCACCCAACCTTCCGTTGTTGATATACAGAAGCGTTAGAAATGTGATAGGGTAAAGAGAGAGAGAGAAGGAGAGAGATGTTATTCACCCACCACCCAATCTTCAATTGTTGATATAAAGAAGTGTGAGACCGGGTGGTTTGTATTCTTGTTTTCTTGTTTTTAACAGGTTTAGCCTACACCGGTGAAATATGTCGAAAGGGCGGGTCATACAGTTATTCAATAGTTGAAGATCACCGCGATGGAGAGACGAGTACAACAGCTTCACACGAACTAGGGCATGGGTGAGTCAAATAGAACGTCATCACATGGACTAATGTGAGTCAAATAGAACGTCATCACATGAACTAGAGTAAGTCAAATAGAACGTCATCACATGAACTAGGGTTAGTCAAATAGAACGTCATCACATGAACTAGGGTAAGTCAAATAGAACGTCATCACATGGACTAGGACATCGGTAAGTCAAATAGAACGCCATCACATGAACTAGGGTAAGTCAAATAGAACGTCATCACATGAACTAGGGTAAGTCAAATAGAACGTCATCACATGAACTAGGGTAAGTCAAATAGAACGCCATCACATGAACTAGGGTTAGTCAAATAGAACGTCATCACATGAACCAGGGTAAGTCAAATAGAACGTCAACGTCATCACATGAACTAGGGTGAGTCAAATAGAACGACATCACATGAACTAGGGTAAGTCAAATAGAACGACATCACATGAACTAGGGTAAGTCAAATAGAACGTCATCACATGAACTAGGGTAAGTCAAATAGAACGTCATCACATGAACTAGGGTAAGTCAAATAGAACGTCAACGTCATCACATGAACCAGGGTAAGTCAAATAGAACGTCAACGTCATCACATATACTAGGGTAAGTCAAATAGAACGTCATCACGTGAACTAGGACATGGGTAAGTCAAATAGAACGTCATCACATGAACTAGGGTAAGTCAAATAGAACGTCATCACATGAACTAGGGTAAGTCAAATAGAACGTCATCACATGAACTAGGGTGAGTCAAATAGAACGTCATCACATGAACTAGGGTAAGTCAAATAGAACGCCATCACATGAACTAGAGTAAGTCAAATAGAACGCCGTCTGTCAACAATTGTTTGTGGACTCTCTACAGGTCACAATTCTTACCCGATTTTAACGAAACTTGAGTAAGGGATAATAACACAACTTTATGGATTAACTACTTCTTCGTTTATTACATGCAACGTTTCAATACTCTTACAGGTGTCTTTATCAAGAGTAAGAGTATTGAAACGTTGCATGTAATAAACGAAGAAGTAGTAAATCAATAAAGTTGTGTTATTATGAATAAAAATGATATTGGATATTTTAGTTTATATGCCTTAGAGGATGGTGAAGTCGGATGTTTTGATCCGTATCTTAATCAGATTGGTATGAAATATCTTGGTTCCAATGAATAAAAATTAATATTTTAATATTTTAGTTTAAACGCCTCCCACGATGGTGAAGCTGGATGTTTCAACGTGAACAGTTACATTATGTCAGGTCAAGCCGTGTTAATACAAACAGCTGCCTTGGCTCAGAGACCCTGGCAATTCTCGGCTTGTTCGGTCAGGGATATGAAGACTTATGTACAGAGGTAATAAATAATCATTCAGTAAACCTCGACAGATTCTACACCTCTAATCTCGGCTGCATGACGAATTCAGCCACAATGGAGCTATTTTAAAGATCCCGGATGAAAAATGGCTGCGCTAATTGAGATTTCTGTGGAGAGTGTATTATATCAACAAACGCCAAGTTTCAATGTCAGAAGTTTATGCGATTTCCTTTAAACAAAGGACAACTTTTCAAAAGACGCCATTTTGGGACTTGTTTGTAAAAGCGGCACGTTTTCCTGTTAAAGTTAACCGGTAGCCGCATCGCAAGTATAGGGGCGTAGGTACATATCACTTACTGTCATACAGCCGAGGTTAGATGTTGGGTTAGGAGGGTATCGGAATCTGCCGAGGTTTGTCGAGTGAGGTAATAATACTACTTTAAAATCTCTAAATGGTGAAATATGTTTGATAAGGTCAACTTTAGCTCAAGTTTGGTCAAAGGTCACGATTTGTAATCAGAATGAAATGGGGTTTAACGTCATATTGTTATGAATGAATGAATGAAATGGGGTTTAACGTCCTACTGTTATGAATGAATGAATGAAATGGGGTTTAACGTCCTACTGTTATGAATGAATGAATGAAATGGGGTTTAACGTCCTACTGTTATGAATGAATGAATGAAATGGGGTTTAACGTCATATTGTTATGAATGAATGAATGAAATGGGGTTTAACGTCCTACTGTTATGAATGAATGAATGAAATGGGGTTTAACGTCCTACTGTTATGAATGAATGAATGAAATGGGGTTTAACGTCCTACTGTTATGAATGAATGAATGAAATGGGTTTTTCGTCCTACTGTTATGAATGAATGAATGAAATGGGTTTTTCGTCCTACTGTTATGAATGAATGAATGAAATGGGGTTTAACGTCCTACTGTTATGAATGAATGAATGAAATGGGTTTAACGTCCTACTGTTATGAATGAATGAATGAAATGGGTTTTTCGTCCTACTGTTATGAATGAATGAATGAAATGGGTTTTTCGTCCTACTGTTATGTACTTAACCTGAGCTAATTGAAGACGGGCTTATGACTAACAGTGTGCTATGAGGGAAATTTTGCCCGGGCAGCGGCGCTACGGCCTACTCTTATATCGAATTCCAACTGCCAAGGGATCTTTTTCGTCCCATCCGAACGACTAGGTCAGTGCTTATTTGGAGACTTAACCTCTCCCCCAAATACTTCAACATAACCCTGGACCTAAACAACAATCATGAACCCTAACCTAAAATACATCTCAATTCCAGTCTACCCAGCTGTAAATGGGTACCGGTAGGATGTTGCATGTATTATACAAGAACTGTTGCGCTCCTTGTTGGGGCTCTTAAAATGGTTCAGGGGTAAAGGGAGGTAATTAGGCTTTGACGATAATTGAGTTGACCTTTACAAATATATCTAGTCGTGGTTTGATAGGGGTGGGATAGCCTACTATAACTGGTATGGAGTTTCGTGCTTCGAGCTACAGATGGCCGGTTACACCTGATTTGCGCTTTCACCTACTTCAAGCCTCTTTATTTATTTTCTATTATATACAAAAAATATGTGTTACAATTGAAATTTGTGAAAGGAAAAAAGTTAATATTTGGGGCTCATGAAGCCGCGTCAATGTTATCCCTATCAGTGATGGTAGTGTCTTCGCGAATATTCACTGCTGATCAGGGTGTGACGTCGTGCAGCCAAATTATCAGAGAGAGAGAGAGAGAAGTGGCGTTTAACGTCCACTCGACGCAAGTCAGATCATTTTGGGACTAACATATGGTTTAATTTTATTTCAATAATTCAATAGCGAGTAGGGGTTTTTAGCATTGGGAGGAAACCGGAGGTTGGACAGGCGGCAAATAGTTTAGGGGATTTGCAAATAAGATACGCAACCCAAGATCATTACAGGCAGAATTTGTGTGCTTTGAGTAAATTCCGTGTATTACACGTGAGGTAATCTTGAGTAGTCTCGGTCACCCAGAACGCCCTAGCCTTCAACGTACGGAGGGTCTGGGTCGGTTCTCAATTTTTGACGAAAATTACTGGATAATCTACCCCATAAAAAACACACTCCCGGTTACGCATTGGCAATGGCACCTAATTGGCTAAAGTCTCGGTCTCGGTAAGTGCTAGATCTTATGAAGCAGGGCCGATTTTGCTCGATTCTATAAAGCGAGGTTGAAATATATCCCACAATTCACTTGGCACATCTATTATTAGAAACAAAATAGAGACGTTAGAAAAAGCATAAATTGCGATGAAAAATTAAGAAGATTGCGAGAAGCCATACGTCTGATTTATGACGAGAGAAAATTACCATTTCAATTAAAACCTTTACAAACTAAAATTTTAGAGAGTGTCATTGTTGACAAGCGAGATGTTTTGATAGATTAAGTACGCGGTAACTTAAAAGACTGGATAATCAAGACAATGACAGACTTTCCGTCAAATTTTGAGGACCCATCCAGACAAAATATTCGTATATTTGTTTGGATGATAGAAACTAAATCTTGAGGTATGATGTAATGTAGTCTTGTATTACAGGTGTGATGTAATGTAGTCTTGTATTTCTTCTACATTCCTGTTTTGCATTGCTTGTATAGGGTATTTAGTATTATGTTTTGTGCAATTATACAACTTAAAAATTCTAATTGGTTGTTTAAACCCATAGCTTTTAGCATTATTAAATCTTGATTATCGCCCTTTTTGTTAAGAAATTCTATTGACGTCATTGATAACATTACGACGTATTTACGTCACACCATTCAGTTAGCAGACGACTGCCTCCCGAGGCGGTCTACATTTTCTTTGCTTCATTGTGTTGGGCTGTTTGTGCGTTTTCTTGTACGAGTCAATATGTTCAATCTTGAGTGAAGTCTGAGTTGCTTCAGACCCGGGACTGTACAGCGCAGTGGACGCTTACGGCTAGCCCCCGGATCCATTCACTCTTTTTTGAATTGTTGTTTTATTGTTTGTTTTGTTTGCTGTTTCGGAGTATGATGTATTGTCGTTATATTTATCCTTTATGTAAATCATATGTGGCGCAGCCCCCCTGCACTAACTATTACAGGTGTGATGTAGTGTAGTCTTGTATTACAGGTGTGATGTAATGTAGTCTTGTATTACAGGTCTCATGCAGTTTAGTCTTGTATTACAGGTGTGATGTAATGTAGTCTTGTATTACAGGTCTCATGCAGTTTAGTCTTGTATTACAGGTCTGATGTGAGCTGTTTAAAAGATAAAAGGTACGGTACAGGTGTAGTGACTTCCACCCAAAAGGCTGGACAATATTTCACCATAGACGATCAGTGCAAAATGAAAAATGGCGACAACTCGACTTTCTGTGAGGTAAATGAAACGCTTATTAAAGGTATAAACCGCGGTATAAGTGTAGCATTCATCTCCATGGTTACATGTAATACTTGTCAGCACTAACTCGGTTAATGAAGCCGGGAAAACAGTGCCATGAGAGACGCGTCATGTAGTGTGCTATGAGAGACGCGTCATGCAGTGTGCTATGAGGGACTCGTCATGCAGTGTGATATGAGAGAGACGCGTCGTGCAGTGTGATATGAGAGAGACGCGTCATGTAGTGTGCTATGAGAGACGCGTCATGCAGTGTGCTATGAGAGACGCGTCATGCAGTGTGCTATGAGGGCAAATTTGCTTAAAGCCCCAATACCACTCTTGTTGTAACTGAATAATATGTTCCAATCTTAATTCTGGTCAACAATTTGTACTTTTTTTTACAATATTTCAATTAATAAATGATACAAATTTCATCTTAACACACCTAATTTTAAAAATTGGAAAAATTCAACTACATGCCTTAACATGGTTTGAAAAGCCTTACGTAAGCACTTTCAAATGTAACTTGGATTTTAACATATTTTCGAACCCTCTGGATAAGTAAGATAGGTTGAAATGAATAATTTACACAACAGGTAGGACACTTAAACATCTTGAAGTTAGAATAAGGCTAATTTATTTTCTGGACCTGTCAAGCCAGCAAGAGTGTTATTGTCCCTTTAAACAGTGTTTCTGTCTACTGCTATTCGTATTCCAACTGTCAACGTGCACGACAACGAATAGGCAGGCGGAACGACAAATAGTAATTAGGTTGGAGAACCTCGGCCAACACCACGATAGAACCCGCGACCTGCAATCTAGTAAACCAATATTAAATTTATTGAGCCTTTGGGGACTTGTATTTATTTTATACCTTGTCCCATGAACTCTAAGCTGATGAACCAATGCCATTATTATTCCCGTCTTCAAAGTGTGACGTCATAGGGGATTCCCCTCTTTCGGGATTCCCCCCCCCCCACTACACCTTTCTCAGGATTCCCTCAACGGCATTCCCTACTTAACAGTATGTTTTCTATTTTGTTTTAAGTTTGCCTATGCGACTGATAAAGCTAAGTTATGTTATTTGATGTTTTGTACGATACCCGACGATTATAGGCGATGTGGAAGTGCTATAGCCATGGAGTATACCACCTGCGATACAAACAAAGTAAGTAAATGGGGATTCCCCTCTTTCGGGGATTTCCCCCACCCCTTTCTCGGGATTCCCTATAGCTACGGAGTATACCACCTGCGATACAAACAAAGTAAGTAAGTGGGGTTTTACGTCCTACCGTTCTGCTCAAACTGGGATAAGTATGACGTCATAGGGGATTCCCCTCTTTCGGGGATTTCCCCTCCTCTCTTCTCGGGATTCCCATAGCTTTGTGACCTGTATGTTCCAGTTCAATTACTAAATGCCATTGAAACAATTTGTATAAAGTTCTAAAGATTGAGTTGTAAAGATTGACTGTATTTTTTATATTTGATTTCAGTGGTGTCACCGTGGACTGTGTATAAACGGTAAGGTAGATATTATAATCATAATAGTTCAATAGATGTCCTAGTGACGTCATGACATGTTCCATAGCTAGATGTTCTAGTGACGTCATGACATGTTCCATAGCTAGATGTTCTAGTGACGTCATGACATGTTCCATAGCTAGATGTTCTAGTGACGTCATGTCATATGTTCCATAGCTAGATGTTCTAGTGACGTCATATCTAGTGTTCCATAGCTAGATGTTCTAGTGACGTCATGATTTTGTGTTCAATAGCTAGATCACCAGATGCTACAACAAACAACCTTACTTATCTCGGGGACGGGGAGGGGGAGGGGGTGGTTGGGGTGTAACGCGTATGCTTAAGATCAGAAGGGCTGTGATTCAGTCACGTGGCTTGGTTTCGATTCCCAGCTACTGCTGACAAGGAGTATCGTCTTCTAGTCTCACCTCACTGCCACACATCCACAGATCCCTACTCGCAAAGGGACGGGTGGACTTTAGACTCAATTTCCCCCTCTCACTATTATAATAGAAATATTATAGCTAACACAAAATGGACGGGTGGACGCTAGACTCCATCCCCCCCCCCCTCACTATTATAATAGAAATATTACATCAAACAACACACGGCTTGTCTGTTATTGTATTATATGTTACAACTAACAATAATAATAATAATATAATAACAATAAGACAGTTATATAGCGCCTAATCGTCCTAATTTACATTCATGATATCACATTGCCCGACATATGTCAAATTATAATACATATACATTTAATTACCGATACGCTTGATTGTTTAGATGAGTTTTTAAATTGGTTTTGTCTGTTATTGTATTATATATATATTACAGCCAACAATACAGAACCGATATTTAGAAATATACCCACAACTGCTGTAGAGATACCGGAAGAAGCACAAGGAGTCATTTATACGGTAGATACATACGACCCGGATGTTAGTGACGTCATGACCTTTCACCTCACGTGGGATCCAGTATCAGCTGCTGGTTTCTTTTCCTTTAATCAAACAAGTAAGTGTCGCCATTTTGGATAGCCTTGTTTGTCACACATAGTTTGGACAGCCTTGTTTGACACACATATAGTTTGGATAGCCTTGTTTGTTAGACTAAAGACCGAGGTATTGCGTACACGTCACCGTACAGGAAGCATGACCTTTGACCTTTAACACTACGAAAAGTAGGCGGAAAAAGTCTCCATGACGTCTGTCCGGCTCTACTAGCCCGGTTGGGACTTTAAACCCCAGTCAGACAATAGATCAGATCAGACCAGTACTTACCCAGTAAACAACATAAAAGTGATCACATGTAGATAAGTTTATACCAGACCGTAGATAAGTTTATACCAGACAGTAGATAAGTTTATACCAGACAGTAGATACGATCAGACCAGTAGTGACTATACTATGTATATTTCAGGTCAAGAAGTGGCTGTTAAACCGGGACTACATTTAAAATCCGATGGTTTCCCTTTAAGTAACTTTAGTTTGATCTTATCAGTGGATGACGGTACACTCAGATCATTACCCGTTAATATAAATTTCAAAATAAAAGTAGAATTGAATCACCCTCCAGTCTTTTCCCAATCCAGCTATAATAAACAGGTCAACGAAGGCAAGGTAAGTGTCTCATATTCCTGAAGCAGTTCTTCGGTTTCTTCCTGCAGTAATGATCGTAATCATTCGCACGATCTGTGCCAAGGGCCAAATGGAAAACAGGCCTCGGGCCTAATTTACTACCCTTGTAAAATGACGAGATTATTATTATTATGGCCCGAGAAATAGGTCATCGAAGGCAAGGTAAGCGTCATATTCGTGAAGCAATGGCCCGAGAAATAGGTCATCGAAGGCAAGGGAGTGTCTTATTCGTGAAGCAATGGCCCGAGAAATAGGTCATCGAAGGCAAGGGAGTGTCTTATTCGTGAAGCAATGGCCCGAGAAATAGGTCATCGAAGGCAAGGGAGTGTCTTATTCGTGAAGCAATGGCCAGAGAAATAGGTCATCGAAGGCAAGGGAGTGTCTTATTCCTAAAGCAATGGTCCGTGAAATCTCGCTATGACCATTGCTGTACTGAGACTGCAAACGAGGGTCCTTTACGGTGTGTGTCTATGCTTTGAAACAAATTTGGCGGTGGTTGCAGCACAATATTGGAACGCCAATTCTTTGACTCAGACCTCCGATATAAATCCTATAAATATGTCTGTCTGTACCAACCTGTAAGCCATAATCGAACCCACTAAATGAACCAGTTGGTTCCCATTGGTAATGCAAGTCCATAATATTTCTTATCCTAGACTAGCCACACGATTTGAATCGATCTCACTACACCCATGAAATGAAATGAAATGGGGTTTAACGTCCTACTGTTCTGCTCCTAAACTGCATGGGCTAATGGAAGACGAGGGGGGGGGGGTTAACGTCCTACTGTTTTTCTCCTAAACTGGGCTAATGGAAGACGGCTATACGCCATGCACTGTGCTATGAATGAAATTTTGCCCGGCCTACTCTTATATCGAATTCCAACTGCCGGTGGATCTTTTGTGTACGCCAATTTCGTCCCATCCGAACACCTGAAAATCTGGATGGACTTTCACGGCCAATGCAGGGATCTAACACCCGACCAGCGTATTACCAGCTTAGCCACGTGATCCCCACTACAGCCATATCGGAACCCTGGGTATTTGGGTTTTTTTTTAAACTTCCCCAAATATTGTTGTTTTGACAGGCAGGCGATGTGGTTATTGCATCACTGATGAGCTCGGTAACAGATAAAGACGATTCGGTCATCACCTTCAGCTTGATCAACTCGACCTACTCACACTATTTCACCATTAACTCGACAACCGGTGGAATGGTGTACTCGCGAGATTACGACGCGGACCCCAACGGTCTGCCATCAACTCTAACACTAACAGTTCAAGCTACGGACGACACGACCTTGTCGACAACAGCCATCTTTAATTTAACAATCGCCAACCTCAATCAACAACCAGAATTCATCAATCTACCCAACTCCACTGATGTCCCAGAGAATGCCCTGACCGGAAGTGTTGTATTTACGGTCTCAGCTAGAGACCCGGACACAACGGATACTCTCACCTACCAGTTTCTTAATCCAAAGTCGTTCGTTAATACCTACCTATCTATCAACCCCCAATGTAAGTTGTTAATACCTAAGTATCTATCAACCCCCAATGTAAGTAGTTAATACCTATCTAACTATCAACCCCCAATGTAAGAAGCTAATACCTAACTATCTATCAACCCCAAATGTAAGTATCTAATACCTATCTAACTATCAACCCCCAATGTAAGTAGTTAATACCCCTACCTAAACAATGTTTATGTTCAGGATATCTCAATAGTAAGTGCAGGAGGACCGTACTACACACAAAACAAAAATCTACAAGATAAACCCGCGGACACGACATTGCAAAAAATAAACAATTATATCAAATCAAGTGAATGAATCCGGGGGCCAGCCACAAACGTCCACTGCGCTGTTATGGTACAGGCTTCACTAAAAATGATTTACAAAAAGACGCAGCAGAAACAATGCGACCAATCTTGACAGTGGTTGTCTCTTCAGTGGCGACAGTCTGCCATAGGGATTGGGGAACAGGTTTAGCGATTGAGGTAAAACCCTCTCCATCTCCCTGATTAGGAAACAGACGTAAAACCCTCTTCTGGACGCTGTTTGTTATTATCAACTCTGAATTGGATGCAGCTATGGCGGGTGTGGCATGCCAGCAGGGTAAGCTTACTCTTCCGGACACCTGTTACCACTGCTTGTCGTGTATTTTGTACACGAGGAGCAGTCCATTTGCTGATTACACTATTTTGCTTGAATACACTATTTTGCCTATAACGTTTTTAGGACTTCGAATTATGTCTTATGGTTTGGATTGTTCGTACTTGGTTTTTATTTTATTCATTACTACATAATGTGATCGCTTGTAGGTTGGGCCGTTTATCAACTCTTAAAGTGGGTAATTAAAGAATGGTCCTTTTATTTTATCGATTACTTGTAGACTTGAATCACTGGTGAACGCTTAGATTGGGTCCGCCTTGGACTAACATGTGGCATCTGAAGCGATGGGTATATGGTGGTTTTTCTTTCTAAGGGTTCTTTTACGTGTACAGCCAAATTGTGTTCAGGAGCCCGGTTTACATTCACTCAAAGGGACCTATCGTGGCATGATTCGACCCAATATGAGATTATAAACCATTATCCCAACACAACAACCAACGCGGCCATTGGCGTATTTGCTCAAATCAGTTATACTTAATTAACCGGGGTACTATCGTAAAGCTGGGATGGTGATACTCTAGTAACTGTCTTATATTTACAGCTGGGATGATAACAATCAACCGAACTAAAGATCTGGACTACGAGACTCTGGATCCTAAAACAGTGAGCATCAGTATCGGTGTTGGTAACACACATCATACAGTAGAGGAGACTCTCACTATACGCGTGGTTAACGTTAATGAACCACCGTATTTTACTTCCACTAGTTATAATGTTACCACTACAACCGGTCCAGTAAGTCTAGTATTACTTCCACTAGTTATAATGTTACCACTACAACCGGTCCAGTAAGTCTATTAATACATCCACTAGTTATAATGTTACCACAACAACAGGTCTAGTAAGTCTATTAATACTTCCACTAGTTATAATGTTACCACTACAACCGGTCCAGTAAGTCTAGTAATACTTCCACTAGCTATAATGTTACCACTACAACCGGTCTAGTAAGTCTATTTATACTTCCACATAGTTATAATGTTACCACTACAACCGGTCTAGTAAGTCTACTTCCACAAGTTATAATGTTACCACAACAACAGGTCTAGTAAGTCTATTAATACTTCCACTTGTTATAATGTTACCACTACAACCGGTCCAGTAAGTCTATTAATACTTCCACTTGTTATAATGTTACCACTACAACCGGTCCAGTAAGTCTATTATTACTTCCACTAGTTATAATGTTACCACTACAACCGGTCCAGTAAGTCTAGTATTACTTCCACTAGTTATAATGTTACCACTACAACCGGTCCAGTAAGTCTATTATTACTTCCACTAGTTATAATGTTACCACTACAACCGGACCGGTAAGTCTGTTATCTTGTATACAAAGTCTACCACCAGAAATCTAATTTCTCAGAGGGGTGGGGGGTGGGTGGCCTAGTGGTCTTGACTGCCGCGCTTCAACCTCTTGCTGGTCGGTCACCCCTGGCTTGCGGCTGTCGTTTCGTCCCCTGGTGTGAGAGTATGTGACATGGATATAGGGGCGCCTTCTCAACCTCGTGGGTTTCCTCCGGGCACTCCGGTTTCCTCCCACTGCTAAAGACCTCTACGCGCAAGCGAATTATTGAAAAAAAATTAAACCATATGTTATTTCCGAAATGACCTAGTTGTGTTGAGTGACGTTAAACCCCATTTATCTCTCTCTCTCTATCTCTCTCTCTCTCGTTTCTCAAAACAAACCTCTTCTAAAAACTCCATCTATTTTACTTTAAATAATGATAATGTTAGGACTACAACCGGACCAGTAAGTCTATCGTGTTACCACAACTTGACAGTAAGTCTATCGTGTTACCACAACTAGTATAAGAACAGAACAGTATGACCGTAAAACTCATTCTTAAAATCTATCATGTTACTAGAGCAGTAAGTCTATTGTGTTACAGCACGTAAGTTTGCTGTGTTACAAGTAAGTCTATTGTGTTACAGCACGTAAGTTTGCTGTGTTACAAGTAAGTATATTGTGTTACAACACGTAAGTTTGCTGTGTTACAACACGTAAGTTTGCTGTGTTACAACAAGTAAGTATATTTTGTTACAACAAGTAAGTGTATTGTGTTACAACAAGTAAGGGTATTGTGTTACAACACGTAAGTCTATTGTGTTACAAACAAGTAAGTCTATTGTGTTACGACAAGTAAGTCTATTGTGTTACAACACGCAAGCCTGTCGTGTTACTACTATTATGTACCTACTATACATCTAGACCAATAAGTCCACCATGTTAATCATCTTTAAATCTAATGTAGTCATTTTTGTTCAGAATGCGAAACGGCTGCTTCTAAACATATTTCGCATTAATTAACATTAATAAATGCCAAACATGAATATATATTTGATAGGCAGGAAGAATAATTGTAAACAGCCTGGTCGAGCAGGTCCAAGATCCAGATTTAACGGATACGGTGTTTACATACAGCCTCATGCCTGACGTTTATACACATTTATTTAACATCGATTCGTCCAATGGACATATTGTATTTGCTGAGGATTATGGGACGGATAGAACTATTTATCCTCGAGAGGTGATATTAGTTGTTCGTGCAACTGGTAAGTTTATGATTCAATGAGAGTTACGTCATTTGTTATTCCATTACGTCATTCTCTATTCTCCCATAACGACGTCAATCTCTATTCTCCCATAACGACGTCATTCTCTATTCTCCTATAACGACGCCATTCTCTATTCTCCCATAACGACGTCATTCTCTATTCTCCCATAACGACGCCATTCTCTATTCTTCTATAACTACATCATTCTTTATTCTTCTATAACTACATCATTCTTTATTCTTTTATAACGACGTCATTCTCTATTCTTCTATAACTACATCATTCTTTATTCTTTTATAACGACACCATTCTATATTCTTCTATAACGACGTCATTCGTTATTCTTCTATAACGACGCCATCCTATATTCTTCTATAACGACGTCATTCTCTATTCTTCTATAACGACGTCATTCTCCATTCTTCTAAAACGACGACATTCTTTATTTTCCTATAACGACGTCATTCTCTATTCTTCTATAACTACATCATTCTTTATTCTTCTATAACGACACCATTCTATATTCTTCTATAACGACACAATTCTCTATTCTTCTATAACGACATCATTCTTTATTCTCCCATAACGACGCCATTCTCTATTCTCCTATAACGACATCATTCTTTATTCTTCTGGTGACCTTTGGACCTCAATAACTCTTGAACGCCCCCTCACCTGACTGATCATCCACCATTTTCGGATAACACCCCCCCCCCCTTCTCCCTCTGGCCTAATACCGTTACAATTCTTTATTCTTCTATAACGACATCATTTTTTTCCCTTATAACAACGTCATTACATATTCCCCTATTACAACGGTATTTTCTCGTCATAGTAGCATGGTTTATGCGTCTGATTGAATTCTGTTATTAAGTCAAGTGGCGTTGTCTATATTCCCTTCTTACACGTGATAAGGAGTAGGATCGCCTGTGCAACCCTGTGGAGTTTTCCCGGATTGACTTAGAATGTCTCAAATGGACGATTGGTCCCATTTCTTTTTGTGTCGTTTGCATGTCACTGTACAGCGCAGTGGACGCTTTCGGCTTGCCCCCGGATCCATTCACTCTTTTTTGAATTGTTTGTTTGTTTGTTTTCCTGAGTATGATGTCTTGTCGTTATATTTGTTTTTTGTGTAAATCATAATGTCCCCCTGCACTTACTATCAAAATGTTTTATTCTAGATGGGGGGTTGGGATGGCCTAGTTGTCTAGAGTGCCGCGCTTCGACCTCTAACTGGTCGGCCACCTCTGGCTTGCGGTTGTGGTTTCGAACCCTAGTGTGAGCGTATGTGGCATGGCGATATGGGCGCCTTCTCAACCTCGTCGGTTTCCTCCGGCCACTCCGGTTTCCTCCCACTGCTAAAGACCCCTACGCGCAAGCGAATTATTGAAATAAAATTGAACCATATGTTAGTCCCGAAAGGACCTAGTTGTGTTGAGTGGACGTTAAACCCCATTCCCCTCTCTCTCTCTTTATTCTAGATAGCGGTGGATTACAAGGCGAGGCACCGTATCTTGTAATCATAGACCTCGAAGAACAGGGGCCGGTTATAACTAATTTACCGGCCACCGTTCAGCTGAATGAGAACACCTCAACCGGAACGAATTTATACACAGTCACAGCTACAGACATTAATCCGGCGGACACCGTCACTTTTAGAATGCAGAGTTTTGACGCGGTATTTGCTATCAGTTCTGGTTAGTATATACTATTATCTTATATTATACAGACGTGACAAGGATTAGGGTCGTCTGTCTAACCTCGTGGGTTATCTCCGGGTCCTTTGGTTTCCCCCCAGTGCTAAAGACCCCTACGCGCAAGCGAATTATTGAAATAAAATTAAACCATGTGTTAGTCCCGAAATGACATAGTGGACGTTAAACCCCATTTCTCTCTATATTTATATTATACAAAGTGTTAATACAAGATTATATAACTGAGTTTTAATACAATATTCGTAAAATCAGCGTTTTTCGAAATATGGTCAGAGAAATCCCATACAAAGCAATGGTCGCTCCTCGTAAGTTTTTCCCCTCTCTCCCACAATGCATATTATTTTCCAAATTGGCAATTCATGTATTATATTTGTGATTCAGATTGTCGAATATCAATTACAAAGTGTTTTAAACTGTATAATTATATTTCAGATGGTGTAATATCAATAACAAATGGAAGCATGTTGGACTATGAAACATTTGAACGATCTATAAATCTAGAGGTGACAGCTTTTGATGGTGTCTTGTTTTCCAATGTATCCATTCTGACGGTCGAGTTACAAGATGTTGACGAGCCGCCAACTTTTACACAGGATCAATACAATATTACAGTCGATGAAGGAAAGGTTCGTATATGTTGTTTTCTGTTTGAGTTAGTCCCAAAATGACCTAGTTTTGTGTCGAGTGGATGTTGAAACCCATTTCTCTCTTTTTTCTTTTTGAGCTGTTGTGAAAACGGACTCTAATATCGTGTGAAATACACAGAAAACGGGCTGTAATGTCGTGTGAAATACACAGAAAACGGGCTGTAATGTCGTGAGATATACACAGAAAACGGGCTCTAATGTCGTGTGAAATACACAGAAAACGGGCTCTTATGTCGTAAGAAATACACAGAAAACGGGCTCTAATGTCGTAAAAAATACACAGAAAACGGGCTCTAATGTCGTTAGAAATACACAGAATAGTCAAGAGTCAAAATCGATCTTTATTATATCAGCTTAAAGGAGCTTAATCGCTAACATTTCGGACCTAGAAATTGACCTTAATGGGCCGCAACGCATATAATAATATAATCTGATTGTATATAAACTGATTTACATTAAATTGTTTCCGTTTTGACTCTAATTTCAAATCAGTTATGTCCAGCGAAATACGACAGGAGTCTTAACCAAAGAGGAAATTAAAGTGTCTGGTTATTCCAGTCTACTGCGCATGCCCACCAGATAAGATATGGCCCCATAGTTTAACAGGAGACAGGAGTTGATGAATATGTCTAGCCTCGTTCTTTCTTGTCACTTGTTACAAGTGACGCTGAAACGCTCTGTGGTACACGATTCGTGTACCAATGGTAAACTGTTTATCTTGTTTTAAATATTGGATATCAGAGGCCTACCGTTTCCAGGTAAGATCACAACATCAATGTTGATTGAAATTGACCGATAATTCGTGTTTTCCATGTCGAAGATTTTCGAGGATTTTGAGTTACGGACTTAGGTCCTTTAACTCAATAATAGTCAAAATTTCACATTTCAACACAGAGGCCTTTCGTCTTGTCAATCAGCATGAATCAACTACACGCACACTGTTCCACGTGCTGTTTACCATAGCAACGCATTCGAACGTCCAGACACTCGTATCTTTCATTCTTCAACTAAGGAAGCTACTGTGACCCAGTAAGTAAGACGTTGGCTCGCTAATCTGGTGATCCTGTGTTCAGTCCCGGTGTTCTGTTATATTTGAATGAATGAAATGGGGTTTAACGTCCTACGCTTAAGCACCGTACCTGGGCTAATTGAAGACGGGCAAACGCCATACAGTGGAAATCACGCCGGAAAATCGAGATGAACTTTCTCGGCCAATGCAGGGATCGAACACCCGACCTCCAGGCTAGCGAACCAGCGCCTTATCCACTTAGCCACCGTGATCCCCTGTTATATTTAAGCTAACAAACTATTATAATACACTTACTGTCAACAACCATAACAGAGAAATGAAATAAATTGGGGTTTAACGTCCTGCTGTTCTGCGATAATGAAGACTGGCAAATGCCATGCGGTGTGTTATGAGGGACATTTTGGCCCGGGCAGCGGCACTACGGCCTACTCTTTAATCGAATTCCAACTGTCAAGGGATCTTTTACGTTTACGTCATGTGTTAGTCATGAAATAGCCTAGTTTGTATCGAGTGTCGAGTTGACGTTAAACCCAATTTCGCTCTCTTATTACAGGCAGGAGATGTTGTTGTTGAAGAGTTGACGACTTCCGTCTCAGATCCCGAAAACTCGACCGTTGTCTTCAACTTGTTACCGGGTAGCCTCTCCAACTACTTCAGTATCACCTCTACAACGGGTAGGGTTGTGTACTCTAGAGATTACGACACGGATCCTACACGACTACCATCGACAGAAACACTAACAGTTCAAGCTGTAGATCAAACATCACTATCAACAAGTGCTCGACTACAACTTACAATAAATAACATCAACCAACCTCCAAGGGTCTCAAACTTACCAAGTAGTATCAACGTCAGTGAAGATGTCGTCCCAGGAACGACCCTGTTTACCGTCCAGGCAACCGACCAAGATTCAGTGGATACGTTGGCTTATAGTTTCCCCAGTTCTACTACGTTTATAACCACGTATCTAAATCTTAATTCACAGTGTAAGTAGAGGTGTAATAATCCTCCTCATCGTCATCGTCATCGTCGTCACCATCATCACCATCATCATCATCCTCCCCAACACCATCATCTTCATTATCATCATCATCATCACCCTGCCCGACATCATCATCATCCCCAACACTATCACCAACATCATCATCATCACCATCATCTTCATTATCAGCATCACCATCATCATCATTATCATCATCATCATCATCATTATCATCAACCCAAGTATCTGCAAATGAATCGGGCAATTTACTCGAAAATGGTGTTCTAAACACTTTCAAGTTATACTTCCATATCATTTGTAAATAATCTGTAAGAAATTAACCTGGTCTAATACAATCCACAGAAGTTCATATCTGGTTAGTAGTCTGGATGGGACGATAACTCGAGTTCTAGGCTGTGAACAGGTAGAGCCAATGTTTTGATCTAACCAACATTGTTTAAAAGGTTGACACAGTATGTTAAAAGAGTTAAATATCTATTCTTTGGCAGTTAGATATTGACCCAAATCCTACATGGGATATGTTTAGCCTCGTTCATGGGGCGAACAACCATAGATGCAGCTGTAAAACAATAAGTACTATGTCAAAGGTCTAATATTATTTCAGCTGGTGTGATCAACTTGATTAAAGAGGTAGACTACGAAACAATAACTAGTACGACCAACATTGTTTCTATCAGCATCAGTGACGGACATACTACTGTCAACAATAGTTTGACTATCAATATCATCAATATCAACGAACCACCGTATTTTACCCAAACAACTTATAACATCACCACAACAACTGGTCCGGTAAGTCCTATAATATCCCTACAACGACTGGTCCGGTAAGTCCTATAACATCACCACAACAACTGGCCCGGTAAGTCCTATAACATCACCACAACAACTGGTCCGGTAAGTCCTATAATATCCCTACAACGACTGGTCCGGTAAGTCCTATAACATCACCATAACAACTGGTCCGGTAAGTCCAATAACATCACCACAACAACTGGTCCGGTAAGTCCTATAACAACTGGCCCGGTAAGTCTTATAACATCACCACAACAACTGGTCCGGTAAGTCCGATAACATCACTATAACAACTGGTCCGGTAAGTCCTATAACATCACCACAACAACTGGTCCGGTAAGTCCTACAACATCACTACAACAACTGGTCCGGTAAGTCCTATAACATCACCATAACAACTGGTCCGGTAAGTCCAATAACATCACCACAGCAACTGGTCCGGTAAGTCCTATAACATCACCACAGCAACTGGTCCGGTAAGTCCTATAACATCACCACAACAACTGGTCCGGTAAGTGACTAAGTCCTATAACATCACTATGACAACTGGTCCGGTAAGTCCTATGACATCACCATAACAACTGGTCCGGTAAGTTCGTTTATTTAAAGATGCATAATTTAAGAATTAACTAGAGCCCATCTTTCTATAATAGTTAAATTAAAGATACATTATGTAAGATTTAGATAAAGAGCTGGTCGTTCTTGCTATAATAGTTAAAGATACATGATATAAGATTTAGATAAAGAGCTGGTTGTTCTTTCTATAATAGTTATATTAAAGATACATTATGTAAGATTTAGATAAAGAGCTGGTCGTTCTTGCTATAATAGTTATATTAAAGATACATTATGTAAGATTTAGATACATTATGTTAGATTTAGATAAAAAAAACTGGCCATTCTTGCTATAATAGTTAAATTAAAGATACATTATGTAAGATTTAGATAAAGAGCTGGTCATTCTTGCTATAATAGTTATATTAAAGATACATTATGTAAGATTTAGATAAAGAGCTAGTTGTTCTTCTTTCTGTAACAACAGATAATGAAAAGTGAATCGGGGGATGTCGGAACCTGTGTACCAGGGTATACAAATGGTATCCTGCCCTTTTCTGGAGTATACATGTATAAACCGGCTCTCGCACTAATATTACCAGCTACCAGTGTCTCGTTTAAAAAGCTTATTCTCTTTTCTTGATGAAGATTGTAGTATTGAATGTCAAATTCAAAAAATAGTTATGAGATGAATTGCTCATGATACGAAAATTGTGAATAATCAGGCTTTTTGCCTTTTTCATTATCGTGTACTTTAAAGGGTTTTATATTGGAATTTGGAATACTAGAGGCGCTTTAAACAGCGTTCTCGGAATTGACAAATTTCAAACTTTTCTAGATGCCGGTGGGAAAGGAATCACCCCGCCCCTATCTTTTCGTACCCTTGCCCTAGCGTTCTAGAAAAGTCAACTCCCGTTTTTTGCCCACCTTTGGGATAATCCCCCGCCTTCTCCCTCTGGTCTAAAATGAAAAGGCTGTTGTTTTAAAGCAAATGATTGAACAAATGTATTTTGTTTTGTTTCTTTAGGCTGGAGAAACTATTGTAGATAATTTGGCAAACGTTGTTAAAGACCCGGATGTAACAGACACGTCTTTTGTATACAGTATTCAAGATGGCGCCTTTTCAAATCTATTTGCGATCAACCAATCAACGGGTCAAATTACATTTGCTGTTGAATACGGTACCGACGTCACGACGTTTCCAAGGGAAGTGACGTTAACCGTGAGTGTGACAGATATCGGGGGTTTATCCGGTCAAACAAGTTACGTCATAACGATCAACCCAGCTGAACTAGCACCTGTTATAACTAATCTACCAGCAACGATTCGATTGGATGAAAATACAGCTACCGGAAGTACGATATACACAGTCTCTAGCCAGCTGAGTGATACGTCACAGGATATAACCTACAGCATCCAAACTCTAGATACTGTAACTCAACTATTTTCTATATTTAATAGTAAGTATGTGAATATATATAGTATTTAGGAGATAAACACTTACTGCTATGTATTAAGATCAGGGGCGTGCTGGTGGTTATGAGGACGGTATCCTCACGGGCCCCTGTTTGATAACTCCTCTCACCCGTATAAGCGGGCCCCTCTGAGGGCACCAAGACAATATTTATCAGTGAAAATTCTCCTAATGATCAGACCTGAATTCAGACTCAAAAGTGGCCTAAAAATGCGTATCCCGGTTGTCAAATTTCAAAATTTTCCGGGAGGAGACCCCCCCAGACCCCCCTCGACACGCCCCTGATTTCGTTGGGGTTTATTGTTCATTTAACCATACTGTAACTCAACTGTTTTCTATATTAAAAGTAAGTACAAGTATGCAAATAGTATTAATATATAATCCTATTATAGTCCTAAATAATTTAATTTCTAATTATACATTACATATAATGATGATATATGATGGCATATTACAGATTATGATGCAGAGCGAATCTAGGGGGGGGGGGGGGGGTGATAGGCTCCTATTAAGGAAATTTGACAGTTTGATGTCAATATTTATAATGAATTAATACGATCCCATTGTGATCAAATTTCATTGATGACAATGGGATCGTATTAATTCATTATAAAAATTGACATGCAAATTTTCCGGCGGGATTTCCCCGTGTCAATGATGCAGAAGGAGGGCCTGACAAGGACAGCTGTCCAGTAGTTCGGATGGGACGAAAAACAGAGGTCCAGTGTGCACGTAAAAGATCCCTTGGCAGTTGGAATTCGATGTAAGAGTAGGCCGTAGAGCCGCTGACCGGGCAAAAGTTCCCTCATAGCACACTGTATGGCGTATGCCTGTCTTCCATTAGCCCAGGTTAGGTGCATGATAGTAGGACGTTAAACCCCATTTCATTCATTCTTTCATTGATGCAAATGTCTATGATATAATTTCGCGTTTTGAGCCAATCACATCCCTCCATCTGATGTTATAAAGCACACGACCTTACACTTTTATCATAAAGTGTTGTTTTATCAAATAGTTTTATGTAGCTGAGCTGGGTGGGGTTTGGATCCCCGCTTCTGGATCCACATGAAATAGTGGTATGTATTAAAGCACTCAACAACCAAGCACCACAAAAAAAAAAGTCAAGGGACGAAACGATCTTGTCACTTTGCAGCACCCATTATTCTTGAATTATCTCCCCTGAGTCATTATAGAATAAAAAACTCTAGACATCTTCAAGTCACGTTTGAAGACATCCAATTAACATAACTATATTACAGCTGGCGGTATATAATTATATATTACAGATGGCGGTATAAGTATTATATAATTATATATTACAGATGGTGGTATAAGTGTTATATAATTATATATTACAGATGGCGGTATAAGTATTATATATTTATATATTACAGATGGCGGTATATAATTATATAATACAGATGGCGGTATAAGTATTATATAATTATATATTACAGATGGCGGTATAAGTGTTATATAATTATATATTACAGATGGCGGTATATAATTATATATTACAGCTGGCGGTATATAATTATATATTACAGATGGCGGTATAAGTATTATATAATTATATATTACAGATGGTGGTATAAGTATTATATAATTATATATTACAGATGGCGGTATAAGTATTATATAATTATATATTACAGATGGCGGTATAAGTTTTATATATTACAGATGGCGGTATAAGTATTATATAATTATATATTACAGATGGCGGTATAAGTGTTATATAATTATATATTACAGATGGCGGTATAAGTGTTATATAATTATATATTACAGATGGCGGTATAAGTATTATATAATTATATATTACAGATGGCGGTATAAGTATTATATAATTATATATTACAGATGGCGGTATATAATTATATATTACAGATGGTGGTATATAATTATATAATTATATATTACAGATGGCGGTATAAGTATTATATAATTATATATTACAGATGGCGGTATAAGTATTATATATTACAGATGGTGGTATAAGTATTATATATTACATATGGCGGTATAAGTATTATATAATTATATATTACAGATGGCGGTATAAGTATTATATAATTATATATTACAGATGGTGGTATGAGTATTATATATTACAGATGGTGGTATAAGTATTATATAATTATATATTACAGATGGCGGTATAAGTATTATATAATTATATATTACAGATGGCGGTATAAGTATTATATAATTATATATTACAGATGGCGGTATAAGTATTATATAATTATATATTACAGATGGCGGTATAAGTGTTATATAATTATATATTAAAGATGGCGGTATAAGTATTATATATTACAGATGGTGGTATAAGTATTATATAATTATATATTAAAGATGGTGGTATAAGTATTATATAATTATATATTACAGATGGCGGTATATAATTATATAATTATATATTACAGATGGCGGTATAAGTATTATATAATTATATATTACAGATGGCGGTATAAGTATTATATAATTATATATTAAAGATGGTGGTATAAGTATTATATAATTATATATTACAGATGGCGGTATAAGTATTATATAATTATATATTACAGATGGCGGTATATAATTATATATTACAGATGGCGGTATAAGTATTATATAATTATATATTACAGATGGCGGTATAAGTATTATATAATTATATATTAAAGATGGTGGTATAAGTGTTATATAATTATATATTACAGATGGTGGTATAAGTATTATATAATTATATATTACAGATGGCGGTATATAATTATATAATTATATATTACATATGGCGGTATAAGTATTATATAATTATATATTACAGATGGCGGTATATAATTATATATTACAGATGGCGGTATAAGTATTATATAATTATATATTACAGATGGCGGTATAAGTATTATATAATTATATATTACAGATGGCGGTATAAGTGTTATATAATTATATATTACAGATGGCGGTATAAGTATTATATATTACAGATGGTGGTATAAGTATTATATAATTATATATTACAGATGGTGGTATAAATATTATATAATTATATATTACAGATGGCGGTATATAATTATATATTACAGATGGCGGTATAAGTATTATATAATTATATATTACAGATGGCGGTATATAATTATATAATTATATATTACAGATGGCGGTATAAGTATTATATAATTATATATTACAGATGGCGGTATAAGTATTATATAATTATATATTACAGATGGCGGTATAAGTATTATATAATTATATATTAAAGATGGTGGTATAAGTGTTATATAATTATATATTACAGATGGTGGTATAAGTATTATATAATTATATATTACAGATGGCGGTATATAATTATATAATTATATATTACATATGGCGGTATAAGTATTATATAATTATATATTACAGATGGCGGTATATAATTATATATTACAGATGGCGGTATAAGTATTATATAATTATATATTACAGATGGCGGTATATAATTATATATTACAGATGGCGGTATAAGTATTATATAATTATATATTACAGATGGCGGTATAAGTATTATATAATTATATATTAAAGATGGTGGTATAAGTGTTATATAATTATATATTACAGATGGTGGTATAAGTATTATATAATTATATATTACAGATGGCGGTATATAATTATATAATTATATATTACATATGGCGGTATAAGTATTATATAATTATATATTACAGATGGCGGTATATAATTATATATTACAGATGGCGGTATAAGTATTATATAATTATATATTACAGATGGCGGTATAAGTTTTATATATTACAGATGGTGGTATATAATTATATAATTATATATTACATATGGCGGTATAAGTATTATATAATTATATATTACAGATGGCGGTATATAATTATATATTACAGATGGTGGTATAAGTATTATATAATTATATATTACAGATGGCGGTATAAGTATTATATAATTATATATTACAGATGGCGGTATATAATTATATATTACAGATGGCGGTATAAGTATTATATAATTATATATTACAGATGGCGGTATAAGTGTTATATAATTATATATTACAGATGGCGGTATAAGTATTATATAATTATATATTACAGATGGCGGTATAAGTATTATATAATTATATATTACAGATGGCGGTATAAGTATTATATAATTATATATTACAGATGGCGGTATAAGTGTTATATAATTATATATTACAGATGGTGGTATAAGTATTATATAATTATATATTACAGATGGCGGTATATAATTATATATTACAGATGGCGGTATAAGTATTATATAATTATATATTACAGATGGCGGTATAAGTATTATATAATTATATATTACAGATGGTGGTATAAGTATTATATATTACAGATGGCGGTATAAGTGTTATATAATTATATATTACAGATGGTGGTATAAGTATTATATAATTATATATTACAGATGGTGGTATAAGTATTATATATTACAGATGGTGGTATAAGTATTATATAATTATATATTACAGATGGCGGTATAAGTATTATATAATTATATATTACAGATGGCGGTATAAGTATTATATAATTATATATTACAGATGGCGGTATAAGTATTATATAATTATATATTACAGATGGCGGTATATAATTATATATTACAGATGGTGGTATAAGTATTATATAATTATATATTACAGATGGCGGTATATAATTATATATTACAGATGGCGGTATAAGTATTATATAATTATATATTACAGATGGCGGTATATAATTATATATTACAGATGGCGGTATATAATTATATATTACAGATGGCGGTATAAGTATTATATAATTATATATTACAGATGGCGGTATAAGTATTATATAATTATATATTAAAGATGGCGGTATAAGTATTATATAATTATATATTACAGATGGTGGTATAAGTATTATATAATTATATATTACAGATGGCGGTATAAGTATTATATATTACAGATGGTGGTATAAGTATTATATAATTATATATTACAGATGGTGGTATAAATATTATATAATTATATATTACAGATGGCGGTATAAGTTTTATATATTACAGATGGTGGTATAAATATTATATAATTATATATTACAGATGGCGGTATAAGTATTATATAATTATATATTACAGATGGTGGTATAAGTGTTATAAATGGAAGTATATTAGACTATGAATCTCTTCCACCTGTAATTAGAGTGCGAGTGACAGGTGTGGCTGGTAATACGTCATCAACACCAGGTGTATTGACTGTAAATCTTATAGATGTAAATGAACCACCTGTGTTTAGTGTTGGACAACTTAGTTTCACTGTCGATGGCGGCAAGGTACGTTATTACCCCCCCCCCCTTAACACAATCTGATCAAAATACAGATCCTATTTCATTTCGTTTCGTTTCGCTTTACTTGTCTTTACTACACTAGAATCGGGAAGATTTTGTTATCATTGATGACGTGTTCTGGATGATGTAAGGGATTGGCCAATGAAACGGTCTGTTACGGCCATAGCTGTACTTGTTTTCACTACACTAAGATCTGGAAGATTTTGTTATCATTAACCAACGAAACGGTCTGTTACGACGAGCTTGAGGTGTGTTTTTGCACGGAACTTTGGATAATCCACTAGAAACATCAATGCTGATTGGGTAAGCAAATATATGACGTCATAGGGTCAAAAGCCATACAACGTATTGGCTCTTCATGTAGTCCAGGCAATCAATAGTATAAAAAAAAAACAGAAACAAAATATAGATCTGTATTTTAACCAGATTGTCCTTTAACATCGTTACGGTAGCCATTAAAGGAAATAAAATGAAAGTGATCAAAAAAAGAAATGGTCGCTATTATTATCAAGCCACACATATTACTGAATAATGGAATCTCCTAAATCGTAAGTCAAATCTAACCACCAATTTTTTAGAGTTGGCAATCATCTAGAACACCAAAGAGAAGAATAAGATGAGAATTTATTTTAAAGTCAGATGCATTTCAATGGTGCGGGGTTGGATGACCGAATAGTTAGCACGTCAGTTCTGTTCCATTAAGCTTGTCATTGAGTCAACTGGTGTGGTTTCGAATTCCCGGTTGTACGTGATAAGGAGTGGGGTCATAGAAGAGCCGAAGCTGCTTCCTGATTTTAGAATATGATTTTGCAACCTTTCCATTGTGGCCTTAGGCCATGGATTGGGTTCTTCCCTTTATTTAATAAAAAGACGTATAGTTTTGTAATTGTTGTCTCCCGTTTCGGGATTGGTAGATGTCATCAATGTGGGATTACTGTTTTTGGTGCCAGACCCGTCTTATCGTGACCTCCCCTTACTCCATGTTCGTTTTATATTATTTGGGTTTTTATTTCAGTCTGGACAATCTGTTGTGTCAAGTTTATCACAACTTGTCTCGGATCCAGACACAAACGACACTGTGATATTTTCATTGGCCAATATCACCAGTGGTTTCTCTATTGACCAATCATCGGGGCGTATTACATTTAGTATGGATTACCCATCGACGTCACAAAACCCAGCAGTCATTATGGTAATAGCTACTGATTCTGGAGGACTGTCTAGCTCAGCAACCGTTACCATAACGATCGTTAACATTATAATTACGACAACATCTGTGTCTACCGAAACCACAACTAAAGCGCTGGATGAGACCACCGTTACTATGACGACCGCTAACATTATGAATACGACAACATCTGTTAATAAAGTGTCTACTGAAACCACAACTAAAGCACTGGACGAGACCACCGTTACCTTGACGACCGCTAACATTATGGATGCAACGACAACTAGAGGCCTGGATGAGACCACACTCTACACGGAGACCACAACGTCTGGCGGGTCTCCTCAAAACAGAGCTCCCCAATTCACCAATTTACCTCAGATCATGTCACTACTATCTGATACCATGGCTGGAACTATCATCTTCACCATAGAAACATCTGACCCGGATGTAAATGATACTTTAACCGTAAAGATGGCGACTGATGCTGCTTTTGATTTTGATACAAATAGTAAGTCGACCTTTGACCTTTAAACTATTTAAATAATAGCAGCTTCCTGTGGTATTTTAATTGATTGCATGATAGCTGTTCCCTAAAATATCTTAAAGGGACAATAACACTCTTGCTGGCTTGACAGGTTCAGAAAAAATAAAATAGCCTTATTCTAACTACTAGATGTTTAAATGTCCTACCTGTTGTGTAAATTATCCATTACATCTTATTTTACTTGTCCAGAGGGTTCGAAAATATGTTTAAATCCAAGTTGCATCTGAAAGTGTTTACGTAAAACTTTTCAAACCATGTAGTTGGATTTTTCCAATTTTTAAAATTAAGTGTGTTAAGCTGAAATTTGTATCACCAATTAATTGAAATATTGTAAAATAGTACAATTTGTTGACCAGAATAATGATTGGGACATAGGCCTATTATTCAGTTACAACAAGAGTGGTATTGGGGCTTTAATAGACCATTAACGCCGCTTAAACCATGTATGAAACCTGCGCTATGCTGGTAAAAACTTACTTCATGTAAAAACAAAAATTTGTGAACGGACTTTATTTGCGCCTCTACAAACGCGTGGAATGAATTACTTAGTCATGTAATGTTGCTGTTTTTAAAAAGGAATCTTAAAACTGGACGTTTTAAAGGTGCTTTAAAACTTGAGAACTTGTTATTGGTAGTTACGACTTGTAGCTCAGTGCACTATCAGTTCCGGGATATCTTTAAGGTGTGGGGGGGGGGAACAGGGCTTCAAATATATTAAATACGCGGATGAAGGTTCAACCTTGTATTAAAGACTGGCACAGTAAGAATGCTGACCGTTTATCTTCTGCCGTACATGTATATATAAAGCAAACCTTATCAGCACTTTAGACAAAAGTTTACTTGCAACTGAATTAAACATGTAAAAGGGGATTTTCAAAGCACACTGCATGGCGTAAACCTGCGTAAACCCGTCTTTATTAGCCCCTTTGGTGCAGCAGCGTCGGACCTTAAACTTAAACACCATTTCATTCCATGTATTAATATTTATATTTCAGGGCATACAGTATCAGTAAGAAGTGGAGCGATATTTACATCTAATGCTACATATAGTCTGTTGTTTACAGTAACAGATGGGCAATATACAAAATCATCTACTTTAACAGTTCAAATATATTTAACAGGTTATACTAATAGATTTTGTTTTCTCTAAACAATATTTTTATTCATTAAATCTGAATTTGGATTGGGGAACAGGCTATGCCTATGTATAACCCCTCTCTCTGAGTTACATACAAATACACATTATAAATAATAAATATATATACATACATACATAATTACATAAATATAGATCATATAGGATACATAATGGAAAATATAGCGACTCTCATTCGTGAGATATTGGTGAAGATCTTTTTACAGTCCACCATATTGTAAACATGTATTACATACACGGTCCACCATATTGGTGCAGGACAGAGGGCCTTGCAATGAACAGCGTGGATTGACGTGTACGTAAACGACCCCTTGGCAGTTGGAAATCGAAATAAGAGTAGGCGTATGTCCGTCGTCATAAGTCCAGATGGAGCAGAACAATAGGACGATAAACCCATTTCATTTGCATTTGTTAATTCCATTACAAATTTCTGTTTCAATAAATCTATTTTATTTGAATGAAGAGAAATAACTCGCAGAGGAGAAGGTTCGATTGCTCTCGCTGCGAGGGCAGTTCGATTATGACTCACGTCAACTCGTACATAACTACTATAACCAATATATATATTGGCGCTGTTTCAATAAATCTGTTTTATTTTAAAGGAGATCCTGTCACTGATAAAACTACGACTGGACCTACGACACCTAAAGATACAGGAGCAACAGTAAAACCAAACGACAATCCAGAAGAAACGGAACCATTGGTAGGTAGAACAAAAAATAACTTTTACATACCCGATACGGCGATAGTAAATAATATTATTTTATAAAATTAGTAAAATCTACGAATTTTTAAAATTAGCAAGATCTTCGAATTTTTAAAATTATTAAAATCTTCGAATTTTTAAAATTATTAAAATCTTCGAATTTTTAAAATTATTAAAATCTTCGAATTTTTAAAATTATTAAAATCTTCGAATTTTTAAAATTATTAAAATCTTCGAATTTTTAAAATTATTAAAATCTGTGAATTTATAAAATTAGTAAAATCTTTGAATTTATAAAATTAGCAAGATCTTCGAATTTTTAAAATTATTAAAATCTTCGAATTTTTAAAATTATTAAAATCTGTGAATTTATAAAATTAGTAAAATCTTTGAATTTATAAAATTAGCAAGATCTTCGAATTATTAAAATTAGTAAAATCTTCGAATTTTTAAAATTAGTAAATTCTTCGAATTTATAAAAAATAGTAAAATCTTTGAATTTATAAAATTAGTAAAATCTTCGAATTTATAAAATTAGTAAAATCTTCGACTTTATAAAATTAGTAAGATCTTCGAATTTATAAAATTAGTACAATCTTTGAATTTATAAAATTAGTAAAATCCTCGAATTTATAAAATTAGTAAATTCTTTGAATTTATGAAGTTAATAAAATCTTTGATAGAGTTCTTGATCATCTACAATCCTCCGCTTTTCCAAAATACGAGGTTTGAAAACTTACACAAGTAAGCGGTTGGATCACCTTTTACCTCCTACCCTAACCCCCTACCTTTAAGTTTAGAAGCTACATATTATAGTCTCCTTACCCCAACCCCCTACCTTTAAGTTTAGAAGCTACATATTATAGTCTCCTTACCCCAACCCCCTACCTTTAAGTTTAGAAGCTACATATTATAGTCTCCTTACCCCAACCCCCTACCTTTAAGTTTAGAAGCTACATATTATAGTCTCCTTACCCCAACCCCCCTACCTTTAAGTTTAGAAGCTACATATTATAGTCTCCTTATCTCAACCCCCCTACCTTTAAGTTTAGAAGCTACATATTATAGTCTCCTTATCTCAACCCCCCTACCTTTAAGTTTAGAAGCTACATGTTATAGTCTCCTTACCTCAACCCCCTACCTTTAAGTTTAGAAGCTACATATTATAGTCTCCTTATCTCAACCCCCCTACCTTTAAGTTTAGAAGCTACCTATTATAGTCTCCTTACCTCAACCCCCTACCTTTAAGTTTAGAAGCTACCTATTATAGTCTCCTTACCTCAACCCCCTACCTTTAAGTTTAGAAGCTACATATTATAGTCTCCTTACCCCAACCCCCTACCTTTAAGTTTAGAAGCTACATATTATAGTCTCCTTACCCCAACCCCCTACCTTTAAGTTTAGAAGCTACATATTATAGTCTCCTTACCCCAACCCCCCTACCTTTAAGTTTAGAAGCTACATATTATAGTCTCCTTATCTCAACCCCCTACCTTTAAGTTTAGAAGCTACCTATTATAGTCTCCTTACCTCAACCCCCTACCTTTAAGTTTAGAAGCTACCTATTATAGTCTCCTTACCCCAACCCCCCTACCTTTAAGTTTAGAAGCTACATATTATAGTCTCCTTACCCCAACCCCCCTACCTTTAAGTTTAGAAGCTACCTATTATAGTCTCCTTATCTCAACCCCCTACCTTTAAGTTTAGAAGCTACATATTATAGTCTCCTTACCCCAACCCCCTACCTTTAAGTTTAGAAGCTACCTATTATAGTCTCCTTACCCCAACCCCCTACCTTTAAGTTCATAAATACGATTCAGTACACTGATCGTCTTCGTTGGATCATTTTGTCTATTTCAGTTCATTTTAGCTTAGTGGGTTATATCAGCTATGGTAGTTATACTTATAGACCCCCTACCCAACCCCCTACCTTTAGTACCAGGGGCTACATATTATAGTCTCCTTACCCCAACCCCCTACGTTTAGTACCAGGGGCTACATACATATATTGTATATTACAGTTCACCAGACCGTGGGTTGTATCAGCTATAGCGGTTGTAGTTATATTAGTATATTATATATTACAGTTCACCAGACCGTGGGTTGTATCAGCTATAGTAGTAGTAGCTATATTAGTATATTATATATTACAGTTCACCAGACCGTGGGTTGTATCAGCTATAGCGGCTGTAGCTATAATAGTATATTATATATTACAGTTCACCAGACCGTGGGTTGTATCAGCTATAGTGGTTGTAGCTATATTAGTATATTATATATTACAGTTCACCAGGCCGTGGGTTGTATCAGCTATAGCGGTAGTAGCTATATTAGTATATTATATATTACAGTTCACCAGGCCGTGGGTTGTATCAGCTATAGCGGTAGTAGCTATATTAGTATATTATATATTACAGTTCACCAGACCGTGGGTTGTATCGGCTATAGCGGTAGTAGCTATATTAGTATATTATATTACAGTTCACCAGACCGTGGGTTGTATCAGCTATAGCCGTAGTAGCTATAGTATTATATTATGTGTTTCAGTTCACCAGATCGTGGGTTGTATCAGCTATAGTAGTAGTAGCTATATTAGTATATTATATATTTCAGTTCACCAGACCGTGGGTTGTATCAGCTATAGTAGTAGTAGCTATAATTGTATATTATATATTACAGTTCACCAGACCGTGGGTTATATCAACTATAGTAGTTGTAGCTATATTAGTATATTATATTTCAGTTCACCAGACCGTGGGTTGTATCAGCTATAGTAGTTGTAGCTATATTAGTATATTATATATTACAGTTCACCAGACCGTGGGTTATATCAACTATAGTAGCTATAGTTATATTAGTATATTATATATTACAGTTCACCAGACCGTGGGTTGTATCAGCTATAGCGGTTGTAGCTATATTAGTATATTATATATTACAGTTCACCAGACCGTGGGTTGTATCAGCTATAGCGGTAGTAGCTATATTAGTATATTATATTACAGTTCACCAGACCGTGGGTTGTATCAGCTATAGCCGTAGTAGCTATAGTATTATATTATGTGTTTCAGTTCACCAGATCGTGGGTTGTATCAGCTATAGTGGTAGTAGCTATATTAGTATATTATATTTCAGTTCACCAGACCGTGGGTTGTATCAGCTATAGTAGTAGTAGCTATAATTGTATATTATATGTTTCAGTTCACTAGACCGTGGGTTGTATCAGCTATAGTGGTAGTAGCTATATTAGTATATTATATATTTCAGTTCACCAGACCGTGGGTTGTATCAGCTATAGTAGTAGTAGCTATAATTGTATATTATATATTACAGTTCACCAGACCGTGGGTTGTATCAACTATATTAGTATATTATATGTTTCAGTTCACTAGACCGTGGGTTGTATCAGCTATAGTGGTAGTAGCTATATTAGTATATTATATATTTCAGTTCACCAGACCGTGGGTTGTATCAGCTATAGTAGTAGTAGCTATAATAGTATATTATATATTACAGTTCACCAGACCGTGGGTTGTATCAGCTATAGCGGCTGTAGCTATAATAGTATATTATATATTTCAGTTCACCAGACCGTGGGTTATATCAGCTATAGTAGTAGTAGCTATAATTGTATATTATATATTACAGTTCACCAGACCGTGGGTTATATCAGCTATAGCGGCTGTAGCTATAATAGTATATTATATATTACAGTTCACCAGACCGTGGGTTGTATCGGCTATAGTAGTAGTAGCTATATTAGTATATTATATATTACAGTTCACCAGACCGTGGGTTGTATCGGCTATAGTAGTAGTAGCTATATTAGTATATTATATTACAGTTCACCAGACCGTGGGTTGTATCGGCTATAGTAGTAGTAGCTATATTAGTATATTATATATTACAGTTCACTAGACCGTGGGTTGTATCGGCTATAGTAGTAGTAGCTATAGTATTATATTATATATTACAGTTCACCAGGCCGTGGGTTGTATCAGCTATAGTAGTAGTAGCTATATTAGTATATTATATATTACAGTTCACCAGACCGTGGGTTGTATCAGCTATAGCGGTAGTAGCTATATTAGTATATTATATATTACAGTTCACCAGGCCGTGGGTTGTATCAGCTATAGCGGTAGTAGCTATATTAGTATATTATATATTACAGTTCACCAGACCGTGGGTTGTATCAGCTATAGTAGTAGTAGCTATAATTGTATATTATATGTTTCAGTTCACCAGACCGTGGGTTATATCAGCTATAGTAGTAGTAGCTATATTAGTATATTATATATTACAGTTCACCAGACCGTGGGTTGTATCAGCTATAGCGGTAGTAGCTATATTAGTATATTATATATTACAGTTCACCAGACCGTGGGTTGTATCAGCTATAGTAGTTGTAGCTATATTAGTATATTATATATTACAGTTCACCAGACCGTGGGTTGTATCAGCTATAGTGGTTGTAGCTATATTAGTATATTATATATTACAGTTCACCAGGCCGTGGGTTGTATCAGCTATAGCGGTAGTAGCTATATTAGTATATTATATATTACAGTTCACCAGATCGTGGGTTGTATCAGCTATAGTAGTTGTAGCTATATTAGTATATTATATATTACAGTTCACCAGACCGTGGGTTGTATCAGCTATAGTGGTTGTAGCTATAATTGTACCATCGTTAACTATCCTAGTTATATGTATCATTTGTCGGAGAAGAATCGCGGCGGATAAGTAAGTCAAAACACTTGTGTTTGTAGAATAAGTGCAGAGGCGGATCCATGAAATCCAGTTAGGGGGCGTGGGGGGGGGGGATGAGATAAATTTTGAAAAATCGGGGTGATTTGTAGCGCATATCTATTGTTTTATACTGTTATTTAGGGATTTAGGAGGTCCGGGCACCTAGCCTCCCCCCCCCCCTCTGGATCCGCCTCTGAATTAGTGGATTTCAAGAGAACGACACAACACAGACAATACAAATGATCTTGGAACATGGCACAATTCGATACGTATTTCCAGACAAACGTAAAGCAACATATTTATTCGGGAGTTGCCATTATCATTGTTTTTATATGCATATTGTCACAAACGAATAAAAGGCAGTTTACAGCATTGGGTGGAGGTCAATCTAAATTGGGTGTGGCGGGACTTGGGCTATTTGCCGAAAAACAATTCTTTGTCACCCAAATTTTCAGAATAAATAAATCATAAACCAAACGGGTTTTCCACAAATGTTATTGCGCGAGGTCTTAAGTATTATAGTATTCAAAACGTACACCAATTACAATTATATTTCAATGATGTTTGTGCCCCAAAACGGAAATGCATTTACCGAACAATGGACAGTTCACCGAATCCGCAGTGGGAGGATGCCGTAGGACCCGAAGAAATGTTCACGAGGTTAGACAGACGACCCGACTACTTGTCACGTACAGGCGGAGAATCGAAACCACGCCACTTGACTTTATGAGAGATCTTGTGAATTCATCCCCCCACCCCCACCAACCGAATCATGGGGGTAATTGGCGAGATTATAATCAGGAAACTTTTATTAAACTCTTATTTTACAGGGATGAATATTCTGATGACCAATCCATGAAAACTCTACCAATGTCCTTTTATCCCAGGTAAGACTCTACCAGTGTCTTCTCAGGATCTGGGGATATTTTACCACCTTTATACGCCTTTTGTTGCTACGCATTTGTGGTTACTATGGTGATCTGTGTCCTTTAGTGTATATATTTCCGATCCGAGCCTGTCCGTATTGATAGTTCATTGCATTCAGACGTTATTCACCTTTACCTGATTGCGGGGGGAGGGGGGCAGCTTTACATTGGGAGATGCTAAAAGTGGGCCGTTGGCGGACGGGGTCGGATATTTGCCAATGTCCACAAAGGCCACTTTATGTAAATTAGTATATTGGGGAATCCTAACCCTAACCCTTTTAAGAAGAATTAACTTGGATCCAATTTACCTTTTACACCTCCCTATTCCCTAACCAATTTACAATTAGCTATTCGCCATAAAGACTACCTGTCACGAAGGGTAAAAAACTAAACACAACAAAAGACTGTTTCACACATGAATTAGGTTTGTATGAATTCAGGTTGAAGTTTAAGGGCGTACTCGATTGAACGTTCGGGTATTGAATTCTCTCAATTCCGAAAACAGTCTCAATCGAGTGAAAAGGAAAATTTCGGAGTACAACCCATGTGTCGACTGGATAAAAAAAATATCAACTTATCATGACAGCTGAAACATATTTGTTACTTAAAATACGTCACAATTCTATTCACACCACCTCAGCTGTTGGGACTGACAGAACTGTGACAGGACTAAATTCCGCGTTACTCGATTGCAATTCTGCCAATTCAGTTCGTTCTGGACTGTGAATAGAGCGTAAGTTTATTTAACTTTACTAGAGGGAGATAACCCATTCGGCAAGCCTCGACAGATTCCGGTACTCTCCGTAACCCTACATCTAGACTCGGCTGTATGACAGTAATTGATATGTACCCACGACCATACATTTGCGATACGACTAAGCGACTACCGATTTACTTTAACAGGAAAACGTGCCGCTGTTACAAAAAAGTCCCAAAATGGCGTCTTTTCTAGATATAATCTCTATGGGGGCTGCCATTTTTTAGTTTGTTGATATATTCTCCACGGGGGCAACCAGTTTTTATCCGGGTCCCTTAAAATAGTTACAAAATGGCGGAATTCATCATACAGCCGAGTCTAGATGTAGGGTACCGGAATCTGTCGAGATTTGCCGAGTGGGAGATAACCCTAATCCCCAATTTTTTGAGATCACGCAATTTAACTATTTGTGTTTTTATTTCAGCTATCATTCTGAACGAGAACCCGTACCGATTGGTTTTGATAATGCTGTCTACTACGCCAAGTAACCATAGTAACCACATCGTAAATATTACAGACATTACCAGATAACCTTATATAGCTTAAACACTCGTCAATATTGTGATCATAAACTGGCTGGATGGCTCGGACATTTTCTGGTTGGCTGGGGGGGGGGGGCGGTTAGAAAGTGCGCTCTGTATCGTGACCTCGTTTGTGTCGAGTGGACGTTAAACCCCCTCTCTCTCCCCCTATACCTTATATAGCTTAAACACTCATCAATATTTAATCATGAACTGACTGGATGGCTCGGACATTGTTGTGTTGGGTCGGACATTACTGGGTCAAACGTGGGCCACTGTGTTCCTTAACCCTCTAAACAAATCTCTAATAAACAAATTTTTATGCACAGTCTTTTAATTTATTTTGTTGGTGTATTTTCTGTTTTTGATATAAATTTATGCATGGTGAATTCTATATGTATGTTATTTTATCTTGCAGACCTTTATGTTAATTCTTCGGTGGGAGATGGGCGCCCAGAAAATATTTATGACTAGTAGGCAAACTTAGTATGTGAAGGACGCCAAGGCCAGCTCCATGTGTCCCAATAACCAAAATAAGCACGTGCTGTGTGTGGCGTCATGGTAATGGGGGAACCACCGAATGTCTGCTTTCGATTAGTTTTTCTTTGTTTTGTCTCTCCAGGGGATATTCGATTCACAGTCCAGAACGTCCAGAATTGACAGAATTGCAATCAAGTGACGCGGATTTCAGTCCTTATATACATTCAATTAATGATGAAATGAATAATCGTGACTTTGTTTATATGACAATCGGAGAAAGAAATGGGGGTTCAAGTCCAATCAACACAACTAGGTCATTTCGGGACTAACATATGATTTTTAATTTTATTTTAATAATTCGCTTGCGCGTATGGGGTCTTTGGCAGTGTGGGGGGGGGGAAATCGGAGGATCCAGAGGAAACCCAAGAGGTTGAATGACAATCGGAACTATCTTGTCAATACCACTATTCAGAGGCGAATCCAGGAGGGAGGGAGCTAGGTGCCCGGGGCCCCCCCACCTAAATCCCTAAAAACAGTATAAAAAAATAGATATGCGCCACAAATCACCACTGACACCCCGAATTTTTCAAAAAATTTCTCATGGGCACCCAACCCCCCCCCCTAACTGGATTTCCTGAATCCGCCTCTGCCACTATTACTCATAATACCGGTTGACCCAGAATGACCATTATCTTACGACGTCAAGTGAAATCTATGTATTACTCATGTACCCCTTGACCCAGAATAAGGTAATTTTAATGAAATTTGATCATTGTAAATTTTAAAACTATTAAACTTAGAACGGTCAGCCGTCTATCTAATTCTTACACGCACCTTTATACGGTACGTGGTTTTTTTTTTTGGTGTGTAAATTTTATGATTTTTTTATGGATTTATTTATAATTTAATAAATGTTTTGTATATTTGTAATAAAACAACCAAAGATGTTTTTGTAAGCAACATTCGCAAATTTTATTGAAGGGTTTGGGTGGTTTCGATTCCCTGTAAAGGGATCGTCTGTCCAGTCTCGGGGGGTTTTCTCTGGGTCTTCCGTTTCCTCCCAGCATGAGTCATGATCTTTGAAGAAATATAAATGTAAGCATATTAAAGTAAAAATTACCTATACAAATAATCACATCGGTGACATGTATTAAACAAAACAGGTAGTCTAACACTTGGGTTTCCATACGTCCCGGTTTTTGGGTGTCCTTTTTGGTGTCCCGTCCCAATGCCTCCCAGGTGGCATAATGTTCCGGTTTTTAAATCAGGTGGGGTTTTTTCAATTGAAAATAATAACACAAAACACATAAACTAGTGATTAATATTAATTTATATATTTGAAATACATGTATAGTTCAGTGCACAAAACATTAAGCAAACCTCGGCAGGCTCCAGTACCGTACATCTAGGACGACCTGAGATTGCACGTGTTTTCGCACTATAGATAGATGATAGATTTTATTACATGAAACGCCATTTTCGGGCAGCATGTAAAATATACATTACATTACAATCAACATTCTAAATACATTATAAAGTGGATCAAAAAATACATTAAAAATGGACGGAAAATGTATAAAAATTGGGTATAAGTTCAACCTGTGTTCGAGATCAGCCATACCATAAGGATTTAATAGTGCGCGGCAATGTCAGGTGAAGCCAAACCCGCGAGAACCGTAGGTGCCAGCCGCGCGAACATATCGCAGGTACGAGTCCGCGGGGGGGGGGGGGGGTTCTAGAAAAGTTTGAAAATTGACTCCATTTCTGAGCATTTAAACAATTGATACATTATTAGGCTTGGCACATGTTAAACGAGGCTCTGGTTCAGACTGTAGTCCAAACCATAATGCAGAAATCCGTGCAACCGAAGGTCGCCCAGAACAGTGATTCTCAACCAGTGTGCCGCGAGATCTATGACTAGTGTGTGTCGATGTCGTCCAGTGCCGGACTGGGCCCATGGCAAGAGGGCCTAAGCCGAAAAAAAAAATATGGGCCTAAGCCTCAAAGAAAAAAAGAAAAAAGTAAAAAAAAAGAAAAAGAAAAGGTAGTAAAAGTGGGGAGGAGAGAAAACAGGGAAAGGAAAGGAAAGAAAAGCAGAAAGATAGGTTTCGTTGGAAGAAACAAATTCTATTCGTATTCGAGGATGTGTGATTAAAGTGCTCACAGGTCACCATATATCTCCATCCGCTGCTCTGGAAAATGGGTTTGTGGCTGTTTATTTTTCAAAATTTTCTGGGGGGAGAACCTGCGGCGCCCGTAGGCCTTGTCACAGGTATGGCAAGTGAGCCTTCGGCCCACCAGTCCGGCACTGATGTCGTCCATTACATGCTATGGTTTTTTATTTTGCAAAATTCAAATACTAAAACTAAATGTTCTAAGTCAATTCAATTCAAATACTATAACGTTTTATTATTGAATAGAATCGAGGCATTTTGATTTAGGAGATAAACACCTCCTGTTTCGCATTTAGAGGGGTGTTATTGTCCAATAGACATGTCCTGAGATCATTAGGACCCAAGACGCGTTAGCGTCGCGGGTTCTAATGTAAAATCTCAGGACATGTCTATTGGACAATAACACCCCTCTAAATGCGAAACAGGAGGTGTTTATCGACATTGTAACATGCTATTTTTTTTAATTTTAAACGAACTTATTTTATTGTGTAAACTTCAAAATTCGTCTCACTGCAAATCGGTTTTAGTGACGTAAAAACCATTTTGACGTAATAAAAACGTCGTGACGTAACAGGATAACAGGCTCCTCTCATTAGATTTGGCTCGCTTATTACTTGGTTGCTATAGTAGCATTATAAGTATAGACACACACAAGGAAAACTGGAATTCTCACTTCATTTTTTTAAATGTACTTTTTGAAATAAGATTTATGTTTTTGTTATAGTTTTTGGTATATTTTATTGTTTGTAGCTGTTACCTGACAAGGGGGTTGGTGTTTCAAGTTCATCTTCGGACATATCTCCGAATTATTCATCTAATTTACCGAGATCAAAATTGATTATCGCCATTGTGGTTATCTCCATTAAAGTAGTACGCATAATATTAATACACAGTGATTTTTCTAATTTAGAGGGGTGTTATTGTCCAATAGATGGTGCCTAATTGACCAATCAAAACGCACGATTGACCCTTAAGCATGTTACAATATAGGGTATACGGTCCACCCATCACAGCAACAGAGCAAAAAACAAACAACAATACTGAATACAAAGAAGCAAATGAGACAATGTAAACCGTCTGCTGACTGAATTAGAAAAAGTAACAAAAACCACAATAAAGGGAGAATAATCCAGATAAAATAACATTAAAGGGTTATTTAACTAGCGATTGAGCAACTAATCTACATTATTAAGTTTTATGTAATTCTACAAAATATAATACGTCATATCCCCACACGAAATGCAAAACAGGTAAGCTGAAGAAATCGTAGTTTAGAAAGAACCGTCTTTATAAAGGCGTGGTGAAATAAGGACGATAATCCAGATATAATTAGGACTCGGACTAGTAATTATTTGCCCATAAAGGCGTGAATAAGGACGATAATCCAGATAGAATTAGGAAACTAGGGACAATTTATAATAAATATATTAATTTCTCCTTTGGTGTTTAACGTCTGCTTCCTTAAGTGATATCGCAGGTATATTAAAGGACCTAAGTCCGTAACTCAAAATCTTCGACATCGAAAACACGAATTATTGGTCAATTTAAATCAACATTGATGATGTAAACTTACCAGGAAAATAATTAGGACTCAGACTAGTAATTATTTGCCCATAAAGGCGTGAAAAAGGACGATAATCCAGATAGAATTAGGAAACTAGGGACAATTTATAATAAATATATTAATTTCTCCTTTGGTGTTTAACGTCTGCTTCCTTAAGTGATATCGCAGTATCCAATATGTAGTCAGGGGGGTTAGATGGCTTAATGGTTAGCTGTATAATAAAGTCTGTCATTGAGTCAACTGGCGTGGTGTCGAATCCCCGGTTGTATGTGGCAATGAGTAGGGTCGCCTGTCCAACCTCGTGGGTTTTCTCCGGTTCCTCCGGTTCCCTCCCCTGCACTGCTAAAGACCCCTACGCGCAAGCTAATTAAATCACATGTTAGTCACGAAATGACCTAGTTGTGTTGAGTAGACGTTAAACCCCATTTCTCTCTCTCGCCAATATGTAATCGGTATATGATTGTGAGTTACTCGGGTGGGTTTGATTCGCGTCCAAATAGCAAAATAAATGTTAACCGGACCTGACGTATTCTCTTAAGATGGCTGCCGTAATTCAAAGAAAACAATCGACAGTAGAATCTAAATTATATCTGAGTTTAGCAGAAACTAGGAAAACCCAAGAATTTCCCAGTTTTTAAACTGACAGGGGCAAACAAATAAACAACCGACATATGTCACAAAACAGTATTTTTGGTAAGTCAGCCCAAATAAGTCCTTGAAAATGACGGCGGCTCAGTCGTCGAACTTAGTTCCGCTCTAAACTAGGTAGATTATATAAAAATTTCAACTCGCTTCCTTGTAGCTGGGAATATGCTCATTTGATAGATCTCATTGAGACAAACCCAGTGCTTTTTGAATTATTGAAATAGCAAGAGTAGTTCAGCTCTAAACGTCGGTCTCATTACACTCACCCTGAACGTTCAGGGATTGTCCCATTCAATCAATGTCGAAAAAAAATAGGAGAACAGTCAATTGTGCTGGACAACTTTTCACTGCTAACCGACGGGGTGTCAATCCATTTGAAAGCCTGTACAATGTAACGCCTGTACATTGCGTTACGTCTTGTACGACCGACATTCCTTAATATGGACGTTGACGTTAACAGTGTGTTGTGTCGCTCATACTGTCTCTAGCGAAGTAAACAAGGTCTTATTTTCTCACTAAGATGTTCGTTTACATTGTACAGGTGCCCACACGGATTGACACCCCATCGTTTGGCAGTGAAAAGTTGCCCAGTAAAAATTGACTGGGGTTTCAATTATTTTCGACATTGATTGAATGGGACGGTCCCTGAACGCTCAGGGTGAGTGTAATGAGACCGACGTTCAGAGCTGAACTATCGTCAAACTCGACCTTGTTGAACGCTAAACTCTTCATGTATACCCGCGTTCGATCACTGGGTTGGCCGTATGGTCAACGTATAGTTGTTATACCGTACGATAAAAGCAATCACCTGTTGTATTTCCTGTACCTGACATCCACACGGGTATACATGAATCACCTTTTCTAGAAAAAATGGCGTCTCGCTGTGCATTGTGGGAGAGCCGGTGGTAAACTCAGCTCTTAATAATGCATTACAATAACATCTTTCTTATGGAATTCATTGCCTTTGTAACATCAAAAAACATTGTGTCTTAATGCATTTAAAGCTAAGCTAAAAACATTCTTGTTTTCAGAGCTGAATAGAGAAAACTTGAACAAGGGCAGTAATAGTGCTTTTAAGTGCAATTTTACACTGTACTATTACATCATCTTAAAATCACTAATTGGTTGTGCCTCAAGTTTAACTAAAATCCTACAGGGATATTTCAGTGTCTGTGGACTGCGTTTTCAGAAAAAAATTACGATTGAAGATACAAACTCATTTGTTTGGTACTTGTTATTATTATTATATTATATAAATATAGTACTATTATATTATATAAATATAGTATTATTATATTAAATATATTTAGTATTATTATATTATATAAATATAGTGTTATTGTATTATATAAATATAGTATTATTATATTAAATATATTTAGTATTATTATATTATATAAATATAGTATTATTATATTAAATATATTTAGTATTATTATATTATATAAATATAGTATTATTGTATTAAATATATTTAGTATTATTATATTATATTAAATATATTTAGTATTATTATATTATATAAATATAGTATTATTGTATTATATAAATATAGTACTATTATATTATATAAATATAGTATTATTATATTAAATATATTTAGTATTATTATATTATATAAATATAGTGTTATTATATTATATAAATATAGTATTATTATATTATATAAATATAGTGTTATTGTATTAAATATATTTAGTATTATTATATTATATAAATATAGTATTATTATATTATATAAATATAGTATTATTATATTATATAAATATAGTGTTATTGTATTATATAAATATAGTATTATTATATTAAATATATTTAGTATTATTATATTATATAAATATAGTATTATTATATTAAATATATTTAGTATTATTATATTATATAAATATAGTATTATTATATTAAATATATTTAGTATTATTATATTATATTAAATATATTTAGTATTATTATATTATATAAATATAGTATTATTGTATTAAATATATTTAGTATTATTATATTATATAAATATAGTATTATTGTATTAAATATATTTAGTATTATTATATTATATTAAATATATTTAGTATTATTATATTATATAAATATAGTATTATTGTATTAAATATATTTAGTATTATTATATTATATAAATATAGTATTATTGTATTAAATATATTTAGTATTATTATATTATATAAATATAGTATTATTATATTAAATATATTTAGTATTATTATATTATATTAAATATATTTAGTATTATTATATTATATAAATATAGTATTATTATATTAAATATATTTAGTATTATTATATTATATAAATATAGTATTATTGTATTAAATATATTTAGTATTATTATATTATATTAAATATATTTAGTATTATTATATTATATAAATATAGTATTATTGTATTAAATATATTTAGTATTATTATATTATATAAATATAGTATTATTATATTATATAAATATAGTATTATTATATTATATAAATATAGTATTATTATATTATATAAATTTAGTATTATTGTATTAAATAAATATAGTATTATTATATTATATAAATTTAGTATTATTGTATTAAATAAATATAGTATTATTATATTATATAAATTTAGTATTATTGTATTAAATAAATATAGTATTATTATATTATATGATTCTGACGAGGCATATCTTATCTACTTTCAGTTTCTCCTTCCATCTGGTGACAGCTCTACTCCTTCCATCCTTCCATCTGGTGACAGCTCTACTGCTTCCATCTGGTGACAGCTCCACTCCTTCCATCTGGTACTCCTTCCATCTGGTGACAGCTTCACTCCTTCCATCTGGTGACAGCTCCACACCTTCCATCTGGTGTCAGCTCTACTCCTTTTAAAGAAGGATTAAAGGATGGCTGCCTTCTTCAACTCCAGATATTGTAATGTCTGTCATGGAATTATTGGTAGGAAATCGTACCGAATCGTAGCTTCACAAACAGTCAAAGAATTTGACGAGGTTTTAGCGGAAATCGGAATCGAACTGACCCGAGAGAATATGTACGCATGTGTCACGTGTCTGTGCAAAATGAAACGAATTCATCACTTCGATGAGGTTTTAAAGTTAGATCTGATTAGAAAACAGAGGTCAAAGGTCGTCGAGACTTTAAGAAAAATCCATCTAGAGAATAAGGATAAAGTCGCCCCGGAATCTACGAATACACCACCGCAGCCGACATCCATTCATCGACCAAAACCACCTCCAAACACATTTATTCAATCTCAAGTTGCAGGTTTTAGGGATATTTTACCGTTACCCGGGTCACAGAACAAAACCCCGGGCGACACGATCAACCATGATCCGTCATCATTGGTTGAACCGGTTCCAGTCGGTTTGACTTACGTGAACAACTCAGCGATCAGTTGTCCGAATAACTTTAATTTACCGAGTTCTGCAACCTCAAATATATTGTTTACGATATCATCATCATGCACTCAGAACCAAGACTCTGTTAACATGAACGTGTCCAGCCTGTTATCAGGTAGTCCAGCGCTGGTTGTTCCAACCTCACTGTCAAACAGTACAGGAAGTCCTACTTCCAATTTATCAAACCTTAACCCGCTATCAAGTAATCCAGCACTGGTTGTTCAAACCTCCCTGTCAAACAGTACAGGAAGTTCTACTTCCAATTTATCAAACCTTAACCCGCTATCAAGTAATCCAGCACTGGTTGTTCAAACCTCACAGTCAAACAGTACAGGAAGTTCTACTTCCAATTTATCAAACCTTAACCCGCTATCAAGTAATCCAGCACTGGTTGTTCAAACCTCCCTGTCAAACAGTACAGGAAGTTCGACTTCCAATTTATCAAACCTTAACCCGCTATCTAGTAATCCAGCACTGGTTGTTCCAACCTCACAGTCAAACTGTACAGGAAGTTCGACTTCCAATTTATCAAACCGATTTTCAAGTGGAAGTCAAGAAATCCCAGTGCCTGTTGCTTTAACTGTCAATAAAAGTTTATCGAGTTCAAGTTTATCAAGTTCAGGTTTATTGAGTTCAGGTTTATCGAGTTCAAGTTTATCGAGTTTAAGTTTATCGAGTTCAGGTTTATCGAGTTCAAGTTTATCAAGTTCAGGTTTATTGAGTTCAGGTTTATCGAGTTCAAGTTTTTCGAGTTCATCCACCACCATTCCTGTCCTTCTTAAAACCAGGGTATCAAAACAGACTTCGTTGGGACGGCTCAGTTTATCTGAGATTTCTGTTCCACTCCCCTCTAAAGTCGATCTTCCAGCACGGACATCGGACAGACAATCTGTTCTACAAACATTTATTAAACAAGAAACGGATTTGCGCGATGACGATACAGGGATAAAAATGATTGGACGACCGGCTCAAGATACACCAAGTCTAGACAAGGATATAAAGCAAGAGATCCGCGAGTTGGAAGAAGATAATGAAAATCAGGTAGAGACACAAATACCATATATAATAAAGACACAGGTACCATCTGTGACAGTAGGCCGAGAAGATAGAAAGAAAGATATAGGAACGAATGATACTTTCCAGCTAGACCTTGAGTTCGTGGGGGAATCTGATAAAATAAATAACAATGTCAAGGTAAGATAAATGGAACTCCATGAAATTTACTAGACATCTCTTTTTCCACAAGAGGGTGGAGGGGAGTAGGGCGAATGGTTAGCACATCTGCGCTGTATCATAATGTCTGCCATTGAATCAACTGGCGTGGTTTCGATCCTCTGTTTGTATGTGGCAAGGAGTAGAGTCGCCTGTACAACCTCGTGGGTTTTCTTCGGGTACTCCAGTTTCCTCTCACTCCTATAGACCCCTACACGTGCATGCGAACTATTGAAATATAAATTGAACCATGTTTTAATCCCGAAATGAGCTAATTTGTGTCTAGTGGACGTTAAACCCCATTTCTCCCTCTCCTTTTCCACAAGGAGTTTGATTCGTCCCATCTGAAACAATCAGATGAAACAACCCTCATTCCTGCACCACACTAGAAAATCCAGGGAAAATTTCTGTCAATAATTTTTATATATTACAGGAAGCTAATGATGTTATAACATTTATATATTACAGGAAACTAATGATGTTATAACTTTTATATATTACAGGAAACTAATGATGTTATAACTTTTATATATTACATGAAACTAATGATGTTATAACTTTTATATATTACAGAAAACTAATGATGTTATAACTTTTATATATTACAGGGAACTAATGATGTTATAACTTTTATATATTACCGGAAACTAATGATATTATAACTTTTATATATTGCAGGAAACTAATGATGTTATAACTTTTATATATTACAGGAAACTAATGATGTAACAGTAATGAAATTACATCAGTGTGTTGTATGTGATGAGATTTTTCAACAATATGATGATTTAGAAAATCATAATAAAATACATGTTAAAGAAGAGAAAACTGATGATGTCTTGTTAGATGAAGATGACAAACTGAATGATAAAAATGAACGCATGTGTAATTTATGTGATGAAGAATTTGAGTCTGTCCACAATCTAGAGAAACATTGTAAGATACATGAAGAAAACGTCCGAGCTGGCGACGATATTCCTAATCAATGTGGTAGAAAGCAAGAAAACATCCGAACTGGAGATAATATTCCTAACCAATGTGGTAGAAAGCAAGAAATCGGTCAGAGTTCAATTAATTCGTTGCCATGTGACAAACATAAAACACCTGCGGTTGACAAACGCTATAAATGTGATGAATGTACGAAATCGTTTAATACGCGAGATCATCTTCAGAGACATGTGAGAATTCATACCGGGGAAAGACCATTTAAATGTGATGTGTGTGGTAAATCATTTAATAACAGCTGTAACCTCAAGGCACATGGTGTAACTCATACTGGAGAAAAACGCTACGAATGTCAATTCTGTGGAAAATCGTTTTTTTACAACAGTTGTCTTCGCAAACATTTACGGACGCATACAGGGGAAAAGCCGTTCAAGTGCCATGTTTGCACGGTAGCCTACAGTCAAAACAGTAGTCTGATCGAACACCGGAAAGTTCACACAGGAGACAAAACTCACAAGTGTGGAGTTTGTGGGAAGTCATTTGTTCATAAAGGACCTTTGAGAATTCACATGGAGACGCACGCGGATGACATTTTAAACACGTGTGAAATTTGCGACAAGACATTCAGAGGTAATCTCGACAAACACATGAGAAGTCATGAACCTAAAGACAAGAACACCCAGACTCATCCATGCGAGCTTTGTTTTAAGTTGTTCTCCCGACGGCATCATTTACGCGATCATATGAAAACCCATAACCCCAATAACCCATATAAATGTGATATCTGTCATGTTACGTTTGGTAGAATGAGCCACCTCCATCAACATGTCATGAAACACACAGAACGAGAGAGAGGGCGAACGTACGGAAATACAATAGAGGTTTAAAGTCACATGCGGAACTTAATATGTTTCAGATTCATCTAAAACTCCATTAAAGCTCCAATACCACTCTTGTTGTAACTGAATAATATGTTCCAATCATTATTCTGGTCAACAATTTGTACTATTTTACATTATTTCAATTAAAAAATTATACAAATTTCATCTTAACACACCTAATTTTAAAAATTGGAAAAATTCAACTACATGCCGTAACATGGTTTGAAAAGCTTTACGTAAACACTTTCAAATGCAACTTGGATTTAAACATATTTTTGAACCCTCTAGACAAGTAAGATAGGTCGTAATGGATAATTTACACAACAGGTAGGACACTTAAACATCTTGTAGTTAGAATAAGGCTAATTTTTTTTTTCTGGACCTGGACCTTCTGGACCAGCAAGAGTGTTTTGTCCCTTTAAATTATGTATTTTAGTGTGTTTCAGCGCCATTTGTAACAAGGGACTCAAAAAGAGAGGCTTAACTTAACGATGACCTTATATTCTGATCTGGAGAGCATGCACAGTAGACTGGAATAACCAGATGGTAAAGATCGCTATTCAATTGAGACATCTGGCGTATTTCACTGAACATAGCTGATTTGAAATTAGAGTAAAATCAGAAACGATTGAATGTGTTTAAAAGTATATTGTGATTAGATATCTACAATTGGATACTGATATGGGGCCATCCATAAAGTACGTACTCTTGAAGGGGGGGGAAGGGGGGTCACGCCAAAAACGTACAGGTGCGTAAATTCATTGGCAAAACGTACGTACAGGAGCGTACAGGGGGGGAGGGGGGTCTAAATTTTACCCATTTTGAGTGTACGTACTTTATGGATAGCCCCAATGTGGGGTTTGATGGCCGAATGTTTAGCATGTGCGTGTGTTATCATAAGGGTTGTCATTGAGTAACATGGCGTGGCTTTGATTCCCTTTTTGAGCGTGACAAGGTGTAGGGTCGCCTGTCCAACTTCGTGGGTTTTCTCCGGGTCATCCAGTTTCCTCCCACTGCTAAAGACCCCTGCACCAAGCGAATTATTGAAATAAAATTGAACTATATGAGAAGTATACGGGGTATATATTCAGCTTTCATTTAATAAAATTAGTGTTTTTGTGTATAACAAATATTAACTGGGTTTGGACTGCATCAAATAGTAGTGTGAAATAGCTTTATTTAACATCCGCTTCCACCGAAGTGGGGGATCACGGTAGCTAAGTGGATAAGGCGCTGGTCGCTAGCCTGGAGGTCGGGTGTTCGATCCCTGCATTGGCCGAGAAAGTTCATCTCGATTTTCCGACGTGATTTCCCCTTGTCAGTGATTCAGAAGGTATTTGTTTGTTTGTTGTTTGTTTCCAGAAATCAGACTTTGTTTCCTCCCACTACCAGAGGGGCTAATAATATAATAATAATAAATTAAGTGATAGTGGGTAGATGTGGGAGGGTAGGTGCCCATGGACATACTCGATTGGTCTTTATTGAAGGGACAATAACACTCCTGTTGTAACTAAATAATATGTCCCAAACTTTATTCTGGTCAACAATTTGTACTATTTTACAATATTTCAATTAATTGATGATTCAAATTTCGTCTTAACACACCTAATTGAAAAAATTGAATAAATTCAACTGTATGATAATGAAAAGTGAGATAAAGTCTTTTTATCAGAAGAGGTGATAGGAAGTGGGAGGGGGAGGGTACATGTAGGTGTCTATGGACACAGTTGCAGATTATCATTCAGGCTGATGAGGCTGCAGCCTCAGGCCCACGCCATTTTAAATAGGCCCTCCAGCAACTGCCGCCTCAGGCCTTGGTGGAGCTTAATTCGCCACTGCATGGACATGTTCAATAAGTCTTTATTAACAACTGATGGGAGTGGGGAGTGGTCTGAATAACATCTTAGATCAAGTTTTTTTGCCAGAAGAGTGGAAGTAGACCGGTAGGGGATGGATGCATGGACTGAAATTCGATTGTGTCTCCTTTACATGATATAGAGTTTAAAGTCCAACTTTTTGCTCTAATTGGACTACTCTTATATCAAATTCCAACTGTTAAGAGTTCTTATATGTTCACATTCATATGTACATGGGGTGTGGGCTATTACATACTATCTGAACAACTATACATCATTTCTTGCCAGACACTCCGTCATGCACCACTGACAATGTGGAACCAGGTCGGAAAATCCAGAAGAACTTTCTTGGCGTACACCAGGATTGAACATGGGTCGAGCCAGCTTACTCACTAAGCCAACGCTACTCCAAGGCTTTTATCGGATTAAATGAATGAAATATTGTTTTATGGCACGTCAGCACCAACTGTTCCATATTGCGCCAAATTATCGGATTAAAAACCCATGCATCAATCCTGTTACCTGCATGCCAAGGGGCCATCCATAAAGTATGTATGCTCAAAATGGGTAAAATTCAGATCCCCCCTGTACGTACGTTTTGCCACTGAATTTACGCACCTGTACGTTTCTGGCATGACCCCCCTCCCCCCTTCAAGCGAACGTACTTTATGGATGGCCCCCAATGTGTAAATGGGACCCTATTATTTTGTCCAATTCGAACAACTCTATGTTGCCCTTGCCAGGCCCCGTCGAGCATCATTGTCAACGGGGATCGAACACGTAACGTTTAGGTTAGTGAAACAACATCTTACTCAAGTGAATAACCCACAGTTTTTAAACAACACAACAACAATATATAATTTATCTGTATTTCATATTTATTGCAACCTATTAGAGGTCGAAGCGCGGCACTCTAGACCACCCCAACCCCTCGTAACCTATTGGAGCTACTAGGGAAAAGCTTGTTGGGGCTTTCAAGAACAAGCTACATGTATTTAATATAATAATAATAATATGTCCATTTATATAGCGCCAAATCCACAAAGCGTTCTCATAGCGCGACAGAATTACTATCCCGGTCACTAGGATACAGGTAAGCCTGATTACCTCCCTTTACAACTCTTTGAAAGAGCTCCCAACATATGCAGCTACAACTTGAAGTTTCAAGGAGCGCAACAGTTTTGTGTGTAATACATACACCATCCTACCAGTACCAATTTACAGCTTTTTGTAGATTTAAACACCCGTGTCTATTTCAGCTGGTCGGGGTTTTAAACACCCAATAACAATATCATGTGTCTTTATTTTACATGTACATGTATTGTAACATGCTTAAGGGTGAATCTTGCATTTTAATTGGTCAATTAAACACTGTCGATTGGACAATAACCCCCCTTTGTTTTAGTAATAGCATGTTACAATGTTGATAAACACTTCTTGAGTGTGGTGGGTTCTAATGTAAAATCTCACGACATGTCTATTGGACAATAACACCCCTCTAAATAGGAAACAGGAAGTGTTTATCTCTTAATTCTAGGGCTGGTAGGTTGGGAGGTGAGAGAGAGACCGGTAGGGAAAGGAGGGGAGAGAAAAGTTGGAGGGGGCAGGATATCATATTGATTACATGCACAGAGTGAAGTGTATGGTATCTTTCGTCCCCTAGCACATGACATATGCCCCCCCCCCCCCTCCCGACATCTTCAATAGAAGGCTTGATCTTGCTTAACTACATACTTCTTATCTAGACCTTCATGTAACACTCTGCACACTCTGCATATTTCGGCACTAAGTTTGATTGAGTATAGCCCCAGCTTATGATCCAATCCGATTCCTTGGTTAACAAATGTTGTAAAACACACAGCCGTTGCTTCAAATATTTAGGTACCATAGACTGGCCTTGGGGCCATCCATCAAGCCTGGAAATAACTGACCTTGTCACTGACAATGTCAGGCACAGATTCAGGCTTTGTCAGGCACAAAACCTCTGGTGTCTGTCATTTTGTCCGGCACTGATTTGTTTTTTTATTGATATTATTAATACATGTCCGGCACTAAGTTGAAAATATCAGGTACATGTTTGTAATATTTTATTAGTGCCTGACTTTTTGTCAGGTACAGCTAAAACAGTTATTTCCAGGCCTAAAATTCAGACGTCCCCTCCACCCCCTGTACGCTCCTGTACGCCAAGTCGTAGCTGCCAGTGTATGAGGTGTACGTTTTTGGCGTGACCCCCCTCCCCCCCTTCAAGCGTACGTACTTTATGGATGGCCCCCTTTCCTATAATTATTGACATCTTCCTGGATTGGGTCCACGAAGGGTAAATTAAGGGATTGATAACTCAATAATTGTTAGTGTGTAGTACACACCCCTTAAAAACATATAAACACTGCTTTGTGTATTTGGTTAACTCTCTCTACCTCCTCTAATTAGCACGATCAAAATGACCATCCATAAAGTATATATGCTTGAAGGGGGAGGGGGGGTCACGCCAAAAACGTACAGGTGCGTAAATTCATTGGCAAAACGTACGTACAGGAGCGTACAGGGGGTGGGGGGTCTGAATTTTACCCATTTTGAGTGTACGTACTTTATGGATGGCCCCATATTCTATGTTAATCCGTAGTGATCGCGCGTCTTCCTTGTGGATTTGTTGAACGATAAAAATACGATGTCAACAGCACGATGTCAACATGACATCAACAGCGCGATCAACAGCACGATATATTGCTGAATTGATGTATCACTTTTCACCATGTCATGATTCGTAAGATCCTGAATCAATTATTTATGATTCTTGTTTTTATCCATGTCACACATGGGCGATAGGTACAAACACCCTTAATTTGTATTGATTCATATTATAGTGATATAAATACTGTTTTATTTCTACGACAACGGCACAGCTAAATTTATCATTTATTCTCTTCTTTTCTTGGCAAAAATTGACCTTGTTAGGAATCATATGAGTCGCAATACATATCGTACTGTGACTCCAGTTGTAATACCCAGCACTAGTCAACCATACATTAACTTTACACTTGGAATCATTGTTCAGGGTAAGCTTACTCTTCTGGACACCTGCTTGTCGTGTATTTTGTACACGAGGAGCAGTCCATTTGCTGATTACACTATTTTGCTTGAATACACTATTTTGCTTGAATACACTATTTTGCCTATAACGTTTTTAGGACTTCGAATTCTGTCTTATGGTTTGGATTGTCCGTACTTGGTTTTATTTTATTATTGCCAGTTGTTGATTAGAATAATTGTTAGTTGTTGCCAGTTGATGATTAGAATCACGGTTTAGTTGTTGCTAGTTGTTGATTAGAATCACGGTTTAGTTGTTGAAGTCACTGTTGACAGTTGATGACTCTGGGCCTTGGCTACGTTCTTCTTATGTCTAGCACCTACAAGTAGAGGAGAGGAGAAAACTGATCAGAATTTCATATAAGGTAGGAAGTAGGGGGCCATCAATAAAGTACGTACGCTTGAAGGGGGGGGGGAGGGGGTCACGCCAAAAACGTACAGGTGCGTAAATTCATTGGCAAAACGTACGTACAGGAGCGTACAGGGGGGGGGGGGGGGGGGGGTCTGAATTTAACCTATTCTGAGCGTTCGTACTTTATGCATGGCCCCCAGGGGTAAATATCATGCAATAAATCTTAGAAAAGAGAGAAATTGGGTTTTAACATCCACTCAACTGAACTAGGTCATTTCGGAACTAACATAGGGTCCAATTTTATATCATTAATTCACTTGCGAGTAGGAGTCTTTAGTAGTGGGAGGAAACCGGAGTGCCCGGAGGAACCCACGATGTTGAGAAGGTGCCCCTATTTCCATGCCACATACGCTCACACCAAGGCTCAAAACCACAGCCGCAAGTCAGAGGTGACCGGCCAGCTAAAGGTCAAAGCGCGGCACACTAGGCCATCCCAAACCCCCGCAATAAATCTAAAACAATACATTATCGAAGATTTAGATTAAATAGCTTAAATCACATTTCTTTTTTATGACAGAATGATTATGGTTTTTTTAACATTAGAAAAAGATGTAAATTTTACCTTAATTTCATGACATTGTTCTAACCATTTTTTATGTTTGAAAACTAGGTCATTTCGGGACTAACATATTGTTCAATTTTATTTCAATAATTCATTGTAGGGGTCTTTAGCCGTGGGAGGAAACCGAAGGACACGGAGAAAACCCACTATGTTAGACAGACAACCCTACACCTTGTCACGTACAACCGGGGAATAGAAACCACATGCAAGGACTCAATGACTGCCCCTCTGATGCAGCCATCCACCACCATCAACCATCATCCACCACCCTACTGTTTTAAACACTTATGGATTTCCCCTTGTCAGTGATGCAGAAGGAGGGCCTGACAAGGACAGCTGCCTAGTCGTTCGGATGGGACGAAAAACCGAGGTCCTGTGTACACATTGGAGCGCACGTTAAAGATCCCTTGGTAGTTGGAATTCGATATAAGTGTAGGTCATAGCGCCGCTGCCCGGGCAAAATTACCTCATAGCACACTGTATGGCGTATGCCCATCTTAAATTAGCTCTGGTTAAGTGCATAACAGTAGGACGTTAAACCCCATTTCATTCATTCCTTTTAAACACCATACAAGTCAATCTGATTAAAACACAGATCCTTTTACGTTTCGTTTTTTATAGTTCGTTTCACTTATCTTTACTACACTAGGATCTGGAAGAGTTCTTATCATTAACATGGAATTGTGGGTAAGCTACAAGAAACATCAACACTGATAGCTTTTGGTTTTAACTTGTCTTTTCTACACTTGAGTGTTCTGCTTGAATCAAGTGGTCTGTCGAATCAAGTGTTTTGTGCGGAACTGTGGGTAGACAATAGCAGCGATAGTTATTAAAACAAAACAAGCAAAAGTAGATAAAAAAAAGCATGTCGCTAATTGGTTAATTGAATGATCGACATTATCGGGTCAAATGTCGTTTGCTTGATACCTGACGTCATAGAACATGAACTCCCACTATAACTTGTTAGATCTACATGTAGTGTAGGTCATCGAAAGTATAAAAAACAAAACGAAATATAGATCTGGCCCCGAGTTCACAAAGCATTCTCAGACTTAAGTTGAGAATTTATTCAAAATTGTTAGCCTTATTTTTAAAAAAAAATAGCCCTTTATTAAACGTTTGTTGTTTTAATTTATTAAATACACCAATAAGATGCTATGTGCAAAGTTTTGTGTTTCTTGATCAAAGATATTTCTAATAAAGAGTGATTGAAAGTTGAGTAAATTCTCAATTTAAGTCTGAGAATGCCTTGTGAACTTGGGCCTGTTATTTAAATCAAATTGCGTTTTCTGGATTCCTACCTGATCGGTGGGCGTCTATCTGTGATGCTGAATTTAAACTTAAATTACAAAAACTACAAAACATAAAACCATGGGTAGCTTTGGGTGGTTCCTGCAATGCTGTAACTGGTGTAGTAGGTTTTGTTAGTTCTTGTGATCCTGGAACTGGTGGAGTAGGTTTTGTTAGTTCTTGTGGCACAGGGACTGATGTAGTAGGTTTTGTATAAGCAACTGGAGGAGGAGGAGGGGGAGGGGGTGGGGGAGATGTTGATATAAATACATGAGGATCAGGGAAGGGCGTTATATTTACTGCTGTCTGTAAAGGTACGGCAGGCACCTTGGGTGGTGTTTGTTTCACCGATGTTCCTGAGGGTGGTGCCTTGGTCGGTGTTTGTTTCACCGATGTTCCTGAGGGTGGTACCTTGGGAGTTGTTCCTGAAACAGTAATAAAACAGATGGGATTAAGCAGTAACTGGACCGAAACCCAAATTATTGACGGAAACCTATCAATGATTATTTGATGGTAACTATCAACTCTAGCAGTAGCTGTTGAGATTCTATAAATAAGACACCTGTCACTGACAATGTCAGACACAGATTCAGGCTTTGTCAGGCACAAACCTCTGGTGTCTGTCATTTTGTCCAGCACTGATTTGTCTTTTTTAATGATATTATTAATACATGTCCGGCACAAAGTTGAAAATGTCAGGTACTATTTCATTAGGTACATCTAAAATCGTTGTTTCTAGGCCTAATTGTGTGATGGTCGTCACCATCGAATCTACTCACCTTGCATATCAGTCTGTTTACCCAGCTTTAATCGTTTCATATGTTTATCACTAGCGTAATGTTGAGAGGCCTGGAGGTCAGAGTTCAACTCTTTTTGACAGTAATTACAGAAAGATGACTGGGCTTTCCGTTTGCGAGCCACCACAACTTCTTCTGGCTGATACACGTCACGTACAGGGTCGATATCAAAACCCAACGGTTCCAGTGATGAACTAGTTTCCTATAAAATAAACAAATATACATAATCCTGTGTAGAGAGAGAGAGAGAGAGAGAGTTTAATGTCCACTCAACACAACAAGGTCATTTCGGGACTAACATATGGTTTAATTTTATTTTAATAAATCGCTTGCTCGTAGGGGTGTTTAGCAGTGGGAGGAAACCGGAGTTCCCGGAGGAAACCCAAGAGATTGAGAAGGCGCCCATATCTCTATGCCACATACGCTCACACCAGGGCTCGAAACCACAGCCGTAAGCCAGAGGTGGGCGGCCAGCTAGAGGTCGAAGCGCGGCACTCTAGACCACTAGACATGAACTTAAAGTTGGTACATGTACGTGAATTAAATATAGAAAATATTGAGGTGTATTTATTTTATTTTATTTTATAAAAAGTATTGGACATGATTGCACATGCAATCTTCTAGACGTATTTTCCAGGAGAGTGATTTTCAGTTTTGCAATCCAAGGAAAGCCTTTTCCAGCTCCTTATGATTTTTAAAAATTTCCTGAATGGAAAACTTGTAACCTAAAGGAACCAAGATCTTTGGAATATAAACCTGTATTTCAAGTTCTGCCAAAAAACTGTAAAGACATTGTGGACAGATGCACGGACAGGAGCGACTACATTCGGCAAACCTCGACAGATTCCGGTACTTTCCGTAACCTACATCTAGACTCGGATGTATGATAGTAATTGATATGTACCTATGACCATACATTTGCGATGTGGCTAGTCAACTACCGATTTACTTCAACAGGAAAACGTGCCGCTTTCACAAAATAGTCCCAAAATGGCGTCTTTTCTAGATATAATCACTATGGGGGCAGTCATTTTTTAGTTTGTTGATATAATCTCCATGGCCATGGGGGCAGCCATTGTTTATCCAGGTCCTTTAAAATAGTTCCAAAATGACGGACTTCATTATACAGCCGAGTCTAGATGTAGGGCACCGGCATCTGTCGAGATTGGCTGAATGGAGCGACTACATAAAAATGTGGGAGTATTAAATCGTAGTACAAGCTAACCTGTGTTTGGCCTTCCTCTGTTGAACCAGCTTTTATAAACATTATCTGGTGTTTTTGATTATCAATCACATGATTTCCACTTTGTTTTGAACAAACTGAAATATATACAGGGTCAATCTTTATAAAGATGCATTATGTAAGATTTAGATAAGAGAGAGAGAGAGAGGAATGGGGTTTAACGTCCACTCAACACAGCTAGGTCATTTCGGGACTAACATATGGTTTAATTTTATTTCAATAACTCGCTTGCGCATAGGGGTCTTTAGCAGTGGGAGGAAACCGGAGTGCCTGGAGGAAACCCACGAGGTTGAGAAGGCGCCCCTATCTCCATGTCACATAAGCTCACACTAGTGCTCGAGACCACAGCCCCAAGCCAGAGGTGGCCGGCCAGCAAGAGGTTGAAGCGTGGCACTCTAGACCACTAGGCCATCCCCCCCCCCCCCCCCGTAAGATTTAGATAAAGAGCTGACTGTACTTAGTACGGTATAATTACTACAGAGTTTCGCAGGATTGGACAGTAAAACGTGATTTTATGCACACCGCTGTCTAGTCAATCGGATGGGATGAAAAACCTGAGGTCCCGGGTACATATTGGAATGCATAAATCAGAGTTGAACAGATCAGACAATAAGAGAGAAAGAGAAAGAAATGGAGTTTAGCGTCCACTCAACACAAACTAGGTCATTTCAGGACTAACATAAAGTTTAATTTAATTTTAATAATTTGCTTGTGCATAGGGGTCTTTAGCAGTTGGAGGAAACCAGAGGACCTGGAGAAAACCCATGCGGTTAGACAGGCGACCCTACTCCTTGTCACTCACGTACAACCAGATATTCGAAACCATGCCAGTTGACTCAATGACAGGCTTTAAGATACAGCATGCACATGCTAACCATTCAACCATCCAACCCCCCCGGAGCAGTACTCTACATGGGACTTTATTTTTCGTCCCATCCTAAGATACAGCACGCACATGCTAACCATTCGACCATCCAACCAACGCCGGATTAACCATGGTGGGGGCCCTGGGGCCTGGAACATGTAGGGGGCCCCTGATCACCGACCGCGAGCGCCGAAGGTGCGAAGCTCCTGCAAGGGAGTCTGGGGCAGGGCCGTCAGAGGCGTAACTACCGGGGGGGTATGGGGGGGTATGTACCCCCCCACTATTTTACATTCAGTCGGTAAATTCTCGTGTTGGTCGGTAAATTGAAAATGTCAGTCGGTAAATTTAAAAAGTTATATAGCAAATGTTTTTATCATGATTTACCGACCAGATTCTTCGGTATTAAACTGTTTCGTTACAGAAATTTCGAACCCGTCAGTCGGTAAATTTCAAGAGTTATATAGCAAATATTTGTATCATGATTTACCGACCAGATTCTTCGGTATTACAGTGTTCTATAATTATATTACAGGAATTTCGAAACCGTCAGTCGGAAAATTTCAAGAGTTATATAGAAAATATTTGTATCATGATTTACCGACCAGATTCTTCGGTATTACACTGTTTCGTTACAGAAATTTCGAAACCATCAGTCGGTAAATTTCAAGAGTTATATAGCAAATATTTGAATCATGATTTACCGACCAGATTCTTCGGTATTACACTGTTTCTTTCATTACCGAACTTTCGAATGTCTAAATTCACCAAAACACCCCTGTATGGAACTGCTCTGAATTCTAAATAAATCTTATATGAACTAGAATCCTTGAAAGCAGGCGCGGATCCACGGGGGGGGGGGGGCAAGCTGTAAAATGTAAAAAAAAATTGTATCGACAAAAAACACTGAAAATAGGGTGGGAGTTGTGTTTAATATTTGAAGATCAGATGCCAGGAAATCGCATATATGGAGTCTTATCTTTAAAAAAAATTCTGGGGGAGGACCCCCAGACCCCCCTCAGCTGCTTCGCACCTGCGGCGCTCATAATTCGAGCTTCGCCCTCAAAGTACGCCCCCATTTCGTAATTTCCTGGATCCGCCCCTGGAAAGTGAAGTCATTATATCTAACCCGCTTTTAAAAAGCTATCTAAAATAGCACATTTTTCTATTGATCGACCCGTCGGTAAAATCGGCATTTGGATACCCCCCCAGAAATTTATCCCTAGTTCCGGCACTGAGGCCCGTATGTAGGATTGTAAAAGTGAGGGTGCAGCAGAGTGTTGGGGACGCCAATATAATGCCCGAGTTACTGAGTGCGGAACGGTGCGTGTGTGAACGTGGGGGTGGGGGCTTGGAGCTGCAATCAACGTCGCTCTTGTATGTCAATTTCGGCAGCGCTATTTCTTATTTTAATGTTAAGCACACCAAATGAGAAACTCCTTATCCTCTAAACTAGAACTAGTCCTGAACACCACAAGGCGACGTGAATAGGGCGGCCAGAACGAAAATGTATAATCATGTAATTTGGTGGCGGCGCCCCCAAAGACCAACAAGGTCCTGTCAAATGTGATTAAAGGGCGACCAAAACGAACACTTTAATGCCATGTGGTGGGTCAGACGCCGATCTAGAAAGAGGTGATAGGAGAGGCCCTTCGCCTTTGGAGATCCCCTTGTCTGGGGTCCTCCAGCAGAAAATTTTAAAAATAACGATGCAGGAAACACGTTTTTCTGCCATTTGGGTGATATCTGAGTGGCAATTTTGTATTTTATATGGCGGCAGATTTTTTGTGAGAGGAATTCGCTTCTGGTCTCCGCACCTTGGGTCCGCGCCTGTGGTGGCGCCTGATATCCTCGACATAAGAGATATAAGAAAGTTTGGATCAGGTGTAGGCGCCATTAAAACCGACCGACTCATCAGTGCCTTAGAAGCTTCACTGTATGATCATAATCAAGTGTATTATTTTATAATTGAAAGGTTGGCAATTTGTTTGGGAGGGGACGCCTTATTTTTCTGGAAATTTTCATAAATTGGAGGCCGGAAACGTGATTTCCTGGCATTTCAGGCACTTGTGTGGAGTAAAAGTGAGGGTGCAGCAGAGTGTTGGGGACGCCAATATAATGCCCGAGTTACTGAGTGCGGAACGGTGCGTGTGTGAACGTGGGGGTAGGGGCTTGGAGCTGCAATCAACGTCGCTCTCGTATGTCAATTTCGGCAGCGCTATTTCTTATTTTAATGTTAAGCACACCAAATGAGAAACTCCTTATCCTCTAAACTAGAACTAGTCTGAAACACCACAAGGCGACGTGAATAGGGCGGCCAGAACGAAAATGTATAATCATGTAATTTGGTGGCGGCGCCCCCAAAGACCAACAAGGTCCTGTCAAATGTGATTAAAGGGCGACCAAAACGAACACTTTAATGCCATGTGGTGGGTCAGACGCCGATCTAGAAAGAGGTGATAGGAGAGGCCCTTCGCCATTGGAGACGGCCCCCTTGTCTGGGGTCCTCCAGCAGAAAATTTTAAAAATAACGATGCAGGAAACACGTTTTTCTGCCATTTGGGTGATATCTGAGTGGCAATTTTGTATTTTATATGGCGGCAGATTTTTTGTGAGAGGAATTCGCTTCTGGTCTCCGCACCTTGGGTCCGCGCCTGTGGTGGCGCCCGATAGCCTCGACATAAGAGATATAAGAAAGTTTGGATCAGGTGTAGGCGCCATTAAAACCGACCGACTCATCAGTGCCTTAGAAGCTTCACTGTATGATCATAATCAAGTGTATTATTTTATAATTGAAAGGTTGGCAATTTGTTTGGGAGGGGACGCCTTATTTTTCTGGAAATTTTCATAAATTGGAGGCCGGAAACGTGATTTCCTGGCATTTCAGGCACTTGTGTGGAGTAAAAGTGAGGGTGCAGCAGAGTGTTGGGGACGCCAATATAATGCCCGTGTTACTGAGTGCGGAACGGTGCGTGTGTGTACGTGGGGGAGGGGGCTTGGAGCTGCAATCAACGTCGCTCTTGTATGTCAATTTCGGCAGCGCTATTTCTTATTTTGATGTTAAGCACACCAAATGAGAAACTCCTTATCCTCTAAACTAGAACTAGTCCGAAACACCACAAGGCGACGTGAATAGGGCGGCCAGAACGAAAATGTATAATCATGTAATTTGGTGGCGGCGCCCCCAAAGACCAACAAGGTCCTGTTAAATGTGATTAAAGGGCGACCAAAACGAACCCTTTAATTTATGTGGTGGGTCAGACGCCGATCTAGAAAGAGGTGATAGGAGAGGCCCTTCGCCTTTGGAGACGGCCCCCTTGTCTGGGGTCCTCCAGCAGAAAATTTTAAAAATAACGATGCAGGAAACACGTTTTTCTGCCATTTGGGTGATATCTGAGTGGCAATTTTGTATTTTATATGGCGGCAGATTTTTTGTGAGAGGAATTCGCTTCTGGTCTCCGCACCTTGGGTCCGCGCCTGTGGTGGCGCCCGATAGCCTCGACATAAGAGATATAAGAAAGTTTGGATCAGGTGTAGGCGCCATTAAAACCGACCGACTCATCAGTGCCTTAGGAGCTTCACTGTATGATCATAATCAAGTGTATTATTTTATAATTGAAAGGTTGGCAATTTGTTTGAGAGGGGACGCCTTATTTTTCTGGAAATTTTCATAAATTGGAGGCCGGAAACGTGATTTCCTGGTTTTTCAAACACTTGTGTGGAGCCATTTAGAAGTAGGCCTACCTTCCCCAGAATAAAAAATAAAATTAGCGCATTCTGGCGTTATTTCAGTGGACCAATCCATGCGAGTGCTATGAAATGATGGCATTTCTAGAGGAGAGGGCTGGACGCAACTAAGATTTTTTTTGTGGGGGGCCCCTTATGTTGGGGGTCCCGGGGCCTATGCCGCATGGTTAATCCGGACGTGGTGATAAATGCGAGTGCTATGAAATGATGGCATTCTAGAGGAGGTGATTGGACGCAACTAAAAAAATTTGTGGGGGGCCCCCTAATGTGGGGGGCCCTGGGGCCTGTGCCCCATGGTGCCCCATGGTTAATCCGGCCCTGCATCCAACCCCCCCGGAGCAGTGCACTACATGGAACCTTTGTTTTTCGCCCATGCGTGATAGAAGTAAATTCTCACCCACCTGTTGGAGTTGGAATATCACCAGTTTTCATTGCTCGATTTTTAAGATGTGTTTTGCCAGTGTTATGTTGTAGGAGTTGTTCAACAGAGTTTAAATGAAGGTTACAAACATCACAATCGGCCATTTTATATATCTGTAAATATAATGACAATAGAGAGGTTTCGCACCAGTACGTATACAGTTAATGGGGCGGATACGTCATCAATCTGTGTGTTCTTGTGACGTCACAGCAACTTTCCTAATGTTTCATTAAAGCCCCCCGCCCCCTTTTGACTAGACATACACGAGCAACAGATATCCGCTATACGTTAAAAATGCGAAACCTGCAATAGCCGTCTAACCGTTAACGGATAGCTATGTGTAACCGTACTTGTTTACGTTCAGATGCGAAATGTCTCTAATTATAATAATGTACCAACAAATAAAATAAAACCAAGTAGGAACAACCCAAACCATTAGACATAGGCTAAATTAATTTCCGTCTTTCTTATTCACTTGCCTTTATTAAATAAAACCAACGATAATATTCCTTTTCAATCCATTGCCAGTGTTGACAAGCAGACAGAATGCCGAGCAATTTCCGGTTCCGGAAGTGAGTTGTTTCGTAACACCACCGCAATGTTTCCGGTTTCGGGAGAGATGTTTCGCAACAATATATTCGATACGGTACCTGTTGTTATTTCGCACGACTTAGTAGAAGGGATGAATCACAAAAAAAGATAATAAAAACGTGGGAGACCTGCACCCAATCAAAGTATTTAAAACCGTGACAAAAGTCTATTGCCGATGAGAGGCACGGTTAATTAGCTTAGCATATGCATAATTAATTGTTACGGTATGTAGACATTTTAAATTGTAAGAAACATAGAATGTTAGTCGTGAAAAAGACCTAGTTTGTGCCGAGTGGTCGTTAAACCACAGTTACTGGAACATTTGTGTTGAAATAGACCGTACCGTTTTCTGTTTAATGTGTTTATTGTCATTGTTCAGGAAATGTATCCTGATATGTAAAATTCTATAAATCACGTATTCAGATCGGTATGCACATCCACAACAAACATATAACTACAAAAAATAGTATAATTATCGTTCAAAACTTTTATTTCTGTAACTTTGGCTGCCATCTTGTTACGTCATATGTCGTGAACTCGATATAGATTTAGCTACCCCAGTTCTCCAGTAGAAATTACGACTTCCGAGCCAATTCGTTAGTCGTGTTCTGCTTTTGTGTTTCCACAGTGAACATTTATAGAGTGTTTGTCAGTTATTTTGGAGTTATTGGTTAATTCGACGCAAATTGCTATTTTGGAGTTCGGCCTATTGGGTAATACGACGCGCCCTACGTTATCCGAACGCTCTGTGTTATCATAATCATGATGCATATATTATTTGAAATCCGGTAGTCTTTCAAAAAAATACACCCACAGGGCCTTTATTTGGCCTGTGGGGGTTCACGGTGGCTAAGTGGATAAGGCGCTGGTTCGCTAGCCTAGAGGTCGGGTGTTCGATCCCTGCATTGGCCGAGAAAGTTCATCTCGATTTTCCAGCGTGATTTCCTCTTGTCCTCTTGTCAGTGATGCAGAAGGAAGACCTGAAACGTACAGCTGCCTAGTCGTTCGGATAAGACGAAAAACCGAGGTCCCGTGTACACATTGACGTGTACGTAAAAGAACCCTTGGCAGTTGGAATTCAATTGCTGCCCGGGCAAAATTTCCCTCATAGCACACTGTATGGTGTATGCCCGTCTTCAATTAGCCCAGGTTAGGTGCTTAAACGTTGGACGTTAAACCCCATTTCATTCATTCATTTATTTGGCCTGTGGAGGGATCATAATGTATTATACATTTAAAATAAATGAGTTTTGTGGGAGAAATCGGGATTTTTGAAGTGAATTCCGGTGATTTTATGTGAATTCCGGTGATTGTAAATGAATTCCGGTGATTAGTCGGGCCCCAGGTAAGGTTGATAAAAAATCTCATCTCTCACCCTCTGTGGCGACAGATGAGCTTGGCACGTATCTCAATCTACGTAGCGCTCCCAGTTCTAAATCACGACAGGGCGATTTATAGAAAATTGACAACATTTTTCATCGAAACAAACATTGATTATTGTTATCAATAATATTTCCGCCACATACCACTATAATTTTGACTTTATCTTACCTGAAACGGGGACAAATCGTCATTTTTAAAATCGATGTGATTAACTTTTTCCCAAGACGGCCATCTTTAATTTTGATAGTCTCTATCATCCAGACAAATATTTCACGTATGTTGAAGACTAGGGGGTTCTGGGTGACAGAGACTATTATTAATAGCTGCTACACAACAATGATCAGCACAGAGCTAGCTCAAGAACAAGCACATCAGTATATCTCATCGTTTTTTAGCTACATTTTGCGTAGCTACAGGTAAGGTAGATCATGATGCTCCCCATTTGGCTGGTGGACGTGTAGAAGCCAGGCATGAACATATTATTAGACAAATGAGTGTGGAAAGGGCCAGTTTCAGATGTCATCAAGTAGTACATGTAGTACAAACTTTTGATTCTGAATGACCCAGATAATTAACGTGTCCCAAAACAGACTTAAATCCCCATTACCACTCTTGTTGTTACTGAATAATATGTTCCAATCTTTATTCTGGTCAACAATTTGTACTATTTTACGTGGAGGCAACAGGCCTCGACCGATTTGGTCAGTCAGGGCGACTGGATGAGACATAGTGATGGACGGTTCCTGACGCCGCTGTACTTTCCGCAGCCAACCCATCTTGTGGCACCACTTTTGCGTGTGTCTGGCCGTCATCTTTTTCATGAGTCCCATTGGATGAGGCGACAGGAGAGGGAGCAAAAGTGTCTGATTTATGGATGTCCTATCAAGGGTAAGAAAATTGAGTTCCAGGTACAGAAGTGGCATTTACCACTATAGTTCTGGGGGGAATGGGGCTGTACACCCGACGGGGTGGTGGAGGGAAGCTTTAATTGCCTTATGCAGGAATATGTCAGAGACCCCTCCTTGCAGTCTGGTTTATAAATTCAATCGGGGGAGGGGGGGGAGGTATTTACTGGACGGATGCAAATTGAGAAACATGCATATGGCCACTTTAAGAGCAATATGGGAGAGTGCAGGATGGCTTATTCCAGAGGCGGGTCGATTTACCCTATCCCCAATGAACTTGTCTGCATGTTTAACGTATTGGAGGTGGATGTGTGTAATGCTGAATTGTTTTAACTCCGGCTCAGCAAGGGGATTTCGCAGGCTTTTTAAGGTTGTCCCCTGTTGGACGAAATGCTCTTTTTTCGGGTGGGGAAGGGTTTTACAGGAGATGGCAATAGCAGACATGAACGTAAGTTGGGTTAGAGGATTGGGAGAGAGAGAGAGAGAAACAGGGTTATAGTCCACTCAACACAACTAGGTCACTTCGGGACTGACATATGGTTTTAATTTCATTTTAAAAAGTCGCTTGCGCGTAGGGGTCTTTAGCAGTCGGAGGAAACCTGAGTGCCTGGAGGAAACCTACAAGGTTGAAAAGGCGCCCCTATCTCCATATCACATACAGTCACACTAGTGCTTGAAACCACAGCCGCAAGCCAGAGGTGACCGGCTAGCTAGAGGTCAAGGCGTGGCACTCTAGATCACTAGGCCAGTCAATATGACTGCCATAAAACTTTTTAAAGGTTTTAATAAGTTTAGTTCGCAAGTATCCCTGTAGTTGAAGCTTAGCTGACAAATGCCTTGATCTACTTAAAAAATCAGAATAAAAAGAACAAGCTCTTGCGTAACAAATTAGCTGAGACATAAACACTTCATAAGCTGGTGATATTGGACACAAACACTCCATAAGCTGGTGATATTGGAATGTTGCTACTAATAAATGGAAAGTTAACAATCAGAAAGTCAAAGTCTTCACGTTTATCGTACAATTTAACACTAAGTTTACGGCAATTGTCAAAATCGAGTTTGGAGATCCAAATTTGCAGTGAATGGTTTACCACAAACATCACATTTATAAGGTTTCTCTCTGGTATCAATTGTTGTGTGTTTCAGTTCATCATTACTGAATTCTCATGTGTGACTGTAGATTACTTATAGTGTAAAAAGATTAACAACAAGCACCACATTTATAAGGTTTTTCGCCAGTATGAATTCTCATGTGTGTCTGTAGAGTACTTTTTTGGCTAAATGATTTATTACAAACATCACATTGAAAAGGTTTTCCCCCCAGTATGAATTCTCATGTGTGTCTGTAGTGTACTTCTCTGAGTAAATGATTTAACACAAAATTCACATTTACATGGTTTTTCTCCTGTATGAATTCTCATGTGCTCTTCTAGGGTACCCTTCTCAGTAAATGATTTTCTACAAACATCACATTTTATTGTTTCTCTTTAGTATGCACTCTCAAATGGTTCTGTAGACCCCCTCTCTGCCTAAATGATTTATTACAAACATCACAATTAAAAAAAGGGGTGTCTCCCGTATGAGCTCTTATGTGTATGTTTAGAATATTTCTTCGTGAAAATGATTTACTACAAACATCACATTTATATGGTCTTTCTCCAGTATGAGTTCTTGTGTGGATCTGTAGTTTACTATTATCTCTGAATGATTTACTACAAACTTCACATTTAAAAGGTTTGTCTCCAGTATGAATTCTCATGTGACTGTTCAAGTGAGTACTAGTGGTAAATGATTTATTACAAACATCACATTGATAAGGTTTTTCCCCTGTATGAATTCTCATGTGTGACTGTAGATTACTACTATTGGTAAATAATTTACAACAAACATCACATTGATAAGGTTTTTCTCCAGTATGAGTTCTCATGTGTTTCTGTAGACTACCACTAGTAGTAAATGATTTACTACAAACATTACATTGATAAGGTTTTTCTCCAGTATGAATTCTCATGTGTGTCTGTAGACTACTTCGTTCAGTATATAATTTACTACAAACATTACATTGATAAGGTTTTTCCCTAGTACATGTATGAGTTCTCATGTGTGACTGTAGATTACCACTAGTAGTACATGATTTACTACAAACATTACATTGATAAGGTTTTTCCCCAGTATGAATTTTTACATGGACCTTTAGAACATGTTTCAAACTAAATGATTTACTGCAAACATTACATTGATAAGGTTTTTCTCCAGTATGAATTCTCACATGGACCTTTAGACCCCGTTTCAAAGTAAATGATTTATTACAAACATCACATTGATAAGGTTTTTCCCCTGTATGAATTCTCATGTGGATCTGTAGACTACTATTATCTCTAAATAATTTACTACAAACATCACATTGATAAGGTTTTTCTCCAGTATGAGTTCTCATGTGGATCTTTAGACTACTACTAGTAGCAAATGATTTACTACAAACATCACATTGATAAGGTTTTTCCCCAGTATGAGTTCTCACATGGACCTTTAGACCCCGTTTCAAAGTAAATGATTTATTACAAACATCACATTGATAAGGTTTTTCCCCTGTATGAATTCTCATGTGTTTCCGTAGAGTAAAACCGTATGTGAAACATTTACTACAAACATCACATTGATAAGGTTTTTCTCCAGTATGAGTTCTCATGTGTTTCCGTAGAGTAAAACCGTATGTGAAACATTTACTACAAACATCACATTTATAAGGTTTTTCACCAGTATGAGATCTCATGTGTTTCTGTACGTTACTTCTATCACTAAATGATTTACTGCAAACATCGCATCTATAAGCTCTTTCTCCTGTTGGCCCTGGCTCACTAACATGTTTTTCACAGTGTTTTTCCAAATTTGTTTCTAATTTAAATTCTTCATCACACAAATTACACTGATAAACTGTTCCATCGTCTTCAATTTTCTCTTTCTTAACATGACAGTCTTTAACATGACAATATTCATCTACATCATCAGTTATCTCTTCTTTAACATGACAATATTCATCTACATCATCAGTTTTCTCTTCTTTAACATGACAATATTCATCTACATCATCAGTTTTACCTTCTTTAACATGTATTTTATTGTGTTTTTCTAAATCATCATATTGTTGGAAAATCTCATCACACACAACACACTGGTGAAAAGTTTTAACATCATCATTAGTATCCTGTAATATATAAAAGTTTTAATATCATTAGTTTCCTGTAATATTTAAAGGTTATAACATCATTAGTTTCCTGTAATATATAAAAGTTATAACATCATTAGTTTCCTGTAATATATAAAAGTTATATAATATCATTAGTTTCCTGTAATGCATAAAAGTTATAACATCATTAGTTTCCTGTGATATATAAAAGTTATAACATCATTAGTTCCCTGTAGTATATAAAAGTTATATAACATCATTAGTATCCTGTAATATATAAAAGTTATAATATCATTAGTTCCCTGTAGTATATAAAAGTTATATAACATCATTAGTTTCCTGTTATATATAAAAGTTATATCATTCCTGTAGTATATAAAAGTTATATAATATCATTCCAATGTGGGACAATGACGATATACAATGACATTTAATGTGGTTAGCTGAATCATAAAGCCTGTCATAGAGTCATCTGGCGTGGTTTCGAATCTCTTGTTGCAGTGACAAGGAGTAGGGTTGACTGTCTAACCTCGTGGGCTTTCTCCGGGTGGGAATTCGATTTTTTAAGAGATAACTTTTTATTCATTGGGTTATTAAATTGTGCAATGGATTTTATTTAAACGGACATAGGTAAATTTATAATAACCTAAGTTAAGTAGTTTGTTCATATTGGAAGAAATCCATTTGAAATGTACAAAGGTTCAGTTGAGACAGTATGCCTATAGTTAGATATAAGGATGTAATGGGTCAAAAAAATTTGAACCGGTTAACTGATGGGCAAAAAACCGACCGTGACCGGTTAACCGCCGAGATCAACCTGGCCAACGATAAGCTGGCCAACGATAAGAATTCTGTAGCCAATGGCCCAACGATAAGCAGATTCAAGCTAGCCAACTATAAGAAATTAGCTGGACGACCGTGACTGCAATGAAATCACGTGATAGGTACAGCTAATCCGTGCCTTCAACAAATAAGATAAACTGAAAGTATAGTCTATTTTGAGTAATTAGGTTACTGTTGGACAGCGACCTACTTCTTTTGCAAACAACGAGCATTTTTCTCTTCTAAAGTACGTAATCAAGAATGTGCCAGGAAATAACTGATAGATACAAAGAGCGATAGAAACATACTTTCCAGTGATGTATGACACGGTGACTGGAATTTCGTATTAAGATCCGTATTTAAACATTTTAAACACTCGAAACCGCCCCCCTCTCTCTCTCTCTCTCTCAACCGGAGGTAGTACAATATGGTATGCTATCACGTGGTCGTCACTCGCGCAGGTATCACATGCCGTTGTGTGACAGATCGGAAAATTGCTTAAATATTATAAGTGTTCGACCCGTTATAAATATAGGAATATTCTACGGCCCCCTACCTCAACCTCAATATGCAGTGTTATAATCTATGTATTCCATTTATTCGCGCGCACAGCATTACTTTCATTTTCATACGCAATACCAGCAGTCAATAGTCAACCTGTAGTGTCATGTAGTCAAGATTATCCAGCCCAAAGATACAACGCAATAAGAAACGACGAAAAGATTATACCATTTGCCCATGTGCCAGAGGGACGATTTGTTCACGGCATAATTTTAGTACTACGTTTTTGATCAGTGAATACGGCCGTATTATTACCGGGAAAGTTTTGTATCAACGTGTAATATGAACAAGAGTAGAGAGCGTGGGCTAATGCTAGTTTACTACTAGTCGATATACACTGACATTTTTTTTATATAGAACGAGTAACGGTCAGGGGATTATCGAACCGGTCAGCTTGCCAAACTTAACCGTAACCGGTCAAACGAGTGACCGTTTACATCCTTCCTTAGTTAGATATTAATAACTCTTGCCCAAAGGAAACCCACGAGGTTGATAGTTGATTTCAAACACATTCTGTTATTAGATTTATAATATTTTATCTTAAATTAAAAGGTTGAATACTTTTATTTTGTTGATATTTTAATTTCTTAATTTGGTAAAGATATTGTATCGGGATACAAACTTGTATTGCAATATTGTCCATCCTGTATCACAATATTTTCCCGCCTGTATCGCCTCCTGTATCACAATATTTTCTCTCCTGTATCGCGAAATTATTGAAATAAAATAAAACCATATCATAGTCCCGAAATGACCTAGTTGTGTTGAGAGAACGATTTTGAAATATTGTCCCTTTTGTATCGCGATAATTTCCCTCCTGAATCGCGATATTTTCCCTTGTGTATTGCGATATTTTCTCATGTGTATCGCGATATTTTCCCTTTTGAAACGCGACATTTTCCCTCCTGTATTGCGATATTTTCACTTCTGTATCGCGATATTTTCCCTCTTATATCACTATACAAACTGTTTCTGTATCGTCACTACCCTAGAGGACATATGTATATTTATAGACAGTGAGTAACAAACATTTCTTTGAGTCTAATCGTAGGTTGGGGGTTGGGATGACCTAGTGGTCTAGAGTGCCGCGCTTCAACCTCTAGCTGGCAGACCACCTCTGGCTTGGCGCTACTGCACTTTCGTACCTCTACCAGTTCCCGTGGTCGTAGGAACTTGAAATTTGCAGGGGATGTTAAGGATGACTAACTATGATCACACACCAAATTTCAGCCGAATCGATCAATAACTTTATATTTTACCGACCTTTGAATTTCTGCCGAGAGAGAACTTCATCCGCATTCGCCATTTGTATTGTTTACTATTTCGACGGAAACCGATACACTTTAGACTCGAATAACAAGACACTAAAACGGAAACTGACACACTGAACTAGCTCCCTAACACTGCAGTTCATAAAAATTAATATTATTTTCGTAAACTTTAATTTTTGCGCGAAGCCATCATTTTCTATAAAATACTATTTGGTTTTGATCAGTAGATTGGCCTTTAGGTGTGACTATTGCCATGACCTTGATATTGACCTCGAGTCAAAACTTCCAATCCATATCGGGGCCTTTGCGTTTATGCTTGCCGTGGCCTTAATTCTTGCCGTATTATCAAAGTTAAGGTTCGAGGAGAAAGCAGAGACCACGTCCTTCAAAAAAGATAATTGGGTCAAGGTCGTAGGTCAAGGTCAGCTTAAAGAAAACTGAACTCAAACTTTTCAAAGTCATTTTTGGGACATTTGACCTTGACTTACGACCTTGACCCCATTACATTTTTTAAAGCCTATCATCTTGGCTTCAACCACCTACGTTTAACTTTGCCCTGCCGCACACTGCTCGGTCACAAAACGGTCAAACGCAACGGTCCCGTGTCCGAAGGGAAGTCAATGGGCGTGGCCAATGTGAAAGGTCGTGATTATCTTCACAAGTCAAGGGTAACCAACCGTGACCTTGACTTTGACCTTAAGTCCAAACTTTACATCGATCTCGGGTCATTTGCGTTTTTGCTTGTCGTGGCCTTATTTCTTGTCGTATTATCAAGGTTAAGGTTCGACGTGAAAGCAGAGTCGATGTCCTTCAGAAAAGATTATTGGGTTAAAGTCGTAGGTCAAGGTCATCTTACAGAAAACTGAACTTAAACTTTTCAAAGTCAATTTCGGGACATTTGACCTTGAATTACGACCTTGACCCCATAACAATTTTTACAGCCTATCATCTTGGCTTCAACCACCTACGTTTAACTTTGCCCTGTCGCACACTGCTCGGTCACAAAACGGTCAAACGCAAGGGCCCCGAGATCGATGGGAAGTTTGGACTAACGGTCAAAGTCAAGGTCGCGGTTGGTTAGCCTTGACTAGTGAAGGTCACCACGACCGTTCACATTGGCCACGCCCATTGACTTCCTTTCGGACACGGACCCTCTGCATTTGACCGTTTTGTGACCGAGTAGTGTGCGACAGGGCAAAGGTAAACGTAGGTGGCTGAAGCCAAGATGATAGGCTTTGAAAAATGTTATGGGGTCAAGGTCGTACGTCAAGGTCAAATGTCCCAAAAATGACGTTGAAAGTTTGAGTTTAGTTTTCTGTATAATGACCTTGACCCAATTATCTTTTTTGAAGGACGTGGTCTCTGCTTTCTCCTCGAACCTTAACTTTGATAATACGGTAAGAAATAAGGCCACTGCAAGCATAAACGCAAAGGACCCGAGATGGATGGGAAGTTTAGACTCAAGGTCAAAGTCAAGGTCACGAGTGGATAAAGGTGACTAGTAGAGGTCACCACGACCTTTCACATTGACCCCGCCCATTTAATTCCTTTCTGACACGGGACCCTTGCGTTTGACCGTTTTGTGACCGAGCAGTGTGCGACAGGGCAAAGTTAAACGTAGGTGGTTGAAGCCAAGATGATAGGCTTAAAAACATGTCATGGGTCAAGGTCGTAAGTCAAGGTCAAATGTCCCAAAAATGACTTTGAAAAGTTTGAGTTTAGTTTTCTGTAAGATGACCTTGACCTACGACCTTGACCCAATTATCTTTTTTGAAGGACGTGGTCTCTGCTTTCTCCTCGAACCTTAACTTTGATAATACGGTAAGAAAAAAGGCAATTGCAAGCATAAACGCAAAGGGCCCGAGATGGATTGGAAGTGTAGACTCAAGGTCAAAGTCAAGGTCACAGGTAGTTAAAGGTGACTAGTGGAGGTCACCACGACCTTTCACATTGACCCCGCCTATTTACTTCCTTTCGGACACGGGACCCTTGCGTTTGACCGTTTTGTGACCGAGCAGTGTGCGACACGGCAAAGTTAAACGTAGGTGGTTGAAGCCAAGATGATAGGCTGTAAAAATTGTTATGGGGTCAAGGTCGTAAGTCAAAGTCAAATGTCCCGAAATTGACTTTGAAAAGTTTAAGTTCAGTTTTCTGTAAGATGACCTTGACCTACGACTTTAACCCAATAATATTTCTGAAGGACATCGTCTCTGCTTTTACGTCGAACCTTAACTTTGATAAAACGGCAAGAAATAAGGCCACGAAAAGCAAAAACGCAAATGACCCGAGATCGATATGAAGTTTGAACTCAAGGTCAAGGTCAAGGTCACGGTTGGTTAGCCTTGACTTGTGAAGGTCATCACGACCTTTCACATTGGCCACGCCCATTGACTTCCCTTCGGACACGGGACCCTTGCGTTTGACCATTTTGTGACCGAGCAGTGTGCGACAGGGCAAAGTTTAACGTAGGTGGTTCAAGTCAAGATGATGGGCTTTAAAAAGGTTGTGGTGTCAAGGTCGTAAGTCAAGGTCAAATGTCTCAAAAATGACTTTGAAAAGTTTGAGTTTAGTTTTGTGTAAGATGACTTTGACCTACGACCTAGACCCAATTATCTTTTCTGAAGGACGTCGCCTATGCTTTCACCTCGAACCTTAACTTTGATAATACGGTAAGAAATAAGGCCACGGCAAGCATAAATGCAAAGGGCCCGAGATGGATGGGAGGTTTTCACTCAAGGTCAAAATCAAAGTCATGGTAATATTCACACCTAAAGGCCAATCCACTGATCAACACCAAATAGTATTTATAGAAAATGGTGGCTTAGCGCAAAAATTAAAGTATACGAAAATAATCTTAATTTTTATGAACTGCAGTGTTAAGCAGCTAGTGCATCTAGTCAGTTTCCGTCGGAGTGTCTTGTTATTCGAGTCCAAAGTGTGTCGGTTTCCGTCGGAGCGTCTTGTTATGCGAGTCTAAAAAGTAAACAATACAAATGGCGAAATCGGATGCAGTTCTCTCTCGGCAGAAATTCAAAGGTCGGTAAAATAAAAAGTTATTGATCGATTCGGCTGAAATTTGGTGTGTGATCATAGTTAGTCATCCTTAACATTCCCTGCAAATTTCAAGTTTCTACGACCACGGGAACTGGTAGAGGTACGAAAGTGCAGTAGCGCCCTCTGGCTTGCGGCTGTGTTTTTGAGCCCTTGTGTGAGCGTATGTGGCATGAAGATAGGGGCACTTCTCCACCTCCTGGGTTTTCTCCCACTGCTCTTTAGCGCAAGCAAATTTTTGAAAACAAATTAAAACCATATGTTAGTCCCGAAATGACCTAGTTGTGTTTAGAGGACGTTAATCTCCATTTCTCTCTCTCTCTAATCGTAGGATATTACATTTTCATTTCAGATTATGAAATTTATAAAAAGATGAAATATATTGCATCATATTGTAAATAAAATATTAAAAGTTAAATAATCTCTGTGTTTTGTTTTCTTTAATCTAAAGTCACCTCACCATTATTATGTAAATAATTTCTGTTGTCTATTTATCAAGTCTTCCGTGGGTCAACGTCACTTCCGGTAGAAGGTTGTATACATAATATAGTCGTGGATCTCTCCAAACCGAATAGTTCACAAAAGTACTAATTCAATTTGAAATTCATTTCATTCAGTAAAAAGATCTACATGTAACTTCATCATTTCTACCGTCCAAAGGCAAAACCTAGTAACTCATTTTTTTCTTATTTCAAGAAAACAAAGGAAAGCGTAATGAATTAATATTAAATCCCACCTCATCCATTGATTTTACTATTTAGTTACTAGGTTTTGCTGTGATAAACTAGGCAAATTAAGGAGAGAGAGGGAGAAATGGGGTTTAACGTCCACTCGACACAAACTAGGTAATTTTGGGACTAACAAATGATGGAAGTTGCTAGGTTTTGTCATGGCTGTAACTGCTTACAAAATCAAAAGATTGAAATAACTAGTACAACAACAGGAAGCACATACTCTAGTAACTACAAATTGGTCCTAACTCAATTTTGATAAAAAAGTGAGTTACTAGGTTTTGCCTTTTTACCGGAGATCTTTCGCTATGGTCTCTGAAATCAGGGAAGTGAGATGTTCGGTGTATTCGGCTGTATCTTTATTACTGTAGTAAAGATGCATTGTATAGTATTAGTACAATATGTGATAATCTTGCAGAGTCAACTCACGCGTTTACAGGGTGCGACACCACCTCAGGAATGTTCAGACCTGGTAAAAACGCCATTTATAAATCTTTGGATTCAAAAGATAAGCTCAAGCAACTTGGTGGAATAATATCTGACTCTGATAGTAGCGGTGAAGAGATAGCTAAGTCTTGGTGCGAGGTTTTCTGTATTATGTATGATGATAAAAACAATACCGGTTTGACTAAGTTGAGTCATATGAAAATCAATCAGATGATGTGTGATAAAAATACTATCGATGCGACCCGCTTGCCACCTACTGAACGTACAGCTAACTAAGTATCATACCCTGAGAGTTCATCAGAAAATTATTGTTTGGGAGAAACTAAAAGAGACTATCTTAGATCCTTTGTTATGGGGATGGAAGGTGGTTGATGGCCAGTTTAGGCCAGTGCCAACTGACCTTCCCCTGCACCAGATAATGTTTTAAATTTTATTCGATGCAAATGTAAATCAAATCAACCAAAAATTCCTGCTGTGCAAATGACTGTACTTGTAAGAAGAACGGGATGAAATGTGTTACTGCGTGTGGGGGCTGCCTCGGGGAAAGTTGTAAAAATGCAGAACAGATTGAGTTGGAGGAATAAGTTGGATGCAAGTATTTTTTGTATTTTTATTTTGTAATGTGGCCTATGTAATCCTCCAGTGGTAGCAAGTCCATATTAGTGGCTTAGCTATTCAATAACTAGATTCCATTCTACTAGTGTTGGGCCTAATTAGGGCAAACATGGGCTATTTGGCCATCTCATCTACAGAAAACCCATAGAATCGGACTCAGTTTGCCTAAAAACCTATATTTTGACACCTCACATGTACTACAAAAAAATTATGAAAAAAATCACTAAAATTGGATACCAAACCTAAAAATATGGTTACCATGGTAACCGTACAACAAAATAAACATCATTTATGTATTCTCCAACCCAATATATTGACACCATACAAAGTACCATTGACCAATCAGGGACCAAAAAACTGAAATTTCACAAAAGTTCTGATACCAAACCTAAAAATGGCTGTAATTTTTTCCCCAAGGCCGATTAACGGGGGGGGGGGGGGGGACACTACCCAATCTATAGTTTCAGAAAAATCAGGAATCATTTTAGTGGGATTTTTTTCCTGCTAAGCTGGTCGGATAGCCGTGGCCATAGAGAGGTGGCTTCTCACCAATGCAACGAGGGTTCAATACCAGCTCAGGGCAAGAACTTTATCGTTGTAAGTGAGAGGGATATTCGGTCTCCCGTCCGATCAGGCAGGTTTCCCCCGAGTTCTTTGGTTTCTTCCTGCAGTAATGATGGAAATCATTCGCACAATCTGTGCCAAGGGCCAAATTGGAAAAAGGCCTAAGGCCTAATTTGCTACCCTTGTAAAATGACGCTATTATTATTATTATTATTATAAGCAGGCCATATGGAGTCAGCCTCCTCGACTAAATGACTAAATGAAATCCTTTCCTTCAGACGAACAACAGCTCACTTTTCCCGATGGTGCTATGATGGCAACTTGTGTACCATCAATCGTTCCTTTGTAGAATTGATATCATCCATGGATTGGGGGACATTTATTGATAAGTTATCGTCAACACTGGTTGTTATTGCTCGTGAAACACGATAAATTATTCTTGACACTGATGGTACACTAACACCAGGAGCACCAGCAATGAGTTTTTGGAAGCAATCAGACATTGTACAAGTGATGATAAGGATTTCGATCGGTAAGTTGCGGTTTAGATATCATCATTAATACAGTTGATAACAAAAAATAATGTAATATACTGGTCAGATCAAGTCTGTACCGTAAAATTGAGGGGGGTTTAATCTATCCCTGAATATTCTCTGTCATCGAAGTTGCCTTTCTGCATAAAGTAACAAGGCGGCCATTTTGTAAAAGATACGCAAATTCCAACTAACGACAGGGTGAGGGTTGCCGTAGACTTTACGATAAAAATTACGAATTTCGTAAGTTAAGATTTTTAGTGAAACTCGATTTTTACGTTAGTTTATGTTACGATAAACTTACGCAAATATGGATCGTAAGTTGCTTTGTGAACCTGCCCCCTGTACCGTATTTTCTTTTGTAATAATCTTTATAATATTATCCTCAATATAATTTAGAGTCGTTTTAATATAGGCCTATACGGTAATTAATTTAGAGCCGTTTTAATATAGGCCTATACGGTAATTAATTTAAAGCCGTTTTACTATAGGGTAATTAATTTAGAGCCGTTTTAATATAGGCCTATAGGGTAATTAAACTTGTAGTAATTTTTATAATTTAAAGCTGTTTTAATATAGGCCTATACGGTAATTAATTTAGAGCCGTTTTAATATAGGCCTTTACGGTGATTAATTTAGAGCCGTTTTAATACAGGCCTATACGTTAATTAATTTAAAGCTGTTTTAATATAGGCCTATACGTTAATTAATTTAGAGCCGCTTTAATATAAGCCTATACGGTAATTAATTTATAGCCGTTTTAATATAGGCCTATACGGTGATTAATTCAGAGCCGGTTTAATAAAGGCCTATACGGTGAATAATTTAGAGCTGTTTTAATATAATCCTATATGGTAATTAATTTAAGGCTGTTTTAATATAGGCCTATACAGTGATTAATTTAAAGCCGTTTTAATATAGGCCTATACGGTAATTAATTTAAAGCCGTTTTAATATAAGCCAATACAGTGATTAATTTAAAGCTGTTTTAATATAGGCCTATACGGTGATTAATTTAGAACTGTTTTAATATAGGCCTATACGGTGATTAATTTAGAGCCGTTTTAATGAAGGCCTATACGGTAATTAATTTAGAGCTGTTTTAATATAGGCCTATACGGTATTTAATTTAGAGCTGTTGTAATATAGGCCTATACGGTAATCAATTTTGTAGTAATCTTTATAATTTATAGCTGTTTTAATATAGGCCTATATGGTTATTAATTTAGAGCCGTTTTACTATAGGCCTATACGGTGATTAATTTAGAGCTGTTTTAATATAGGCCTATACGTTAAATAATTTAGGGCTGTTTTAATATAGGCCTATACAGTGATTAATTTAAAGCCGTTTTAATATAGGCCTATATGGTAATTAATTTTGTAGTAATCTTTATAATTTATAGCTATTTTAATATAGGCCTATACAGTGATTAATTTTGTAGCAAATCTTCATGGACTGTAATTTTATAATCTTGTAAATATAAACATATTAAATTTTTTTGTATTACATTTTTTCCATATTTTCACACTTTAAAGAGAAAAAGAAACCCACAAAATATAGGTCAGTTGTTTTGTGTTCATAATTTGATTTTCTTCAGAACCTTTGTATAAAGCGAATAAACAAAAGGGGTCAGGCATCCAGGATGTTAGGGTCCGATATCCATCAATATAGGAAGTCAGGGGTCATAATCCAGGATGTTAGGGCCGGACATGCATCAATATAGGAAGCAACGGAGATCTTCGAGGTATAAACATATATTTTAATAAGTTTCATCAAAATCGAATAAAAATTGTGAAATGATCTAGAGAATATAAACAGGCTATAAATATAAATGTGATCTCTCGTAAACTCGGGAGCTATAATTTAAAGGTTTCAATAAGTTTAGTTCGCAAGTATCCCTGTAGTTGAAGCTTAGTTGACAAATGCCTCGAACTATTTAAAAAACCAGAATAAAAAGATCAAGCTTTCGCGTAACGAATTAGCTGAGACACAAACACTCAATAAGCTGGTGATATTGGAATGTTACTACTAATAAATGGAAAGTTAACAATCGGAAAGGCAAAGTCATCACGTTTATTGTAGAATTTAACACTAAGTTTATGGTTTACTACAAAAATCACATTTATAAAGTTTCTCTCTGGTATGAATTCTTGTGTGTTTCAGTCGATCATTACTTTGAATCATGAATCCTCATGTGTGACTGTAGATTACCTCTAGTTGTGAATGATTTACTACAATCATCACATTTATAAGGTTTTTCCCCAGTATGGATTCTCGTGTGTTTCTGTAGACTACTACTATGAGCAAATGATTTACTACAAGTATCACATTTTTAAGGTTTTTCTCCAGTATGAATTCTCATGTGTGTTGTAGCGTACTTCTCTGAGTGAATGATTTACTACAAACACCACATTTAAAATGTTTTTCTCTAGTATGAATTCTCACATGGTTCTGTAGAGTACTTTTTGGGCTAAATGATTTATTACAAACATCACATTGATAAGGTTTTTCCCCAGTATGAGTTCTCATGTGGAGCTGTAGATTATGATTATCCATAGAGGTGTATATATTGACTAGAGTGTATGGTGGTCACATGATCGCATGCCGACTATGGAGGCTGGCAGCCATTTTACAACCTGTAAGATTTAGCCTACGTTGGCATATACCAACATGCCGGAGAGTTGTTGTTGTTTTGGTTAATTCAATGTCAGGCGAAAAGGGAGGGGATTATCATTTTATAAGTGAGTAGGATAAGTTAAAAGTGAAATAGTGATTTAATAGATTTAGTACAATCTTGATAATTGTGTAAAATAGTTCAATAAACGTCGAACACTCGATTGTGCGTTTGTTTGAGGCCGGTAACGGCCGGGTCTTTTCACCTATATAATTATTAGTACTGATACTAATATCTGTCATTGTACGCAAAATATCGCAGGGAGTAAGTCAGCTTACTGGGGTGGAGTGTTTAATCACAGACATGCACTCACTGGCTAGTAGTTTCTTTGTTATCGGTTAGTTGTACTCCCTCGGATTTAATTAATTTGGTCGACATTGTGTACACAGATACAGAATATAGTGAACGTTTCTTGCAATATCAGTTTGTTTCTTTTTTTTCTTCTTCAGAAACCCCGCTTAAAACCCCTGAACTAGTTTGGGTTTTGTTTTTTTTAAAAAAGGCTAATAATAAGAAGGACAAAGTCTTGTAAACGTCTTTCCCAGTCAAATTTTGTAACAAAAAAAATTAGGCCTGATATTTTTTTTAATCGCTGCTACTATGAACATCTCATTAAGTTTGTCTTATTTTTTGGTGTAAAATTTAATATACCAAAGAGAAATAGACACCAAATCATGGCAATTGAAATCCATATACCGGTAGGCCTACCAACGCCTTGCTAGCCCTATTTATATTTCCCTTCAAAATAATAAAAAAAAAATCCCATTGACATCAGATATTATTCTACCGGTAAATAATAGAAGTCCTCGTTATCTTAAGGATCTATTTTATTTCTTTATTTATCTACTACGAAAACCTCATTAATTTTGTCTTATTTTTTTGTAAAATTTAATATACCGCTGTATTTTTCAACCAAAGCTACCAAGGCCTTGCTAGTCCTGTTTTTTTTCTCTTTTTAAAAAAAAAAAAATTCCCATTGGCATCAGATTTCATTCTTCTGGTAAGTCCTCGATTATTTTAAAAATCTATTTTTTTCCTTATTTATGATTTATCACCTGTATGACGCTATAGGTAATATCATTCTGTCAATCAAGCAGTCCTTTCATTTTAAATCGTTCAACAAATTATTTAGATCTATCCAAAATAAAGTTTTATGTGACGTCCACTTTGCTCAATTAATAAAATAAACATAATTTTGTCAGGCATGCATGTACAATTTACACCATGCCACCCAAGGTATTCATCATCATCATGATTTACTCTTATTAATAGTAAAGCCCCAAAAATATGCCAGTGAGTTAGCCAAAACGATGTTGTTTTTAGGACAGTAAGGTAAGGCCTTTCGACCATCATTTTTTGGGTTGATATTGTTGAATTAGAACTGCTTTTTTAATTGACTTTTACGCCCTTTGTCAGACTATTTCCCTTTATTTACATAGCGTTCATCCTGGCACTTCCGTCATTCTTTACCGGTTAAAACATGGCCGCCGGTCTCCAGTGACGGCACACGGCGATACCGTTACGCCAATGGGGATCACGTGACCACAATACACTCTAGTCAATATATACACCTCTTATAGTAAGTGCAGGGGGACTGCACCACATATGACCTACACAAAAGACAAACATAGCAACAAGACACCATACTCAAAAAACAACAACAAACAAACAATTCAAAAAAAGCGAATGGATCCGGGGGCTAGCCGTAAGCGTCCACTGCGCTGTACAGTCCCGGGCCTGTGGTGACACAGACTTCACTCAATTTGAAAACAACTGGGAATGCAACCCAAAGAAATACTTATATAGTGTCAGCATGAGTCATGATCTATTATATGTTGTAAGAATTACGAATGTAAGTATATTGTTGTATAAATTCCGCTATGTGATTATCTCTAAATGAATTACTGCAAACATCACATCTATAAGGTCTTTCTCCAATTTGCCCTGGCTGACTAACATGTTTTTCACATGACAATATTCATCTACATCATCAATTGTCTCTTCTTTAACCAGACAATCTACATCATAAGTTTTCTATTCTTTAACATGACAATTGTTTTTTCTCTAGTATGAATTCTCACATGGTTCTGTAGAGTACTTTTTTGGCTAAATGATTTACTACAAAAATCACATTTATAAGGTTTTTCCCCAGTATGAGTTCTCATGTGACTTTTCAGGTGACAACTCTGTAAAAATGATTTACTACAAACATCACATTGATAAGGTCTCTCTCCAGTATGTCTTCTCATGTGACTTTTCAGGTGACAACTCTGTAAAAAATATTTACTACAAACATCACATTTATATGTTTTTTCTCTAGTCTGAATTTTCATGTGGTACTGTTGCTCACTAATTTCTCTAAATGATTTACTACAAACATCATATTGATAAACTAGTTCTCCTGTTTTCCCTGGCTTACTAACATGTTTTTCACAGTGTTTTTCCAGATTTGTTTCTAATTTAAATTCTTCATCACATAAATTACACTGATAAACAGTTCCATCATCTTCAATTTTCTCTACTTTAACATGACAATATCCATCAACATCATCAGTTTTCTCTTCTTTAACATGACAATATTCATCTACACCATCAGTTTTCTCTTCTTTAACATGTATTTTATTGTGTTTTTCTAATTCATCATATTGTTGGAAAATCTCATGACACACCACACACTGGTGAAAAGTTTTAACATCATCATTCGTTTCCTGTAATATATAAAAGTTATAACATCATTAGTTTCCTGTAGTATATAAAAGTTATAACATCATTAGTTTCCTGTAGTATATAAAAGTTATATCATTCCTGTAATATATCAAAGTTATAACATCATTAGTCTCCATTAATACATGTATATAAAAGTTATAACATCATTAGTTTCCTGTAATATATAAAAGTTATAACATCATTATTTTCCTGTAATATATAAAAGTTATAACATCATTAGTTTCCTGTAATATATAAAAGTTATAACATCATTATTTTCCTGTAATATATAAAAGTTATAACATCATTAGTTTCCTGTAGTATATAAAAGTTATATAATATCATTCCAATGTGAAACAATGATGATATACAATGACAGTCAACTGGCGTGGTTTCGAATCACTTGTTGCAGTGACAAGGAGTAGGGTTGACTGTCTAACCTCGTGGGCTTTCCCCGGGATCTCCGGGTGGGAATTCAATTTTTCAAGAGATAACTTTTTATTCATTGGGTTATTAAATTGTGCAATGGATTTTATTTAAAGGGAGATGATTTCAAACACATAAGTAACTTTATAATAACCTAAGTTAAGTAGTTTGTTCATATTCGAAGAAATCCATTTGAAATGTACAAAGGTTCAGTTGAGACAGTATGCCTATAGTTAGATATTAATAACTCTTGCCCGAAGGAAACCCACGAGGTTGATAGTTGATTTCAAACATTTATAGCGCGTAATCCATCTATGAGCATGCTCTAAGCGCTGAAAGTTAATAGCTCCTGTGGATAATACATGGTGATCATATGTGTCTTAAGTCTAGATTGAAATTGAGCAACTGTTTCTGAACACTTTATATTGTCAGGTAAGTCATTTCATAGTCGTGGACCATATACACTGAAGGCCTTATCACCAAAAGATTTTAATTTAGTTGAAGGTACAACAAGTGTTGGGTTATTCTGTGAACGGAGTGGTCGGTTTGGTACATAAGGCTGCATAAGATCTGCGATATATGATGGAGCTGAATTATGCCGAGACTTGTAGACCAGTGTTAGGATTTTAAATTTTATACGAGCCTCTATTGGTAACCAGTGAAGCGATTTAAGGACAGATGTTATATGTTGACGTTTTGCTGTTCTTGTGATGATATCGGCGGCAAATACCCTAGTTGGCCTAGTTTTTTTCAAAATTGCCATAGAAAAGAAATAATAATTAAATTGCAGGAAGTAATAAATTTACCAATGGCAATATTGTCAATTATATCGCCGTTATATACCTGCGTAATCAAATATAAATATCGGCCGAGTGAGGATGTCAGCCACACGGTCTAGATAAATTACCCAGTCGTAAATTGAGCAACACATTCTAACGACATTATGGACTGGATATTCTTGTACAATTCCAAGCATTTTCATTGGTTCAATATAAGTCACATGACCCATACATATTAAGATGAAATACATCTATTAAAATCATTCTGTTATTAGATTTATAATATTTTATCTTAAATTAAAAGGTTGAATATTTTTATTTTGTTAGTATTTTAATTTCTTAATTTGGTAAAGATATTGTATCGGGATACAAACTTGTATTGCAATATTGTCCATCCTGTATCACAATATTGTCCCGCCTGTATCGCCTCCTGTATCACGATATATTTTCCCACCTGTATCGCAAAATTATTGAAATAAAATTAAAACCATATCTTAGTCCCAAAATGACCTAGTTGTGTTGAGAGGGCGTTAAACTCCATTTCTCTCTCTCTCTCTAAAAAGTAGGGTATTACATTTTCATTTTAGATTATGAACTTTAAAAAATAGGGATTTCAGGTCGAAGTTTTAAAAGAGAGAAATAATTTTTTTTTAAATATTTTGTGAAAATATACATGACAATGCTACCCAATTTTTTTTATTTCATCAAAATATTATAATTAGATCCGAAGTTATGGAATTTTAAAATCTGAGATCGACGTCAATAAAGTAATCAAAATGCTCTATACCCGTCAATGCGTGGCATGACACCAAACAAGTGCTTTTCAGTCATATTTGAGTGACTTCGTAAGCGGTATTTCCCCTTCAGAATCGCTAGTACCAATTTCAAAACTGAAATCCGATCGTTATTGTCAGCTAAGATCTATTAAAATCGTTATAATTTGAATGATAATATGTCAAATATTTATAATCTGAATGATACCTCACGAAAGTTTTTTTATATTTAGTCTAAATTTAGCAATTTCCAGTCATCAAACCATTTTCTACGGCTCTAATTGTCCGATCTCGAGGTATCATTGACAATAATAATCACAAAAATGTTATCTATCGTTTGATTGGTTCTATATGAAAATCTGTCGGAAACTAAAGATTGGATTCACCAAGGAAATAACAGGAAAACATCATTTTATACTGAATACGGGAAAACAACGGAAAACCACTAAATACCGGAAAACACACTAAATACTGGAAAACACCCTAAAAATATGTTGTAGTGTCGTGATGTCGGGTTATCGGCCATATTCCTCCCAATACTATGATTATATACCCTGATCCTTGGGTTGGTCAAGAAACTTTTGCAGTTTGGTTTCTCTCTGTCGGTAGTACAGGACAAAGGGTATGTTAAAATACAGTGTCTAGGGTCAGGGTTAGGGTGGTGGAAACTGGTTAGGGTAAGGTTTAGGGTTAGGGTGGTGGAAACGGGTTAGGGTTAGGTTCTGGGTTACATATTTAGGGTGTTTCCCGGTATTTAGGGTGTTTTCCAGTATTTAGTGTTTTTCAAGTGTTTTCTGGTATTCAGTATAAAATGGTGTTTTCCAATTCTTTTCCGTTGTTTTCCGGCATATACATGTAGTATGGCCCTGTGACTTCAGAGTGGTATTCTCCAGCGACTGTCTCCTGTAAACAAACAGTAATTTCGCTTACATGTCGATAATTTTTAGCCTGAATCTTTGCAGACATTGAGATTAATATTCAACTATTAAAATACAATTGCTAGTAATGTATTTACATAAACATAGTAATTCAGAATCATAGATTGAAGGGGGCTATATTTCAATCGCTGGCTGTCCGATTTCACGCTAAAGTCACGTAACCTGAAACTCCTAATAAAAAGATGAAAAATATTGCATCATATTGTAAATAAAATATTGCATGTTAAAAGATCTCTGTGTTTTGTTTTGTTTAATCTAGTCACCTCACCATTTTTATGTAAATAATTTCTGTTGTCTATTTATCAAGTTTTTCCTGCCTCTTCTACAACTGAATGTCAAGAAAACAGCTAATTATTCAGTAACAAGTCTTCCGTGGGTCAACGTCACTTCCGGTAAAAGGTTGTATACATAATATAGTCGTGGATCTCTCCAACCCGAATAGTTCACAAAAATACTAATTCAATTTGAAATCACGGAAAATAAGACGTTGGGTGTATTCGGCTGTATCTTTATTACCATAACTAAATTACCATATCTACTTTAAACCTATGTTGTGATTTTACCCTGTATAATACAGGTGTCCGTCAATATGACCGGGACTACTTCCACCTAACCACGGAGTCCCGTGCTACAAGGGGGGATTTAACCATATATATTGCCAATCGGTTTTACAGAGAATTACTTACGAATTATCTCTGTCACAGATGACTGTCTTCAACATGTGCATTGAATTCATGTGGCGTCAGTCATTGGCTCAACGGCTCGTGCCTTGTTTACATAACACTTAACTTAAATGATGCCTTTTACTCATTTCAATACCCATTTACACTAAATAGGAAATATTTTTTAACTACAGAAACTTCAAACGTCTTTATTTATTTTCTTATACTTCAAAAAAATGTTTTAGAATTTATTTTGTCGGAGGTAAAAAGTTAATATTTTGCTGAATTAAGACGCATAGAAGTCATCTTTATCAGTGATACTAGTGGTGAAGTGAATATTCACTGTGGGATCAGTTTGATATAATTGTAGGCCGGGTGGGGAGGTTCGGAAAAATGGCCGCTTTATACAAATGAGTATTTGGGGGAATACTAACCCGAACCCTAACCCTTTTAAGGGGGGTAAAAGGTAAATTAGACCCAGGTTCAGTGTTCTAAAAAGGGTTAGGGTTCGGGTTAGTATTCTTCAAAATTCTCATTAATATAAAGTGGCCATTTTGGACCCCGGAAACACCCAAACCTCCCAACAACCCAATAACCTGGCCAGTATTTCATAAATACACCGGTAGTTGTCGACAGACTCCCTTATCGCCGAGTTCTCAATCAACATTTTTATGCTTGTGCGATAGCTCAGTGGTAGAGCTTTGGACCGGCAACTGCAGGGTGAATGGGTGCCGTCATGGGTTGTTTTTAAGAAAAAATAATAGCTCAAATATGTATAGCAGCTATTGTTGTTCGGTTGACTTATTTTGTTTTTCATAGTCTGTAATTTAGGGCGATTATAAAGACCACATTTTCTTTTGTAGTAATCTTTATAATATTATCCTCAATATAATTTAGAGCCGTTTTAATATAGGCCTATACAGTGATTAATTTAAAGCCGTTTTAATATAGGCCTATACAGTAATTAATTTAAAGCCGTTTTAATATAGGCCTATACGTTAATTTATTTAAAGCCGTTTTAATATAGGCCTATACAGTGATTAATTTAAAGCCGTTTTAATATAGGCCTATACAGTAATTAATTTAAAGCCGTTTTAATATAGGCCTATACGTTAATTTATTTAAAGCCGTTTTAATATAGGCCTATACAGTGATTAATTTAAAGCCGTTTTAATATAGGCCTATACGGTAATTAATTTAAAGCTGTTTTAATATAGGCCTATACGGTGATTAATTTAAAGCCGTTTTAATATAGGCCTATACGGTAATTAATTTAAAGCCGTTTTAATATAGGCCTATACGATAATTTATTTAAAGCTGTTTTAATATAGGCCTATACAGTGATTAATTTAAAGCCGTTTTAATATAGGCCTATACGGTAATTAATTTAAAGCTGTTTTAATATAGGCCTATACGGTGATTAATTTAAAGCTGTTTTAATATAAGCCTATACGGTAAATTATTTAGAGCCGTTTTAATATAGGCCAATACGGTAATTAATTTAGGGCTGTTTTAATATAAGCCTATACGGTAAATTATTTAGAGCTGTTTTAATATAGACCTATACGGTAATTAATTTAGAGCTGTTTAAATATAGGCCTATACGGTAATTAATTTAGAGCTGTTTTAATATAGGCCTATACGGTAATTTATTTAAAGCCGTTTTAATATAGGCCTATACGGTGATTAATTTAAAGCCGTTTTAATATAGGCCTATACGGTAATTTATTTTGTAGTAGTCTTTATAATTTATAGCTATTTAAATATAGGCCTATATGTTGATTAATTTAAAGCCGTTTTAATATAGGCCTATACGGTAATTAATTTTGTAGCAAATCTTCATGGACTGTAATTTTATAATCTTGTAAATATAAATAAGTAAAAAAATTTTGTATTACATTTTTTCCGTATTTTCACACTTTAAAGAGAAAAAGAAACCCACAAAATATAGGTCAGTTGTTTTGTGTTCATAATTTGATTTACTTTGGAGTCTTTGTATAAAGCGAATAAACAAAAGGGGTCAGACAAATTACGTCCACATTTTGCAAGAGATGGACATATAAGGCAGTAAATAAGGAGCCATCCATAAAGTACATACGCTTGAAGGGGGGAGTCACACCAAAAATGTACCTACAGGGGGTGAGGGAGGTCTGAATTTTACCCATTTTGAGTGTACGTACTTTATGGATGGCCCCTAAGGTGATTTTTCGTACAGTCAGGGGTTATAATCAGGATGTTAGGGTCGGACATGAATCAATATAGAAAGTCAGGAGACATTAATCTAGGATGTTAGGGTCCAATATGCATCAATATAGAAAGCAACGGAGATCTTTAAGGTATAAACATATATTTTAATAAGTTTCATCAAAATCGTATAAAAATTGTGAAATGATTTAGAGAATATATACAGGCTATAAATTGTGACATCTAGGTAGTAAAAACAGGCTATAAATGTGATCTCTCGTAAACTCTGGAGCTATAATCCATAAAGTTACGGTCCGATACATATGGCAAGCCAAAGACGAATTAATTACAAGGCCGTTTTTCTGTATGGAAAGAGAAAGAATCGAGTATATAACATTAACAATTTTTTCGTCACTATTTATCACTATATTCGATTTTTATAAACAATTCAACAAAATTATTTTTCACATGTCAAGACAAAAAAATACACATTGGTAACAGGTGTCCGGAAGAGTGAGCTTACCCTGATTTGCCAATGGACTATCGGTATGTAAAATGCACATGATGAACAGTGTTAACGATGTAGTAGACATATATTATCAGGGAGATAGTATATGCATCAATTAAATATGTCCAGAATAATAGCCGAGAGAGGCATGCCATATTTACCAATCAAGTCAATATGACGGCCATAAAGCTTTTTAAAGGTTTTAATCAGTTTAGTTCGCAAGTATCCCTGTAGTTGAAGCTTAGATGACAAATGCCTCGATCTACTTACAAAAATCACAATAAAAGGAACAAGCTTTCGCGTAACGAATTAGCTGAGACACAAACACTCAATAAGCTTGTGATATTGGAATGTTACTACTAATAAATGCAAAGTTAACAATCGGAAAGGCAAAGTCATCACGTTTATTGTAGAATTTAACACTAAGTTTATGGCAATTTCAAAATCGAGACGCAGATCCAAATTTGCAGTGAATGGTTTACTACAAAAATCACATTTATAAAGTTTCTCTCTGGTATGAATTCTTGTGTGTTTCAGTCGATCATTACTTTGGGTGAATTCTCATGTGTGACTGTAGATTACCTCTAGTTGTGAATGATTTACTACAATCATCACATTTTTAAGGTTTTTCCCCAGTATGGATTCTCATGTGTTCTGTAGACTACTACTATGAGCAAATGATTTACTACAAGTATCACATTTTTAAGGTTTTTCTCCAGTATGAATTCTCATGTGTGTTGTAGCGTACTTCTCTGAGTAAATGATTTACCACAAAATTCACATATAAATGGTTTTTCTCCTGTATGAATTCTCATGTGAATCTGTTGATCACCATTCTGACTAAATGATTTTCTACAAACATCACATTTATATGGTTTTTCTCAAGTATGAATTCTCATGTGTTTCTGTAGATTACTACTAGTGCTAAATAATTTACTACAAACATCACATTGATAAGGTTTTTGCCCAGTATGAGTTCTCATGTGGGTCTTTAGACCACCTTTTAAACTAAATGATTTACTGCAAACATCACATTGATAAGGTTTTTCCCCAGTATGAATTCTCATGTGTTTCTGTAGAGTACTTTTTTGGCTAAATCTTTTATTACAAACATCACATTGATATGGTTTTTCCCGAGTATGAATTCTCATGTGACTGTTCAAGTGACTACTAGTGGTAAATGATTTACTACAAACATCACATTTATATGGTTTTTCTCCAGTATGAATTCTCATGTGTTTCTGTAGATTACTACTAGTGCTAAATGATTTACTGCAAACACCACATTGATAAGGTTTTTCTCCAGTATGAGTTTTCATGTGACTGTTCAGGTGACTACTCTGTGAAAATGATTTATTACAGACATCACATTGATAAGGTTTTTCTACAGTATGAATTCTCATGTGGCACTGTAGCTCACTAATTTCTCTAAATGATTTACTACAAACATCATATTGATAAACTAGTTCTCCTGTTTGCCCTGGCTGACTAACATGTTTTTCACAGTGTTTTTCCAGATTTGTTTCTAATTTAAATTCTTCATCACACAAATTACACTGATAAACTGTTCCATCATCTTCAATTTCCTCTTTCTTTACATGGCAGTCTTTAACATGACAATGTTCATCTACATCATCAGTTTTCTCTTCTTTAACATGACAATATTCATCTACATTATCAGTTTTCTCTTCTTTAACATGACAATATTCATCTACATCATCAGTTTTCTCTTCTTTAACATGACAATTTTCATCTACACCATCAGTTTTCTCTTCTTTAACATGTATTTTATTGTGTTTTTCTAATTCATCATATTGTTGGAAAATCTCATGACACACAACACACTGGTGAAAAGTTTTAACATCATCATTCGTTTCCTATAATAAATAAAAGTTTTAATATCATTAGTTTCCTGTAATATATAAAAGTTATAACATCATTAGTTTCCTGTAGTGTATAAAAGTTATAACATCATTTGTTTCCTGTAATATATCAAAGTTATAACATCATTAGTTTCCTGTAATATATAAAAGATATACATCATTAGTTTCCTGTAATATAAAAGTTATAACATCATTCGTTTCCTGTAGTATATAAAAGTTATAACATTATTAGTTTCCTGTAATATATAAAAGTTATTATTAGTTTCTTGTAATATATAAAAGTTATAACATCATTAGTTTACTGTAATATATAAAAGTTATAACATCATTAGTATCCTGTAATATATAAAAGTTTTAATATCATTAGTTTCCTGTAGTATATAAAAGTTATAACATTATTAGTTTCCTGTAATATATAAAAGTTTTAATATCATTAGTTTCCTGTAATATATAAAAGTTATAACATCATTAGTCTCCTGTAATATATAAAAGTTATAACATCATTAGTTTCCTGTAATATATAAAAGTTATAACATCATTAGTTTTCTGTTAGATATAAATGTTATAGCATCATTAGTTTCCTGTAGTATATAAAAGTTATATCATTATTAGTTTTCTGTAATATATAAAAGTTATAACATTCCTGTAGTATATAAAAGTTATATCATTCCTGTAGTATATAAAAGTTATATCATTCCTGTAGTATATAAAAGTTATATAATATCATTCCAATGTGGAACAATGACAATATACAATGACATTTAATGTGGTTAGCTGTATCATAAAGCCTGTCATTGCGTCAACTGGCGTGGTTTCAAATCTCCTGTTGTACGTGACAAGGAGTAAGGTTGACTGTCTAACCTCATGGGTTTTCCCGGGATCTCCGGGTGGGAATTCAATTTTTCAAGAGAGAACTTTTTCATTCATTGGGTTATTAAATTGTGCAATGGATTTTATTTAACGGGAGTTGATTTCAAGGACATTGATGGGTTTATAATAACCTAAGTTAAGTAGTTTGTTCATAATCAAAGAAATACAGTGTTATGTGTTAGTTTAGTTTAAACACAGACAATATGAGGAGTTACAGTGTTATGAGTTAGTTTAAACACAGACAATATGAGGAGTTACAGTGTTATGAGTTAGTTTAAACACAGACAATATGAGGAGTTACAGTGTTATATGTTAGTTTAAACACAGACAATATGAGGAGTTACAGTGTTATATGTTAGTTTAAACACAGACAATATGAAGAAATACAGTGTTATGTGTTAGTTTAGTTTAAACACAGACAATATGAGGAGTTACAGTGTCTGCTTTGTTAAAATCATAATAATTCGAATGATAATATGTCAAATATTTATAATCTCAATGAAACCTCACGAAAGTTTTTTTATATTTAGTCGAAATTTAGCAATTCCCAGTCATCAAAACAGATAAATTCCCATTTTCTACGGCTCTAATTGTCCGATCTCAAGGTATCATTGACAATAAAAATCACAAAAATGTTATCTATCGTTTGATTGGTTCTATATGAAACTAACGATCAGATTCACCAATGAAATGGATCGTAACAATGCCATCAATGGAAATTCTCGGTCGGCGTGACATCAGAGCGATATTCTCCAGCGACTGTCTCCTGTAAACAAACGGTAATTTTGCTTACATTTCGATAGTTTTTTAGCCTGAATCTTTGCAGATATTGAGATTAATATTAAACTATTACAATACAATTGCTAGTAATGTATTTACATAAAATAGTAATTCAGAATCATAGATTGAAGTGGGCTATATTTCAACCGCTGGCTGTCCGATTTCACGCTAAAGTCACGTAACCTGAAACCCTACTCCAGGGTGTCTAAGAGGTTTCGTCGATACGTAACCTCTAGGCCCGAACAGTAGTGCCACCATTGAGCACCGTTCGACTGAATTTTTTGCGCATCGAGCTGAAAGGTTTCAGTCGATAAAGCATCGAGCTGAAAGGCGCCAGTCGATAAAATCTGAATGCATGTCCTACCTTATTGTATGATCCTTCTCTGAGCAACAATGACACTTACTGACAAACAAACGTTGTTCAGTGAAACCAGTTTATCCAATATCACACACACTAACATTTCATAAAGTTGCAATGCTGGGATAATTTGACCTTTTTTTGACGTCATATCCTCCCCATTAAAATTTGAGAACACTTGTTTTAGCGAAACGAAATGCATTATTGTAAAATATTTCTATGGATTAGGTATGAATTTTTTTTGTAGATAGGAGTTGCACATAAAGTAAAATAGTGTTTGAAGGTATTTAGATAACACAAACAGTAAGAAAATCAGATTAAAATTAAAATGATTAAGAATAAATCAAGAAATAAAAAATGATAATGCAAACACATATATTATAATATTCTACCGATACTTTATATTACTTAGTTATTATAATCAAAATAAAAACAATGACATCAACAACATGTCACGATTTTTGTTTATTGATCATATTGATGTCTTTTTAATCAATGACTTGCACATTAAAAGGATTGCCTTCAAATAAACTCTTGATTTCGTTTCGTGTTGAACCCTGTTGCTAATATGCATGTTGCCGGCCTTCACCTCTCGCCAATATAGGTGATTTCCGGTTTTATCGTTTGGTATTTGGTATCTCGGAGTATTTTTGTGAAATCTCTTAAAATAGACAAGAAAACGGATTTTGTGGAAAGTAGATGGATATGATATGTAAGTTTAATGTGTTAGTGTTGCAGATAACTGAAAATTGGGAGTTTTGCCGTACGCTGAAAGAAGTAAACTAGTTATCAAATTCTGCGGCAAGCTTTTGACCGTTCGGATGTTAGATGTTACGTTGTCAGCATATCAAAAGAGTAACATCTAACTTGTTGGATTAGGTTGAGAGATGAGATTTGTTATATAACATGACAACAGTTTGGCTCATACAGTAACTTTTATATTTATGGGAATATTTAATTATGAAATCACAAATTGTATGCATTCGCCTATTCAACTTCAACTTGTTGGATTACCTCAAACCCCTAATAAAAAGATGAAAAATATTGCATCATATTGTAAATAAAATATTGCATGTTAAAAGATCTCTGTGTTTTGTTTTGTTTAATCTAAAGTCACCTCACCATTATTATGTAAATAATTTCTGTTGTCTATTTATGAAGGTTTTCCTGTCTCTTCTACAACTGAAAGTCAAGAAAATAGCTTATGATTCAGTAACAAGTCTTCCGTGGGTCAACGTCACTTCCGGTAAAAGGTTGTATACATGATATAGTCGTGGATCTCTCCAACCCGAATAGTTCACAAAAATACTAATTCAATTTGAAATCACGGAAAATAATACGTTGGGTGTATTCGGCTGTATCTTTATTACCATAAATAAATTACCATATCTACTTTAAACCTATGTTGTGATTTTACCCTGTATAATACAGGTGTCCGTCAAGATGACCTGGACTACTTCCACCTAACCACTGAGTCACATGATACCAGGGGGAATTTACCATATATATTGCCAATCGGTTTTACAGAGAATTACTTACGAATTATCTCTGTCACAGATGACTGTCTTCAACAAAATGATGCCTTTTACTCATTTCAATACCCATTTACACTAAATAGGAAATATTTTTTAACTACAGAAACTTCAATTTCTTTATTTATTTTCTTATACTTCAAAAAAATGTTTTAGAATTTATTTTGTCGGAGGTAAAAAGTTAATATTTTGCCGAATTAAGACGCATAGAAGTCATCTTTATCAGTGATACATACTAGCAGCCAAGCAATTATTCACTGCGGGATAAGTTTGATATAATTGTAGGCCGGTTGGGGAGGTTCGGAAAAACGGCCGCTTTATACAAATGAGTATTTGGGGGAATACTAACCCGAACCCTAACCCTTTTAAGGGGGGTAAAAGGTAAATTAGACCCAGGTTCAGTGTTCTAAAAAGGGTTAGGGTTCGGGTTAGTATTCTCCAAAATTCTCATTTATATAAAGTGGCCATTTTGGACCCCGGAAACACCCAAACCTCTCCAACCACCCAATAACAATAACCTGGCCAGTATTTCATAAATACACCAGTAGTTGTCGACAGGCTCCCTTATCGCCGAGTTCTCAATCAACATATTATTGCTTGTGCGATAGCTCAAATATGTTTAGCAGCTTTTGTTGTTAGGTTGACTTATTTTGTTTTTCAAAGTCTGTAATTTAGGGCGATTATAAAGACCATACCGGTATTTTCTTTTGTAGTAATCTGAAAAATATTATCCTCAATATAATTTAAAGCTGTTTTAATATAGGCCTATACGGTAATTAATTTTGTAGCAAATCTTCATGGACTGTATTTTCTTTTGTAGTAATCTGAAAAATATTATCCTCAATATAATTTAAAGCTGTTTTAATATAGGCCTATACGGTAATTATTTAAAAGCCGTTTTAATATAAGCCTATACAGTAATTAATTTAGAGCTGTTTTAATATAGGCCTATACGGTAATTAATTTTGTAGTAATCTTTATAATTTATAGCTATTTTAATATAGGCCTATAAGGTAATTAATTTTGTAGTAATCTTTATAATTTATAGCTATTTTAATATAAGCCTATACGTTAATTAATTTTGTAGCAAATCTTCATGGACTGTAATTTTATAATCTTGTAAATATAAAAATATTAAAATTTTTTGTATTACATTTTTTTTGTATTTTCACACTTTAAAGAGAAAAAGAAACCCACAAAATATAGGTCAGTTGTTTTGTGTTAATATGTTATGTTCATAAATTGAATTCTTTTGGAGCCTTTGTATAAAGCGAATAAACAAAAGGGGTCAGGCAAATTACGTCCACATGGACATATAAGGAAGTAAATAAGGGGCCATCCATAAAGTACATACGCTTGAAGGGGGGAGGGGGGGTCACGCCAAAAACGTACAGGTGCTTAAATTCAATGGCAAAACATACCTACAGGGGGTGAGGGGGGTCTGAATTTTACCCATTTTGAGCGTACGTACTTTATGGATGGCCCCTAAGGTGATTTGTCGTACAGTCAGGGGTCATTAATCCAGCATGTTAGGGCCCGTCATGCGTCAATATAGGAAGTCAGGGGACATAATCCAGGATGTTAGGGTCGGACATACATCAATATAGAAAGTCAGGAGACATAATCCAGGATGTTAGGGTCTGACATGCATCAATATAGAAAGCAACGGAGATCTTTAAGGTATAAACATATATTTTAATAAGTTTCACCAAAATCAAATAAAACTTGTGAAATGATCTAGAGAATATAAACAGGCTATAAATATAAATGTGATCTTTCGTAAACTCTGGAGATATAATCCATAAAGTTACGGTCCGATACATATGGCAAGCTAAAGCGGAATTAATTACAAGACCATTTTTCTGTATGGAAAGAGAAAAAATCGAGTATATCAATAAAGTCGAGTATATAAAATTAACAATTTTTTCATCACTATATTTGTTTTTTTTATAAACAATTCAACAAAATTATTTTTCACATGTCAAGACAAAAAATACACAGTGTAATCAGCATCACATTTAAAAGATTTTTTCTCTTGTATAAAGTCTCATGTGTGAGGGTAGAGTTAAAATAAAATAAAACAAGAACGAATAATCTAAACCATTAGACAAAATCTGGTATAGGCAAAATAGTGTAATAAGGCAAAATAGTGTAATCAGCATATTGATTGTTCACTGGCACAAAATACACGACAAACAGTTGTAACAGGTGTCTGAAAGAGTAAGCTTACCCTGCTGACATGCTAGACCCGCCATAGCCGCATCCAAACTATTAGGCGAAATCGAGGTAAAATAACGTGATTGGCCAATGAACTATCGGTATGCAAAATGCACGTGATGAACAGTGTTAACGATGTAGTAGACATATATTATCAGGGAGATAGTATATGCGTCAATTAAATATGTCCAGAATAATAGCCGAGAGAGGCATGCCATATTTACCAATCAAGTCAATATGACGGCCATAAAACTTTTTAAAGGTTTTAATAATTTTAGTTCGCAAGTATCCCTGTAGTTGAAGCTTAGCTGACAAATGCCTCGATCTACTTAAAATATCAGAATTAAAAGAACAAGCTCTTGCGTAACGAATCAGCTGAGACACAAACACTCCATAAGCTGATGATATTGGAATGTTGCTACTAACAAATGGAAAGTTAACAAACAATTTCACACTACGTTTATGGCAATTGTCACTGATCCAAATTTGCAGTGAATGGTTTACTACAAACATCACATTTATACGGTTTCTCTCTGGTATGAATTCTTGTGTGTTTCAGTCGATCATTACTTTGGGTGAATTCTCATGTGTGACTGTAGATTACCTCTAGTTGTGAATGATTTACTACAATCATCACATTTATAAGGTTTTTCCCCAGTATGGATTCTCATGTGTTTCTGTAGACTACTACTATGAGCAAATGATTTACTACAATCATCACACTTTTAAGGTTTTTCTCCAGTATGAATTCTCATGTGTGTCTGTAGTGTACTTCTCTGAGTAAATGATTTACCACAAAATTCACATATAAATGGTTTTTCTCCTGTATGAATTCTCATGTGATCTTTTAGGGTAACCTTCTGACTAAATAATTTTCTACAAACATCACATTTATATGGTTTTTCTCTAGTATGAATTCTCACATGGTTCCGTAGACCTGCTGTCTGACTAAATGATTTACTACAAACATCACATTTAAAAGGTTTTTCTCTAGTATGAATTCTCACATGGTTCTGTAGAGTACTTTTTTGGCTAAATGATTTATTACAAACATCACATTTAAAAGGTTTTTCTCCAGTATGACTTCTCATGTGATTCTTTAGATAAATACTGTGAATAAATGACTTATTACAAACATCACATTTATAAGGTTTCTCTCCTGTATGAATTTTTATGTGCATGTTTAGTTTATTTCTCCGTAAAAATGATTTACCACAAAAATCACATTTATAAGGTTTTTCTCCAGTATGAGTTTTCATGTGACTGTTCCGGTGACTACTCTGTGTGAATGATTTACTACAAACATCACATTGATATGTTTTTTCTCCAGTATGAATTCGCATGTGTGTGTATAGATTACGACTACGACTAAATGATTTACTACAAACATCACATTGATAAGGTTTTTCTCCAGTATGAATTCTCATGTGGTTCTTTAGATTACTTCTATCTCTAAATGATTTACTGCAAAAATCACATATATAAGCTCTTTCTCCTGTTTGCCCTGGCTCACTAACATGTTTTTCACAGTGTTTTTCCAAATTTGTTTCTAATTTAAATTCTTCATTACACAAATTACACTGATAAACAGTTCCATCATCTTCAATTTTCTCTACTTTAACACAACAATATCCATCAACATCATCAGTCTTCTCTTCTTTAACATGGCAATATTCATCTACATCATCAGCTTTTTCTTCTTTAACATGACAATATTCATCTACATCATCAGTTTTCTCTTCTTTAACATGAAAATATTCATCTACATCATCAGTTTTCTCTTCTTTAACATGGCAATATTCATCTACATTATCAGTTTTACCTTCTTTAATGTGTATTTTATTGTGTTTTTCTAAATCATCATATTGTTGGAAAATCTCATCACACACAACACACTGGTGAAAAGTTTTAACTTCATCATTAGTATCCTGTAATATATAAAAGTTTTAATATCATTAGTTTCCTGTAATATATAAAGGATATAACATCATTAGTTTTCTGTAATATATAAAAGTTATAACATCATTAGTTTCCTGTAATATATAAAAGTTATAACATCATTAGTTTCCTGTAATATATCAAAGTTATATCATTCCTGTAATATATAAAAGTTATAACATCATTCCAATGTGGGACAATGACGATATACAATAACATTTAATGCGGTTAGCTATATCATAAAGCCTGTCATTGAGTAAACTTGCGTGGTTTCGAAACTCTTGTTGCAGTGACAAGGCGTAGGGTTAACTGTCTAACCTCGTGGGCTTTCCGGGGATCTCCGGGTGGGAATTCAATTTTTCAAGAGAGAACTTTTTTATTCATTGGGTTATTAAATTGTGCAATGGATTTTATTTAACGGGAGTTGATTTCAAGACATAGGTAAGTTTATAATAACCTAAGTTAAGTATAATAAGTTTATAATAACCTAAATCAAAAAAATACAGTGTTATATGTTAGTTTAGTTTAGTTTAAATACAGACAATATGTGGAGTTACAGTGCAGTTTGATAACATTATTGACGTCGATATTTTAAAATTCCATAACTTTTGCCTGAATCTTTGCAGATATTGAGATTGATATTAAACTATTGAAATACAATTGTTAGTAGGGGTTTCAGGTTGAAATCGGGACAGCCAGCAGCTGAAATATAGCCCACTTCAATCTATGATTCTGAATTACTAATTGATGTAAATGCATTCCTAACAATTGTATTATAATAGTTTAATATCAATCTCAATATCTGCAAAGATTCAGGCTAAAAAAAGTATCGAAATGTTAGCGAAATTACCGTTTGTTTACAGGAGACGCTAGCGGGAAAATACCGCTCTGATGTCACGCAGCCGGTAAATTTCCATTGACGGCATTGCTACGGCCCACTTCATTGGTGAATCCGATCGTTAGTTTTCGGGGGATTTCCATATAGAACCAATCAAACGATAGATAACATTTTTGTGATTATTATTGGCGTGATACCTCAAAATCGGACAATTAGAGCCGTAGAAAATGGAATTTATCTGTTTTGATGACTGAAAATTGCTAAATTTCGACTAAATATAAAAAAAATTTCTTGAGGTATCATCCAGATTATAAATATTTTATATATTATCATTCAAATTATTACGATTGTAATAAATTTTAGCTGATAATAACGATCGGATTTTAGTTTTAAAATTAGTACTGGAGTTTCTGAAGGGGAAATACCGCTTACGACGTCACTCAAATATGACTGAAAAGCACTCATTTTGGTGCCGTGCTATGCATTGACGGGTATAGAGCAGTTTGATTACATTATTGACATCGATCTCGGATTTTAAAATTCCATAACTTTGGATCTAATTAGAATATTTTGATGAAATAAAAAATATTGGGTAGCATTTTATGTATATTTTCAAAATATATTTAAAAAAATGTTTTTCTCTCATTTAAAACTTTGACCTGAAACCCCTATTGTTAGTAATGCATTTACATAAAATAGTAATTCAGAATCGTAGATTGAAGTTGGCTATATTTCGGCTGCTGGCTGTCCTATTTCACACTAAGTTACGTGACCTGAAACCCCTATAGAAATGCATTTACATAAAATAGTAATTCAGAATCATAGATTGAAGTGGGCTATATTTCAACCGCTGGCTGTCCGATTCACGCTGAAGTCACGTAACCTGAAACTCCTAATAAAAAGATGAAAAATATTGCATCATATTGTAAATAAAATATTGCATGTAAAAAGAAATCTGTTTTTTGTTTTGTTTAAGCTAAAGTCACCTCACCATTATTATGTAAATAATTTTTATGAAGTTTTTCTGTCTCTTCTACAACTGAAAGTCAAGAAAATAGCTTATGATTCAGTAACAAGTCTTCCGTGGGCCAACGTCACTTCCGGTAGAAGGTTGTATACATGATATAGTCGTGGATCTCTCCAACCCGAATAGTTCACAAAAATACTAATTCAATTTGAAATCACGGAAAATAAGACGTTGGGTGTATTCGGCTGTATCTTGAGTACCATAAATAAATTAACATATCTGTAAAATACAGGTGTCCGTCAAGATGACCTAACCACGGAGTCCCATGATACCAGGGGGAATTTACCATATATATTGCCAATCGTTTTTTTTACAGAGAATTACTTACGAAATATCTCTGTCACAGATGACTGTCTTCAACACGTGCATTGAATTCACGTGGCGTCAGGCATTGGCTCAAAGGCTTGTGCGTTGTTTACATAACACGTAACTGTTTCGGGCAAAATGATGCCTTTTACTTATTTTAATACCCATTTACACTAAATAGGAAATAATTTTTAACTACAGATACTTCAAACGTTTTTATTTATTTTCTTATACTTCAAAAAAATGTTTTAGAATTTATTTTGTCGGAGGAAAAAAGTTAATATTTTGCCGAATTAAGATGCATAGAAGTCATCTTCATCAGTGATACTAGCGGCCAAGCGAATATTCACTGCGGGATAAGTTTGATATAATTGTAGGCCGGTTCGGAAAAATGGCCGCTTTATAAAGTTGCCATTTTGGACCCCGGAAACACCCAAACATCCACAACCACCCAATAACAATAACCTGGCCAGTATTTCATAAATACACCAGTAGTTGTCGACAGACTCCCTTGTCGCCGAGTTCTCAATCAACATTTTTATGCTTATGTGATAGCTCAGTTGTAGAGCGTTGGACCGGCAACTGCGGGGTGAATGGGTGCCGTCATGGGTTGTTTTTAAGAAAAAATAATAACTCAAATATGTATAGCAGCTTTTGTTGTTAGGTTGACTTATTGACTTATTTTGTTTTTCATAGTCTGTAATTTAGGGCGATTATAAAGACCATATTTTCTTTTGTAGTAATCTGAAAAATGTTATCCTCGATATAATTTAGAGCCGTTTTAATATAAGCCTATACGGTGATTAATTTAAAGCCGTTTTAATATAGGCCTATACGTTAATTAATTAAGGGCTGTTGTAATATAGGCCTATACAGTGATTAATTTAAAGCCGTTTTAATATAGGCCTATACAGTGATTAATTTAAAGCCGTTTAATATAGGCCTATACAGTGATTAATTTAAAGCCGTTTTAATATAGGCCTATACAGTGATTAATTTGTAGCAAATCTTCATGGACTGTAATTTTATAGTCTTGTAAATATAAACATATTAAATTTTTTTGTATTAAATTTTTTTGTAATACATTTTTTCTGTATTTTCACACTTTAAAGAGAAAAAGAAACCCACAAAATATAGGTCAATTGTTTTGTGTTCATAATTTGAATTTGTTTGGAGCCTTTGTATAAAGCAAATAAACAAAAGGGGTCAGACAAATTACGTCCACATTTTGCAAGAGATGGACATATAAGGCAGTAAATAAGGGGCCATCCATAAAGTACATACGCTTGAAGGGGGGAGTCACGCCAAAAACGTGCCTACAGGGGGTGAGGGAGGTCTGAATTTTACCCATTTGGAGTGTACGTACTTTATGGATGGCCCCTAAGGTGATTTTTCGTACAGTCAGGGGTCATTAATCCAGCATGTTAGGGTTGGACATGCATCAATATAGAAAGTCAGGGGTCATAATCAGGATGTTAGGGTCGGACATGCATCAATATAGAAAGCAACGGAGATCTTTAAGGTATAAACATATATTTTAATAAGTTTCATCAAAATCGAATAAAAATTGTGAAATGATCTAGAGAGTAAAAACAGGCTATAAATGTGATCTTTCGTAAACTCGGGAGCTATAATTTAAAGGTTTCAATAAGTTTAGTTCGTAAGTTTCCCTGTAGTTGAAGCTTAGTTGACAAATGCCTCGAACTATTTAAAAAATCAGAATAAAAAGAACAAGCTGACTAAAATGATTTACTACAAACATCACATTTATAAGGTTTTTCCCCAGTATGGATTCTCATGTGTTTCTGTAGACTACTACTATGAGCAAATGATTTAGAGGTGTATATATTGACTGGAGTGGTCATGTGATCGCGTGCCGACTATGGAGGCTGGCAGCCATTTTACAACCTGTAAGATTTAGCCTACGTTGGCATATACCAACATGCCGGAGAGTTGTTGTTGTTTTGGTTAATTCAATGTCAGACGAAAATGGAGGGGATTATCATTTTATAAGTGAGTAGGATAAGTTAAAAGTGAAATAGTGATTTAATAGATATAGTACAATCTTGATAATTGTGTAAAATAGTTTAATAAACACGGCGAGAACACGTCAAACACTTGATTAGTCAATGTTTCTTTGAGGCCGGTAACCTGGGCGGGTCTTTTCACCTATATAATTATTAGTACTGATACTTCTAAATTAATGTATATTTAATTAGTATCGAAATTGCGCATATTATATATATACACACATCTGTCATTGTACTCAAAATATCGCAGGGAGTAAGTCAGCTTATTGGGGTGGAGTGTTTAATCACAGACATGCACTCACTGGCTAGTAGTTTCTTTGTTATCGGTTAGCTGTACTCCCTCAGATTAAATTAATTAGGTCGACATTGTGTACACAGATATAGAATATAGTGAACGTTTCTTGCAATATCAGTTTGTTTCTTTTTTTTCTTCTTCAGAAACCCCGCTTAAAACCCCCGAACTAGTTTGGGTTTTGTTTTTTTTAAAAAAGGCTAATAATAAGAAGGACAAAGTCTTGTAAACTTCTTTCCCAGTCAAATTTTGTAACAAAAAAAATTAGGCCTGATTTTTTTTCTAATCGCTGCTACTACGAACATCTCATTAAAGGGACAGTCCCGTATTATACAGAGGCTCAAAAATAAAAGTGTGAGAATGTATGAAAATAAACCCAAAATATAGGGGAATGGTGTATATACCTTGTCTCAAAATTTCAACTCAAAATATTGAGTCATTTGGACGTGAACGCCAAAATTGCTTATCCGGACACGTAACCCTTTTAAGATTGATGGTCATTTTTTTCATTTGGTGACCTTATAGTCGATTAACGTTTCTTGAGAGGTCTATACAGTGAATGACCCATGTACTGTACTTGATAACAAAAGGTAAATTTTACCTACATATTATTTTTATAGAAAATAGTCTGGTTTTATCCAGATACTGTATGATACAAAGGTCTCCATTTCCAGATGCAGACTGTCAGGTTTAAGTTATTTACAAGCGTATCACAAAAATCGGGTTAGTTGATCGGCCTGAGATAATGGGTTTTAAATGATTTTAACACAAAATTAAGCAGTTTTATTCCCCAAAAAGTTATCGGGATTGGCCCTTTAAGTTTGGCTTATTTTTGGGTGTCAAATTTAATATACCGCTGTATTTTTTAACCAAGGAGAAATAGACACCAAATCATGGAAATTGAAATCCATATACCGGTAGGCCTACCAACACCTTGCTAGCCCTATTTATATTTCCCTTAAAAATAATAAAAAAAAAAAATCCCATTGACATCAGATATTATTCTACCGGTAAATAATAGAAGTCCTCGTTATTTTAAAGATCTATTTTATTTCTCTATTTATCTACTACGAAAACCTCATTAATTTTGTCTTATTTTTTTGTAAAATTTAATATACCGCTGTATTTTTCAACCAAAGCTACCAAGGCCTTGCTAGTCCTGTTTTTTTTCTCTTTTTAAAAAAAAAAATTCCCATCGGCATCAGATTTCATTCTTCTGGTAAATGATAGAAGTCCTCGATTATTTTAAAAATCTATTTTTTCCTTTATTTATAATTTATCACCTGTATGACGCTATAGGTAATATCATTCTGTCAATCAAGCAGTCCTTTCATTTTAAATCGTTCAACAAATTATTTAGATCTATCCAAAATAAAGTTTTATGTTATGTCCACTTTGCTCAATTAATAAAATAAACATAATTTCGTCAGGCATGCATGTACAATTTACACCATGCCACCCAAGGTATTCATCATCATCATGATTTACTCTTAATAATAGTAAAGGCCCCAAAATATGCCAGTGAGTTAGCCAAAACGATGTTGTTTTTAGGACAGTAAGGTAAGGCCTTTCGATCATCATTTTTTTGGTTGATATTGTTGAATTTTAATTGACTTTTACGCCCTTTGTCAGACTATTTCCCTTTATTTACATAGCGTTCATCCGGGCACTTCCGTCATTCTTTACCGGTTAAAACATGGCGGCCGGTCTCCAGTGACGGCACACGGCGATAACGTTACGTTAATGGGGATCACGTGACCACAATACACTCTAGTCAATATATACACCTCTATGTGATTATCTCTAAATGAATTACTGCAAACATCACATCTATAAGGTCTTTCTCCCATTTGCCTTGGCTGACTAACATGTTTTTAACATGACAATATCCATCTATATCATCAGTTTTCTCTTCTTCAACATGACAATATTCATCCACATCATCAGTTTTCTCTTCTTTAACATGACAATAATCATCTACATCATCAGTTTTCTCTTCTTCAACATGACAATATTCATCTACATCATCAGTTTTCTCTTCTTCAACATGACAATATTCATCTACATCATCAGTTTTCTCTTCTTTAACATGACAATATCCATCTACATCATCAATTGTCTCTTCTTTAACCAGACAATCTACATCATAAGATTTCTATTCTTTAACATGACAATTGTTTTTTCTCTAGTATGAATTCTCACATGGTTCTGTAGAGTACTTTTTTGGCTAAATGATTTACTACAAACATCACATTTATAAGGTTTTTCCCCAGTATGAGTTCTCATGTGACTTTTCAGGTGACAACTCTGTAAATATGATTTACTACAAACATCACATTGATAAGGTCTCTCTCCAGTATGTCTTCTCATGTGACTTTTCAGGTGACAACTCTGTAAAAAATATTTACTACAAACATCACATTTATATGTTTTTTCTCTAGTCTGAATTCTCATGTGGTACTGTTGCTCACTAATTTCTCTAAATGATTTACTACAAACATCATATTGATAAACTAGTTCTCCTGTTTTCCCTGGCTTACTAACATGTTTTTCACAGTGTTTTTCCAGATTTGTTTCTAATTTAAATTCTTCATCACATAAATTACACTGATAAACAGTTCCATCATCTTCAATTTTCTCTACTTTAACATGACAATATCCATCAACATCATCAGTTTTCTCTTCTTTAACATGACAATATTCATCTACACCATCAGTTTTCTCTTCTTTAACATGTATTTTATTGTGTTTTTCTAATTCATCATATTGTTGGAAAATCTCATGACACACAACACACTGGTGAAAAGTTTTAACATCATCATTCGTTTCCTGTAATATATAAAAGTTATAACATCATTAGTTTCCTGTAGTATATAAAAGTTATAACATCATTAGTTTCCTGTAGTATATAAAAGTTATATCATTCCTGTAATATATCAAAGTTATAACATCATTAGTCTCCATTAATACATGTATATAAAAGTTATAACATCATTAGTTTCCTGTAATATATAAAAGTTATAACATCATTATTTTCCTGTAATATATAAAAGTTATAACATCATTAGTTTCCTGTAATATATAAAAGTTATAACATCATTATTTTCCTGTAATATATAAAAGTTATAACATCATTAGTTTCCTGTAGTATATAAAAGTTATATAATATCATTCCAAAGTGGGACAATGATGATATACAATGACAGTCAACTGGCGTGGTTTCGAATCACTTGTTGCAGTGACAAGGAGTAGGGTTGACTGTCTAACCTCGTGGGCTTTCCCCGGGATCTCCGGGTGGGAATTCGATTTTTTAAGAGATAACTTTTTATTCATTGGGTTATTAAATTGTGCAATGGATTTTATTTCAAGGGAGATGATTTCAAACACATAAGTAACTTTATAATAACCTAAGTTAAGTAGTTTGTTCATATTCGAAGAAATCCATTTGAAATGTACAAAGGTTCAGTTGAGACAGTATGCCTATAGTTAGATATTAATAACTCTTGCCCGAAGGAAACCCACGAGGTTGATAGTTGATTTCAAACATTTATAGCGCTTAATCCATCTATGAGCATGCTCTAAGCGCTGAAAGTTAAAAGCTCCTGCGGATAATACATGGTGAACATATGTGTCTTAAGTCTAGATTGAAATTGAGCAACTGTTTCTGAACACTTTATATTGTCAGGTAAGTCATTCCATAGTCGTGGACCATATACACTGAAGGTCTTATCACCAAAAGATTTTAATTTAGTTGAAGGTACAACAAGTGTTGGGTTATTCTGTGAATGGAGTGGTCGGTTTGGTACATAAGGCTGCATAAGATCTGCGATATATTATGGAGCTGAATTATGCCGAGACTTGTAGACCAGTGTTAGGATTTTAAATTTTATACGAGCCTCTGTTGGTAACCAGTGAAGCGATTTAAGGACAGATGTTATATGTTGACGTTTTGCTGTTCTTGTGATGATTCTGGCTCAGTTGTTCTGATCAAAAGACACAACAACATCGGCGGCAAATACCCTAGTTGGCCTAGTTTTTTTCAAAATTGCCATAGAAAAGAAATAATAATTAAATTGCAGGAAGTAATAAATTTACCAATGGCAATATTGTCAATTATATCGCCGTTATATACCTGCGTAATCAAATATAAATATCGGCCGAGTGAGGATGTCAGCCACGCGGTCTAGATAAATTACCCAGTCGTAAATTGAACAACACATTCTAACGACATTATGGACTGGATATTCTTGTACAATTCCAAGCATTTTCATTGGTTCAATATAAGTCACATGACCCATACAAATTAAGATGAAATACATCTATTGAAATTATTCTGTTATTAGATTTATAATATTTTATCTTAAATTAAAAGGTTGAATATTTTTATTTTGTTGGTATTTTAATTTCTTAATTTGGTAAAGATATTATATCGGGAAACAAACGTGTATTGCAATATTGTCCCGCCTGTATCGCCTCCTGTATCACGATATATTTTCCCACCTGTATCGCAAAATTATTGAAATAAAATTAAAACCATATCTTAGTCCCGAAATGACCTAGTTGTGTTGAGAGGGCGTTAAACTCCATTTCTCTCTCTCTCTCTAAATCGTAGGGTATTACATTTTCATTTTAGATTATGAACTTTATAAAAATAGGGATTTTAGGTCTAAGTTTTAAAAGTGAGAAATAATTTTTTTTTACATATTTTGTGAAAATATACATGAAAATGCTACCCAATTTTTTTTATTTCATCAAAATATTATAATTAGATCTGAAGTTATGGAATTTTAAAATCTGAGATCGACGTCAATAAAGTAATCAAAATGCTCTATACCAGTCAATGCCTGGCATGACACCAAAATAAGTGCTTTTCAGTCATATTTGAGTGACTTCATAAGCGGTATTTCCCCTTCAGAATCGCTAGTACCAATTTTAAAACTGAAATCCGATCGTTATTGTCAGCTAAGATCTATTAAAATCGTAATAATTTGAATGATAATATGTCAAATATTTATAATCTGAATGATACCTCACAAAAGTTTTTTTATATTTAGTCTAAATTTAGCAATTTCCAGTCATCAAACCATTTTCTACGGCTCTAAATGTCCGATCTCGAGGTATCATTGACAATAATAATCACAAAAATGTTATCTATCGTTTGATTGGTTCTATATGAAAATCTGTCGGAAACTAAAGATTGGATTCACCAAGGAAATAACAGGAAAACATCATTTTATACTGAATACCGGAAAACACCGGAAAACCACTAAATACCGGAAAACACACTAAATACTGGAAAACACCATAAAAATATGTTGTAGTGTCGTGATGTCGGGTTATCGGCCATATTCCTCCCAATACTATGATTATATACCCTGATCCTTGGGTTGGTCAAGAAACTTTTGCAGTTTGGTTTCTCTCTGTCGGTAGTACAGGACAAAGGGTATGTCAAAATACGGTGTCTAAGGTTAGGGTAAGGTTTAGGGTTAGAGCGGTGGGAACGGGTTAGGGTTAGGGTTAGGGTAAGGTTTAAGGTTAGGCTGGTGGGAACGGGTGAGGGTTAGGCTCTGGGTTACATATATTTTAGGTTGTTTTCCGGTATTTACTGTATTTCCGGTGTTTTCCGGTTGTTTTCCTGTGTTTTCTGGTACATGTATATGTTATGGCCCCGTGACGTCAAAGCGGTATTCTCTAGCGACTGTCTCCTGTAAACAAACGGTAATTCGCTTACATTTCGATAATTTTTTAGCCTGAATCTTTGCAGACATTTAGATTAATATTAAACTATTACAATACAATTGCTAGTAATGTATTTACATAAACATAGTAATTCAGAATCATAGATTGAAGTGGGCTATATTTCAACCGCTGGCTGTCCGATTTCACGCTAAAGTCACGTAACCTGAAACTCCTAATAAAAAGATGAAAATATTGCATCATATTGTAAATAAAATATTGCATGTAAAAAGAAATCTGTTTTTTGTTTTGTTTAAGCTAAAGTCACCTCACCATTTTTATGTAAATAATTTTTATGAAGTTTTTCTGTCTCTTCTACAACTGAAAGTCAAGAAAATAGCTTATGATTCAGTAACAAGTCTTCCGTGGGCCAACGTCACTTCCGGTAGAACGTTGTATACATGATATAGTCGTGGATCTTTCCAACCCGAATAGTTCACAAAAATACTAATTCAATTTGAAATCACGGAAAATAAGACGTTGGGTGTATTCGGCTGTATCTTGAGTAACATAAATAAATTACCATATCTGTATAATACAGGTGTGCGTCAAGATGACCGGGACTTCTTCCACCTAACCACAGAGTACGTGCTACAAGGGGGAATTTTCCATATATATTGCCAATCTGTTTTACAGAGAATTACTCACGAATTATCTCTGTCATAGATGACTGTCTTCAACATGTGCATTGAATTCACCTGGCGTCAGTCATTGGCTCAACGACTCGTGCGTTGTTTACATAACACGTAACTGCTTCGGGCAAAATGATGCCTTTTACTTATTTTAATACCCATTTACACTAAATAGGAAATATTTTTTAACTACAGAAACTTCAAACGTCTTATTTATTTTTTTATACTTCAAAAAAATGTTTTTCTTTTGTAGTAATCTGAAAAATATTATCCTCAATATAATTTAGAGCTGTTTTAATATAGGCCTATACCGTAATCAATTTATAGCTATTTTAATATAGGCCTATATCGTAATTTATTTAGAGCAATTTTAATATAGGCCTATACGGTAATTAATTTATAGCTATTTTAATATAGGCCTATACGTTGATTAATTTAAAGCTGTTTTAATATAGGCCTATACGTTAATTAATTTAAAGCCGTTTTAATATAGGCCTATACGGTAATTAATTTAAAGCCGTTTTAATATAGGCCTATACGGTGATTAATTTTGTAGCAAATCTTCATGGACTGTAATTTTATAATCTTGTAAATATAAACATATTAAAAAAATTTTGTAATACATTTTTTCCGTATTTTCACACTTTAAAGAGAAAAAGAAACCCACAAAATATAGGTCAATTGTTTTGTGTTCTTATGTTGTGTTCATAATTTGAATTTGTTTGGAGCCTTTGTATAAAGCGAAAAAACAAAAGGGGTCAGACAAATTACGTCCACATTTTGCACGAGATGGACATATAAGGCAGTAATTAAGGAGCCATCCATAAAGTACATACGCTTGAAGGGGGGGAGTCACGCCAAAAATGTACCTACAGGGGGTGAGGGAGGTCTGAATTTTACCCATTCTGAGTGTACGTACTTTATGGATGGCCCCTAAGGTGATTTTTCGTACAGTCAGGGGTTATAATCAGGATGTTAGGGTCGGACATGCATCAATATAGAAAGTCAGGGGTCATAATCTAGGATGTTAGGGTCGGACATTCATCAATATAGAAAGTCAGGAGGCATTAATCTAGGATGTTAGGGTCCAATATGCATCAATATAGAAAGCAACGGAGATCTTTAAGGTATAAACATATATTTTAATAAGTTTCATCAAAATCAAATAAAAATTGTGAAATGGTCTAGAGAATATATACATGCTATAAATGTGATCTTTCGTAAACTCGGGAGCTATAATTTAAAGGTTTCAATAAGTTTAGTTCGTAAGTTTCCCTGTAGTTGAAGCTTAGTTGACAAATGCCTCGAACTATTTAAAAAATCAGAATAAAAAGAACAAGCTTTCGCGTAACGAATTAGCTGAGACACAAACACTCAATAAGCTGGTGATATTGGAATGTTACTACTAATAAATGGAAAGTTAACAATCGGAAAGGCAAAGTCATCACGTTTATTGTAGAATTTAACACTAAGTTTATGGCAATTTCAAAATCGAGACGCAGATCCAAATTTGCAGTGAATGGTTTACTACAAAAATCACATTTATAAAGTTTCTATCTGGTATGAATTCTTGTGTGTTTCAGTCTATCCTTACTTTGGGTGAATTCTCATGTGTGACTGTAGATTACCTCTAGTTGTTAATGATTTACTACAATCATCACATTTTTAAGGTTTTTCCCCAGTATGGATTCTCATGTGTTTCTGTAGACTACTACTATGAGCAAATGATTTACTACAAGTATCACATTTTTAAGGTTTTTCTCCAGGATGAATTCTCATGTGTGTTGTAGCGTACTTCTCTGAGTAAATGATTTACCACAAAATTCACATATAAATGGTTTTTCTCCTGGATGAATTCTCATGTGAATCTGTTGATCACCATTCTGACTAATTGGTAAAATTATTGTATCGGGATACAAACTTGTATTGCGATATTTTCCCTCCTATATCGCCTCCTGTATCATGATATTTTCCCACCTGTATCGCAATATTTTCCCTTGTGAATCCCGATATTTTCCCTCCCGCATCTCGATATTTTCCCTCCTATATTGCGATATTTTCCCTTGTGAATCCCGATATTTTCCCTCCTATATTGCGCTATTTTCCCTTGTGAATCGCAATATTTTCCCTTCCGCAACTCGATATTTTCCCTCCTATATTGCGATATTTTCCCTTGTGAATCCCGATATTTCCCTCCCGCATCGCGATATTTTCCCTCCTATATTGGGATATTTTCCCTTCAGCATCGCGATATTTTCCCTCCTATATCGCCTCCTGTATCATGATATTTTCCCTTGTGTATCGCGATATATTCCCTCCCGCATCGCGATATTTTCCTTCCCATATTGCGATATTTTCCCTCCTATATTGCGATATTTTCCCTTGTGAATCGCGATATTTTCCCTCCTATATTGCGATATTTTCCCTTGTGAATCGCAATATTTTCCCTTCCGCAACTCGATATTTTCCCTCCCGCATCGCGATATTTTCCCTCCCATATTGCGATATTTTCCCTCCTATATTGCGATATTTTCCCTTGTGAATCGCGATATTTTCCCTCCTATATTGCGATATTTTCCCTTGTGAATCGCGATATTTTCCATTCTGTATCGCAATATTTTCCCTCTTATATCATGATACAAACTGATTCTGTATCGTCACAACCCTAGAGGACATATGTATGTATATAGACAGTGAGTAACAAACATTTCTTGGAGTCTAATCGTAGGGTGGGGGTTGGGATGGCCTAGTGGTCTAGAGTGTCGCGCTTCAACCTCTAGCTGGCAGGCCACCTCTGGCTTGCTGCTGTGTTTTCGAGCCCTTGTGTGAGCGTATATGGCATGGAGATAGGGGCGCCTTCTCAATCTCCTGGGTTTCCTCCCACTGCTAAAGACCCCTACACGCAAGCAAATTTTTGAAAACAAATTAAAACCATATGTTAGTCCGAAATGACCTAGTTGTGTTAAGAGGACGTTAATCTCCATTTCTCTCTCTCTCTAATCGTAGGATATTACATTTTCATTTCAGATTATGTAGGCACTTGGAAATAAAGTGATTTCAGTTACGAAAGAGTGATGTCAAAAACTGCGCTGACGAGGCGTTATTGAAAAATCCACCGATACCCCCCCAGTGTACAGTGCATGGCTGTGTGGCTAGCGATTTTTACTTTTCAGCCAATCAAATAGCTTGTTACAACCGCAGAAGGCTCTTCTACCTCCCAGTCTTACTCCGCAAGAAGTCAGTCAAAAATTCACCAAGATATTTGCTTTTGAAAATTCCTTTTACATTTCTCCCCCAAAAAAGTACCCAAAACAACAACATAGGATTGGTGCACATCGATGAAAATATAGGCGCAGTTACCTTTGACTCCATACAGCTCAAAAACACACATTTTGTTTGGAAATTCAATGCCGCACATCCCCAAACACGTTCCGCAATTTAGCTTTCACGGTCAAACTAAATTATCCGGAAGTGCCCGTATCCACGCTTCAAGCTCAAAGATATCCTATACTGTCCATTATTTCCTCAAAATAATAATTGTTTGTGGAAGATTATTTATTTAGTTTATGAATTGAGACATTAAATGATGATTTTTGTTAGCCTATAAGCTTAGAAGGATGTCATTTTGATTTGAGGTGAGCAGTCGCTGATGACGACATAGGTCACGTGATCAGTATTTTTAGCATCACAATTTTTCCCGTATCTTAACGGGTTTCTATTGCCGTTAATTAGACGCTTCAAAATGCTTTAGCTCGGACAAAGGTAAACCAAATGCGACAAATAATATGCCATTTTGAAGGTAATTCCAAGCTCTACCCAGCCATGGCATTTAGAACCTTATTTAATCAAGTGGAAAAAAATGTCCAAGTGCCTAGATTATGAAATTTATAAACAGATGAAAAATATTGCATCATATTGTAAATAAAATATTGCACGTTAAATAATCTCTGTGTTTTGTTTTGTTTAATCTAAAGTCACCTCACCATTATTTTGTAAATAATTTCTGTTCTCTATTTATGAAGTTTTTGCTGTCTCTTCTACAACTGCAAGTCAAGAAAATAGCTAATGATTCAGTAACAAGTCTTCCGTGGGCCGACGTCACTTCCGGTAAAAGGTTGTATACATGATATAGTCGTGGATCTCTCCAACCCGAATAGTTCACAAAAGAACTTATTCAATTTGAAATTCATTTCATTCCGTAAAAAGATCTACATGTAGCTTCATCATTTCTACCGTCCAAAGGCAAAACCTAGAAACTCATTTTTTTCTTCTTTCGAGAAAACAAAGGAAAACGTAATGAATTAATATTAAATCCAGTGTCTTTTCGTCTAAATTGGGTACTGCTCGTTATCAATATTTAGTTGTAAATTATAATTCTACATATTTCGTTAAGTATCACAGTGATTCAAAAAACAAATACACAGCCATCAAGATAATTCAGATGTTGGATTTTTTAATTGATAACATCTTTGTTGAATTTGGAGGGGAAATATATCAGCAAGTGGTTGGCATCCGGGCACCAACTGTGCACCTTTGCTTGCTGATCTGTTTCTCTATTCGTACGAAGCCGAGTACATACAGATGCTCGTAAAAACAAACAAACGATCAGTCAGACTTTTTAATTTCACTTATCGATATATTGATGATGTTTTAGCCCTTAATAATCCTAAATTTAGTGATTATGTAGACTTCATATATCCTGATGAGCTCGAAATTAAAAATACCACTGACAGTGACAATTACGCTTCCTACTTGGATCTGCGTCTCGAATATGACAATTGCCATAAACTGAGTGTTAAATTGTACGATTAACGGGATGATTTTGACTTTCCGATTGTTAACTTTCCATTTATCAGTAGTAACATTCCAATATCACCAGCTTATGGAGTGTTTGTGTCTCAGCTAATTCGTTACACGAGAGCTTGTTCCTTTTATTCTGATTTTTTAAGTAGATCGAGGCATTTGTCATCTAAGCTTCTACTACAAGGATACTTGCGCACTAAACTTATTAAGGCCTTTAAAAAGTTTTATGGCCGTCATATTGATTTGATTGGTAAATATAACGTGTCTCTCTCGGCTATTATTCTAGATATTTTTAATTGAAACGTATACTGTTACTATCACCCTGTTAATGTCTACAACATCGTTAAGACAGTTCATCACGTGCATTTTGCATACTATAGTTCATTGGCCAATCACGCTATTTGACTGACATTTCGCCTAATAGATTGGATGCAGCTATGGCGGGTGTGGCGCCAGGCAGGGTAAGCTTACTCTTCCGGACACCTGTTACCACTGCTTGTCGTGTATTTTTGTACACGAGGAGCAGTCCATTTGCTGATTACACTATTTTGCTTGAATACACTATTTTGCCTACAACGTTTTTAGGACTTCGAATTCTGTCTTTTGATTTGGATTGTTTGTACTTGGTTTTTATTTTATTATCCAAGCTCATCCATTGATTTTACTATTTAGTTACTAGGTTTTGCTGTGATATACTAGGCAAATTAAGGAGAGATAGAGGGAGAAATGGGGTTTAACGTCCACTTGACACAAACTAGGAAATTTTTGGACTAACAAATGATGGAAGTTGCTAGGTTTTGTCATGGCTGTAACTGCTTACACAATCAAAAGGTTGAAATAACTAGTACAACAACAGGAAGCACATACTCTAGTAACTACAAATTGGTCCTAACTCAATTTTGATAAAAAAAGTGAGTTACTAGGTTTTGCCTTTTTACGGGAGATCTTTTGTTATCGACTGTGAAATCAGGGAAGTGAGATGTTCGGTGTATTCGACTGTATCTTTATTACTGTAGTAAAGATGCATTGTATAGTATTAGTACAATATGTGATAATCTTGCAGAGTCAACTCACGCGTTTACAGGGTGCGACACCAACTCAGGAATGTTTAGACCTGGTAAAAACCCCATTTTGAGGTAGTCAGTAGTACTAGTGGACATGAGATATGAACACTATGTCCCTAGTTTTAGTCGATTTTCCCCACCCAATCCCACCCACGGTCTTTCAGTTGTGTTGATCCTCTTGCATTCAGATTTATCGCATTATTGCTCCCCAATACCTAATACTTCTGGAAGCTGGAGGAATTGACATGCTGAGGATTGATGTAAACCTCAGAAATTTTGGACCTGGTAAAAACGCCATTTATAAATCTTTGGATTCAAATGATAAGCTCAAGCAACTTGGTGGAATAATATCTGACTCTGATAGTAGAGGTGAAGAGATAGCTAAGTCTTGGTGCGCTTGCCACCTACTGAACGTACAGCTAACTAAGTATCATACACCGAGAGTTCATCAGAAAATTATTGTTTGGGAGAAACTAAAAGAGACTATCTTAGATCCTTTGTTATGGGGATGGAAGGTGGTTGATGGCCAGTTTAGGACAGTGCCATCTGACCTCCCCCTGCACCAGATAATGTTTTAAATTTTATTCGATGTAAATGTAAATCAAATCAACGAAAAATTCCTGCTGTGCAAATGACTGTACTTGTAAGAAGAACAGGATGAAATGTGTTGCTGCGTGGGAAAGTTGTAAAAATGCAGAAAAGATTGAGTTGGGAGGAATAAATTGAACTTTTTTTTCACCCTACCGAAAATTCACCATATATGTACCCCCTGTACCGTATTTTCTTTTGTAGTAATCTTTATAATATTATCCTCAATATAATTTTGAGCCGTTTTAATATAGTAGACATATATTATGTAGTAGACATATATTATCAGGGAGATAGTATATGCATCAATTAAATATGTCCAGAATAATAGCCGAGAGAGGCATGCCATATTTACCAATCAAGTCAATAATGAATGAATGAAATGGGGTTTAACGTCCTACGCTTAAGCACCTAACCTGGGCTAATTGAAGACGGGCATACGCCACAGTGTGCAATGAGGGAAATTTTGCCCGGGCAGCGGCGCTACGGCCTACTCTTATATCGAATTCCAACTGCCAAGGGATCTTTTACGTGCACTCCAATTTGTACACGGGACCTCGGTTTTTCGTCCCATCCGAACGACTAGGCAGCTGTCCTTGTCAGGCCCTCCTTCTGTATCACTGACAAGGGGAAATCACGCCGGAAAATCGAGATGAACTTTCTCAGCCAATGCAGGGATCGAACACTCAACCTCCAGGCTAGCGAACCAGCGCCTAATCCACTTAGCCACCGTGATCCCCAATCAAGTCAATATGATGGCCATAAAGCTTTTTAAAGGTTTTAATAAGTTTAGTTCGCAAGTATCCCTGTAGTTGAAGCTTAGATGACAAATGCCTCGATCTACTTACAAAAATCACAATAAAAGGAACAAGCTTTCGCGTAACGAATTAGCTGAGACACAAACACTCAATAAGCTTGTGATATTGGAATGTTACTACTAATAAATGCAAAGTTAACAATCGGAAAGGCAAAGTCATCACGTTTATTGTAGAATTTAACACTAAGTTTATGGCAATTTCAAAACGAGACGCAGATCCGAATTTGCAGTGAATGGTTTACTACAAAAATCACATTTATAAAGTTTCTCTCTGGTATGAATTCTTGTGTGTTTCAGTCGATCATTACTTTGGGTGAATTCTCATGTGTGACTGTAGATTACCTCTAGTTGTTAATGATTTACTACAATCATCACATTTTTAAGGTTTTTCCCCAGTATGGATTCTCATGTGTTTCTGTAGACTACTACTATGAGCAAATGATTTACTACAAGTATCACATTTTTAAGGTTTTTCTCCAGTATGAATTCTCATGTGTGTTGTAGCGTACTTCTCTGAGTAAATGATTTACCACAAAATTCACATATAAATGTTTTTTCTCCTGGATGAATTCTCATGTGAATCTGTTGATCACCATTCTGACTAAATGATTTTCTACAAACATCACATTTATATGGTTTTTCTCAAGTATGAATTCTCATGTGTTTCTGTAGATTACTACTAGTGCTAAATAATTTACTACAAACATCACATTGATAAGGTTTTTGCCCAGTATGAGTTCTCATGTGGGTCTTTAGACCCCCTTTCAAACTAAATGATTTACTGCAAACATCACATTGATAAGGTTTTTCCCCAGTATGAATTCTCATGTGTTTCTGTAGAGTACTTTTTTGGCTAAATCTTTTATTACAAACATCACATTGATATGGTTTTTCCCGAGTATGAATTCTCATGTGACTGTTCAAGTGACTACTAGTGGTAAATGATTTACTACAAACATCACATTGATATGGTTTTTCTCCAGTATGAATTCTCATGTGTTTCTGTAGATTACTACTAGTGCTAAATGATTTACTGCAAACATCACATTGATAAGGTTTCTCTCCAGTATGAGTTTTCATGTGACTGTTCAGGTGACTACTCTGTGAAAATGATTTATTACAGACATCACATTGATAAGGTTTTTCTACAGTATGAATTCTCATGTGGCACTGTAGCTCACTAATTTCTCTAAATGATTTACTACAAACATCATATTGATAAACTAGTTCTCCTGTTTGCCCTGGCTGACTAACATGTTTTTCACAGTGTTTTTCCAGATTTGTTTCTAATTTAAATTCTTCATCACACAAATTACACTGATAAACTGTTCCATCATCTTCAATTTCCTCTTTCTTTACATGGCAGTCATTAACATGACAATGTTCATCTACATCATCAGTTTTCTCTTCTTTAACATGACAATATTCATCTACATTATCAGTTTTCTCTTCTTTAACATGACAATATTCATCTACATCATCAGTTTTCTCTTCTTTAACATGACAATTTTCATCTACACCATCAGTTTTCTCTTCTTTAACATGTATTTTATTGTGTTTTTCTAATTCATCATATTGTTGGAAAATCTCATGACACACAACACACTGGTGAAAAGTTTTAACATCATCATTCGTTTCCTATAATAAATAAAAGTTTTAATATCATTAGTTTCCTGTAATATATAAAAGTTATAACATCATTAGTTTCCTGTAGTGTATAAAAGTTATAACATCATTTGTTTCCTGTAATATATCAAAGTTATAACATCATTAGTTTCCTGTAATATATAAAAGATATACATCATTAGTTTCCTGTAATATAAAAGTTATAACATCATTCGTTTCCTGTAGTATATAAAAGTTATAACATTATTAGTTTCCTGTAATATATAAAAGTTATTATTAGTTTCTTGTAATATATAAAAGTTATAACATCATTAGTATCCTGTAATATATAAAAGTTATAACATCATTAGTCTCCTGTAATATATAAAAGTTATAATATCATTAGTATCCTGTAATATATAAAAGTTATAACATCATTAGTTTCCTGTAATGTATAAAAGTTATAACATCATTAGTTTACTGTAATATATAAAAGTTATAACATCATTAGTATCCTGTAATATATAAAAGTTTTAATATCATTAGTTTCCTGTAGTATATAAAAGTTATAACATCATTAGTTTCCTGTAATATATAAAAGTTTTAATATCATTAGTTTCCTGTAATATATAAAAGTTATAACATCATTAGTTTCCTGTAATATATGAATGTTTTAACATCATTAGTTTCCTGTAATATATAAAAGTTATAACATCATTAGTTTCCTGTAATATATAAAAGTTATAACATCATTAGTCTCCTGTAATATATAAAAGTTATATAATATCATTAGTTTCCTGTAGTATATAAAAGTTATATCATTCCTGTAGTATATAAAAGTTATAATATCATTCCAATGTGGGACAATGACGATATACAATGACATTAAACGTGGTTAGCTGAATCATAAAGCCTGTGATTTAGTCAACTGGCGTGGTTTCAAATCTCCTGTTGTACGTGACAAGGAGTAGGGTTGACTGTCTAACCTCATGGGTTTTCCCGGGATCTCCGGGTGGGAATTCAATTTTTCAAGAGAGAACTTTTTATTCATTGGGTTATTAAATTGTGCAATGGATTTTATTTAAAGGGAGTTGATTTCAAACACATAAGTTTATAATAACCTAAGTTAAGTAGTTTGTTCATATTCGAAGAAATCCATTTGAAATGTACAAAGGTTCAGTTGAGACAGTATGCCTATAGTTAGATATTAATAACTCTTGCCCGAAGGAAACCCACGACAAACCTTAATTAATGGTAAATCAACAACACAGTGTTATGAGTTAGTTTAGTTTAAACAATATTTTACTAAATAAACTCAACTGGATTGAATAACAAGTATTTTTAAGGCCTATGTAAGTTATATTTTAAGGCCGATATTTTAAGGCCTATATAATATGGTGGACACTAGGCCTATTTAAGGCCTATCTAAGTTATATCTGTAAGGGTATATAAGTTATATTTTTAAGGCCTATATTTTTATGGCCTATATAATATGGTTGTCAGGATAACCAGTATGTATGATATACTGTGATATAAAAATTTGACGGTATTTTTATCGTCAAAATATTGAAATATCGGTATACTGTGATTATATAATAGAACAAATGATGATAATAATAATAATGTACATTTATATAGCCCTTAATCCATCCATGAGCATGCTCTAAGCGCTGTAAGTTAATAGCTCCTGTGGATAATACATCGTGAACATACATGTATGTGTCTTAAGTCTAGATCGAAATTGAGCAACTGTTTCTGAACACTTTATATTGTCAGGTAAGTCATTCCATAGTCGTGGACCATATACACTGAAGGCCTTATCACCAAAAGATTTTAATTTAGTTGAAGGTACAACAAGTGTTGGGTTATTCTGTGAACGGAGTGGTCGGTTTGGTACATAAGGCTGCATAAGATCTGTGATATATGATGGAGATGAATCATGCTGAGACTTGTAGACCAGTGTTAGGATTTAAAATTTTATACGAGCCTCTATTGGTATCCAGTGAAGCGATTTAAGGACAGATGTTATATGTTGACGTTTTGCTGTTCTTGTGATGATTCTGGCTCAATTGTTCTGATCAAAAGACACAACAACATCGGCGGCAAATACCCTAGTTGGCCTAGTTTTTTTCAAAATTGCCATAGAAAAGAAATAATAATTAAATTGCAGGAAGTAATAAATTTACCAATGGCAATATTGTCAATTATATCGCCGTTATATACCTGCGTAATCAAATATAAATATCGGCCGAGTGAGGATGTCAGCCACGCCGTCTAGATAAATTACCCAGTCGTAACTTGAACAACACATTCTAACGACATTACGGACTGGATATTCTTGTACAATTCCAAGCTCAATATAAGTCACATGACCCATAGATCTATTTAAATCATTCTGTTATTAGATTTATAATATTTTATCTTAAATTAAAAGGTTGAATATTTTTATTTTGTTGATATTTTAATTTCTTAATTTGGTAAAGATATTGTATTGGGATACAAACTTGTATTGCAATATTGCCCCTCCTGTATCACGATATTTTCCCGCCTGTATCGCCTCTAGTATCACAATATTTTCCCTCCAGTATCGAATCCTGTATCACGATATATTTTCCCTCCTGTATTGCGAAATTAAAGAAATAAAATTAAAACCATATCTTAGTCCCGAAATGACCTAGTTGTGTTGAGAGGGCGTTAAACTCCATTTCTCTCTCTCTCTCTAAATTGTAGGGTATTACATTTTCATTTTAGATTATGAACTTTATAAAAATAGGGATTTCAGGTCGAAGTTTTAAAAGAGAGAAATATTTTTTTTTTAAATATTTTGTAAAAATATACATGAAAATGCTACCCAATTTTTTTTATTTCATCAAAATATTATAATTAGATCCGAAGTTATGGAATTTTAAAATCTGAGATCGACGTCAATAAAGTAATCAAAAATGCTCTATACCAGTCAATGTGTGGCATGACACCAAAATAAGTGCTTTTCAGTCATATTTGAGTGACGTCGTAAGCGGTATTTCCCTTCAGAATGGCTAGTACCAATTTTAAAACTGAAATCCGTTCGTTATTGTTTGCTAAGATTTATTAAAATGGTAATAATTTGAATGATAATATGTCAAATATTTATAATCTGGATGATACCTCAAGAAAGTTTTTTTATATTTAGTTGAAATTTAGCAATTTCCAGTCATCAAAACAGATAAATCCCATTTTCTACGGCTCTAATTGTCTGATCTCGAGGTATCATTGACAATAATAATCACAAAAATGTTATCTATCGTTTGATTGGTTCTATATGAAAATCCGCCAGAAACTCACGATCGGATTCACCAAAAACATCCGGAAATCATCATTTTATACTGAATACCGGAAAACACCACAAAACCACTAAATACCAGAAAACACACTAAATACCTGAAAACACACTAAATACCTGAAAACACCCTAAAAATATATCGTGGTGTCGGGTTATCGGCCCTATTTCTCCCAATACTATGATTATATACCCTGATCCTTGGGTTGGTCAAGAAACTTCCCCTAAATTTTGCAGTTTGGTTTCTCTCTGTCGGTAGTACAGGACAAAGGGTATGTCAAAATACAGTGTCTAAGGTTAGGGTTAGGTTTAGGGTTAGGGTTGTGGAAACGGGTTAGGGTTAGGGTAAGGTTTAGGGTGGTGGAAACGGGTGAGGGTTTGGCTATGGGTTACATATTTAGGGTGTTTTCCGATATTTAGTGTTTTTCAGGTGTTTTCCGGTATTAAGTATAAAATGGTGTTTTCCGGTTGTTTCCGGTATATAGTATGGCCCTGTGACTTCAGAGCGGTATTCTCCAGCGACTGTCTCCTGTAAACAAACGGTAATTTCGCTTACATTTCGATAATTTTTTAACCTGAATCTTTGCAGACATTGAGATTAATATTAAACTATTAAAATACAATTGCTAGTAATGTATTTACATAAAATAGTAATTCAGAATCATAGATTGAAGTGGGCTATATTTCAACCGCTGGCTGTCCGATTTCACGCTAAAGTCACGTAACCTGAAACCCCTAATAAAAAGATGAAAAATATTGCATCATATTGTAAATAAAATATTAAATGTTAAATAATCTCTGTGTTTTGTTTTGTTTAATCTAAAGTCACCTCACCATTTTTATGTAAATAATTTCTGTTGTCTATTTATGAAGTTTTTCTGTCTCTTCTACATGTACAACTGAAAGTCAAGAAAATAGCTAATGATTCAGTAACAAGTCTTCCGTGGGTCAACGTCACTTCCGGTAGAAGGTTGTATACATGATATAGTCGTGGATCTCTCCAACCCGAACAGTTCACAAAAAGACTAATTCAATTTGAAATCAGGGAAAATAAGACGTTGGGTGTATTCGGCTGTATCTTTGGTACCATTAAATAAATTACCATATCTACTTTAAACCTATGTTGTGATTTTACCCTGTCTGTATAATACAGGTGTCCGTCAAGATGACCAGGACTACTTCCACCTAACCACGGAGTCACATGATACCAGGGGGAATTTACCATATATATTGCCAATCGGTTTTACAGAGAATTACTTACGAATTATCTCTGTCACAGATGACTGTCTTCAACACGTGCATTGAATTCATGTGGCGTCAGTCATTGGCTCAACGGCTCGTGCATTGTTTACATAAATGATGCCTTTTACTTATTTTAATACCCATTTACACTAAATAGGAAATATTTTTTAACTACAGATACTTCAAACGTCTTTATTTATTTTCTTATACTTCCAAAATATTTTTAGAATTTATTTTGTCGGAGGAAAAAAGTTAATATTTTGCCGAATTAAGACACATAGAAGTCATCTTTATCAGTGATACTAGTGGCCAAGCGAATATTCACTGCGGGATAAGTTTGATATAATTGTAGGCCGGTTGGGGAGGTTCGGAAAAATATGGAGTTCAAAATGGCTGCTTTATACAAATGATTTTTTGGGGGATTACTAACCCGAACCCTAACCCTTTTAAGAGGGGTAAAATGTAAATTAGACCCAGGTTCAAAAAGGGTTAGGGTTAGGGTTCGGGTAAGTATTCTTCAAAATTCTCACTCATATAAAGTGGCCATTTTGGACCCCCGGAAACACCCAAACCTCCCCAACCACCCAATAACAGTATTATCCTCAATATAATTTAGAGCTGTTTTTATATAGGCCTATACGTTAATTAATTTAGAGCCTTTTTAATATAGGCCTATATGGCAATTAATTTTGTAGTAATCTTTATAATATTATCCTCAATATAATATAGGCCTATACGGTGATTAATTTTGTAGCAAATCTTCATGGACTGTAATTTTATAATCTTGTTAATATAAACATATTAAATATTTTTGTAATACATTTTTTCCGTATTTTCACACTTTAAAGAGAAAAAGAAACCCACAAAATATAGGTCAATTGTTTTGTGTTAATATGTTATGTTCATAAATTGAATTCTTTTGGAGCCTTTGTATAAAGCGAATAAACAAGAGGTGTCAGGCAATTACGTCCACATTTTGCAAGAGATGGACATATAAGGAAGTAAATAAGGTGATTTTTCGTACAGTCAGGAGACATAATCCAGGATGTTAGGGCCTGACATGCATCAATATAGAAAGTCAGGGGTTATAATCCAGGATGTTAGGGTCCGACATGCATCGTACAGTCAGGATGTTAGGGTCAGACATGCATCAATATAGAAAGCAACAGAGTTCTTTAAGGTATAAACATATATTTTAATAAGTTTCATCAAAATCAAATAAAACTTGTGAAATGATCTAGAGAGTAAAAACAGGCTATAAATGTGATCTTTCGTAAACTCGGGACCTATAATCCATAAAGTTACGGTCCGATACATATGGGAAGATAAAGCGAAATTAATTACAAGACTGTTTTTCTGTATGGAAAGAGAAAATATCGAGTATATAAAATTAACAATTTTTTTATCACTATTTATCACTATATTCGATTTTTATAAACAATTCAACAAAATTATTTTTCACATGTCAAGACGAAAAAATACACATGAATACACATGCCAAGTGTAATCAGCATATGGAATGTTCACCGTGTACAAAATACACGACAAACAGTGGTAACAGGTGTTCGGAAGAGTAAGCTTACCCTGCCTGACCTGCAAGACCCACCATAGCTGCATCCAAACTATTAGGTGAAATCTAGGTAAAATAACGTGATTGGCCAATGGACTATCGGTATGCAAAATGCATGTGATGAACTGTGTTAACGATGTAGTAGACATGTATTATCAAGGAGATAGTATATGCATCAATTAAATATGTCCAGAATAATAGCCGAGAGAGGCATGCCATATTTACCAATCAAGTCAATATGACGGCCATAAAGCTTTTTAAAGGTTTTAATAAGTTTAGTTCGCAAGTATCCCTGTAGTTGAAGCTTAGATGACAAATGCCTCGATCTACTTACAAAAATCACAATAAAAGGAACAAGCTTTCGCGTAATGAATTAGCTGAGACACAAACACTCAATAAGCTTGTGATATTGGAATGTTACTACTAATAAATGCAAAGTTAACAATCGGAAAGGCAAAGTCATCACGTTTATTGTAGAATTTAACACTAAGTTTATGGCAATTTCAAAATCGAGACGCAGATCCAAATTTGCAGTGAATGGTTTACTACAAAAATCACATTTATAAAGTTTCTCTCTGGTATGAATTCTTGTGTGTTTCAGTCGATCATTACTTTGGGTGAATTCTCATGTGTGACTGTAGATTACCTCTAGTTGTGAATAATTTACTACAATCATCACATTTTTAAGGTTTTTCTCCAGTATGAATTCTCATGTGTTCTGTAGACTACTACTATGAGCAAATGATTTACTACAAGTATCACATTTTTAAGGTTTTTCTCCAGTATGAATTCTCATGTGTGTTGTAGCGTACTTCTCTGAGTAAATGATTTACCACAAAATTCACATATAAATGGTTTTTCTCCTCTATGAATTCTCATGTGAATCTGTTGATCACCATTCTGACTAAATGATTTTCTACAAACATCACATTTATATGGTTTTTCTCAAGTATGAATTCTCATGTGTTTCTGTAGATTACTACTAGTGCTAAATAATTTACTACAAACATCACATTGATAAGGTTTTTGCCCAGTATGAGTTCTCATGTGGGTCTTTAGACCACCTTTCAAACTAAATGATTTACTGCAAACATCACATTGATAAGGTTTTTCCCCAGTATGAATTCTCATGTGTTTCTGTAGAGTACTTTTTTGGCTAAATCTTTTATTACAAACATCACATTGATATGGTTTTTCCCGAGTATGAATTCTCATGTGACTGTTCAAGTGACTACTAGTGGTAAATGATTTACTACAAACATCACATTGATATGGTTTTTCTCCAGTATGAATTCTCATGTGTTTCTGTAGATTACTACTAGTGCTAAATGATTTACTGCAAACACCACATTGATAAGGTTTTTCTCCAGTATGAGTTTTCATGTGACTGTTCAGGTGACTACTCTGTGAAAATGATTTATTACAGACATCACATTGATAAGGTTTTTCTACAGTATGAATTCTCATGTGGCACTGTAGCTCACTAATTTCTCTAAATGATTTACTACAAACATCATATTGATAAACTAGTTCTCCTGTTTGCCCTGGCTGACTAACATGTTTTTCACAGTGTTTTTCCAGATTTGTTTCTAATTTAAATTCTTCATCACACAAATTACACTGATAAACTGTTCCATCATCTTCAATTTCCTCTTTCTTTACATGGCAGTCTTTAACATGACAATGTTCATCTACATCATCAGTTTTCTCTTCTTTAACATGACAATATTCATCTACATTATCAGTTTTCTCTTCTTTAACATGACAATATTCATCTACATCATCAGTTTTCTCTTCTTTAACATGACAATTTTCATCTACACCATCAGTTTTCTCTTCTTTAACATGTATTTTATTGTGTTTTTCTAATTCATCATATTGTTGGAAAATCTCATGACACACAACACACTGGTGAAAAGTTTTAACATCATCATTCGTTTCCTATAATAAATAAAAGTTTTAATATCATTAGTTTCCTGTAATATATAAAAGTTATAACATCATTAGTTTCCTGTAGTGTATAAAAGTTATAACATCATTTGTTTCCTGTAATATATCAAAGTTATAACATCATTAGTTTCCTGTAATATATAAAAGATATACATCATTAGTTTCCTGTAATATAAAAGTTATAACATCATTCGTTTCCTGTAGTATATAAAAGTTATAACATTATTAGTTTCCTGTAATATATAAAAGTTATTATTAGTTTCTTGTAATATATAAAAGTTATAACATCATTAGTTTCCTGTAATGTATAAAAGTTATAACATCATTAGTTTACTGTAATATATAAAAGTTATAACATCATGAGTATCCTGTAATATATAAAAGTTTTAATATCATTAGTTTCCTGTAGTATATAAAAGTTATAACATCATTAGTTTCCTGTAATATATAAAAGTTTTAATATCATTAGTTTCCTGTAATATATCAAAGTTATAACATCATTAGTTTCCTATAATATATGAATGTTTTAACATCATTAGTTTCCTGTAATATATAAAAGTTATAACATCATTAGTTTCCTGTAATATATAAAAGTTATAACATCATTAGTCTCCTGTAATATATAAAAGTTATATAATATCATTAGTTTCCTGTAGTATATAAAAGTTATATCATTCCTGTAGTATATAAAAGTTATAATATCATTCCAATGTGGGACAATGACGATATACAATGACATTGAACGTGGTTAGCTGAATCATAAAGCCTGTGATTGAGTCAACTGGCGTGGTTTCGAATCTCTAGTTGCAGTGACAAGGAGTAGGGTTGACTGTCTAACCTTGTGGGCTTTCTCCGGGTCCTCCGGGTGGGAATTCGATTTTTTAAGAGATAACTTTTTATTCATTGGGTTATTAAATTGTGCAATGGATTTTATTTAACAGGAGTTGATTTCAAACACATAAGTTTATAATAACCTAAGTTAAGTAGTTTGTTCATATTCGAAGAAATCCATTTGAAATGTACAAAGGTTCAGTTGAGACAGTATGCCTATAGTTAGATATTAATAACTCTTGCCCGAAGGAAACCCACGACAAACCTTAATTTATGGTGAATCAACAACACAGTGTTATGAGTTAGTTTAGTTTAAACAATATTTTACTAAATAAACTCAACTGGATTGAACAACAGGTACTTTTAAGGCCTAAATAAGTTATATTTTAAGGCCGATATTTTAAGGCCTATATAATATGGTGGACACTAGGCCTATTTAAGGCCTATCTAAGTTATATCTGTAAGGGTATATAAGTTATATTTTTAAGGCCTATATTTTTATGGCCTATATAATATGGTTGTCAGGATAACCAGTATGTATGATATACTGTGATATAAAAATTTGACGGTATTTTTATCGTCAAAATATTGAAATATCGGTATACTGTGATTATATAATAGAACAAATGATGATAATAATAATAATGTACATTTATATAGCGCTTAATCCATCTATGAGCATGCTCTAAGCGCTGTAAGTTAATAGCTCCTGTGGATAATACATGGTGAACATATGTGTCTTAAGTCTAGATCGAAATTGAGCAACTGTTTCTGAACACTTTATATTGTCAGGTAAGTCATTCCATAGTCGTGGACCATATACACTGAAGGCCTTATCACCAAAAGATTTTAATTTAGTTGAAGGTACAACAAGTGTTGGGTTATTCTGTGAACGGAGTGGTTGTTTTGGTACATAAAGCTGCATAAGATCTGTGATATATGATGGAACTGAATCATGCTGAGACTTGTAGACCAGTGTTAGGATTTAAAATTTTATACGAGCCTCTATTGGTATCCAGTGAAGCGATTTAAGGACAGATGTTATATGTTGACGTTTTGCTGTTCTTGTGATGATTCTGGCTCAATTGTTCTGATCAAAAGACACAACAACATCGGCGGCAAATACCCTAGTTGGCCTAGTTTTTTTCAAAATTGCCATAGAAAAGAAATAATAATTAAATTGCAGGAAGTAATAAATTTACCAATGGCAATATTGTCAATTATATTGCCGTTATATACCTGCGTAATCAAATATAAATATCGGCCGAGTGAGGATGTCAGCCACGCAGTCTAGATAAATTACCCAGTTGTAACTTTAACAACACATTCTAACGACATTACGGACTGGATATTCTTGTACAATTCCAAGCTCAATATAAGTCACATGACCCATAGATCTATTTAAATCATTCTGTTATTAGATTTATAATATTTTATCTTAAATTAAAAGGTTGAATATTTTTATTTTGTTGATATTTTAATTTCTTAATTTGGTAAAGATATTGTATTGGGATACAAACTTGTATTGCAATATTGCCCCTCCTGTATCACGATATTTTCCCGCCTGTATCGCCTCTAGTATCACAATATTTTCCCTCCAGTATCGAATCCTGTATCACGATATATTTTCCCTCCTGTATTGCGAAATTAAAGAAATAAAATTAAAACCATATCTTAGTCCCGAAATGACCTAGTTGTGTTGAGAGGGCGTTAAACTCCATTTCTCTCTCTCTCTCTAAATTGTAGGGTATTACATTTTCATTTTAGATTATGAACTTTATAAAAATAGGGATTTCAGGTCGAAGTTTTAAAAGAGAGAAATATTTTTTTTTTAAATATTTTGTAAAAATATACATGAAAATGCTACCCAATTTTTTTTATTTCATCAAAATATTATAATTAGATCCGAAGTTATGGAATTTTAAAATCTGAGATCGACGTCAATAAAGTAATCAAAAATGCTCTATACCAGTCAATGTGTGGCATGACACCAAAATAAGTGCTTTTCAGTCATATTTGAGTGACGTCGTAAGCGGTATTTCCCTTCAGAATGGCTAGTACCAATTTTAAAACTGAAATCCGTTCGTTATTGTTTGCTAAGATTTATTAAAATGGTAATAATTTGAATGATAATATGTCAAATATTTATAATCTGGATGATACCTCAAGAAAGTTTTTTTATATTTAGTTGAAATTTAGCAATTTCCAGTCATCAAAACAGATAAATCCCATTTTCTACGGCTCTAATTGTCTGATCTCGAGGTATCATTGACAATAATAATCACAAAAATGTTATCTATCGTTTGATTGGTTCTATATGAAAATCCGCCAGAAACTCACGATCGGATTCACCAAAAACATCCGGAAATCATCATTTTATACTGAATACCGGAAAACACCACAAAACCACTAAATACCAGAAAACACACTAAATACCTGAAAACACACTAAATACCTGAAAACACCCTAAAAATATATCGTGGTGTCGGGTTATCGGCCCTATTTCTCCCAATACTATGATTATATACCCTGATCCTTGGGTTGGTCAAGAAACTTCCCCTAAATTTTGCAGTTTGGTTTCTCTCTGTCGGTAGTACAGGACAAAGGGTATGTCAAAATACAGTGTCTAAGGTTAGGGTTAGGTTTAGGGTTAGGGTTGTGGAAACGGGTTAGGGTTAGGGTAAGGTTTAGGGTGGTGGAAACGGGTGAGGGTTTGGCTATGGGTTACATATTTAGGGTGTTTTCCGATATTTAGTGTTTTTCAGGTGTTTTCCGGTATTAAGTATAAAATGGTGTTTTCCGGTTGTTTCCGGTATATAGTATGGCCCTGTGACTTCAGAGCGGTATTCTCCAGCGACTGTCTCCTGTAAACAAACGGTAATTTCGCTTACATTTCGATAATTTTTTAACCTGAATCTTTGCAGACATTGAGATTAATATTAAACTATTAAAATACAATTGCTAGTAATGTATTTACATAAAATAGTAATTCAGAATCATAGATTGAAGTGGGCTATATTTCAACCGCTGGCTGTCCGATTTCACGCTAAAGTCACGTAACCTGAAACCCCTAATAAAAAGATGAAAAATATTGCATCATATTGTAAATAAAATATTAAATGTTAAATAATCTCTGTGTTTTGTTTTGTTTAATCTAAAGTCACCTCACCATTTTTATGTAAATAATTTCTGTTGTCTATTTATGAAGTTTTTCTGTCTCTTCTACATGTACAACTGAAAGTCAAGAAAATAGCTAATGATTCAGTAACAAGTCTTCCGTGGGTCAACGTCACTTCCGGTAGAAGGTTGTATACATGATATAGTCGTGGATCTCTCCAACCCGAACAGTTCACAAAAAGACTAATTCAATTTGAAATCAGGGAAAATAAGACGTTGGGTGTATTCGGCTGTATCTTTGGTACCATTAAATAAATTACCATATCTACTTTAAACCTATGTTGTGATTTTACCCTGTCTGTATAATACAGGTGTCCGTCAAGATGACCAGGACTACTTCCACCTAACCACGGAGTCACATGATACCAGGGGGAATTTACCATATATATTGCCAATCGGTTTTACAGAGAATTACTTACGAATTATCTCTGTCACAGATGACTGTCTTCAACACGTGCATTGAATTCATGTGGCGTCAGTCATTGGCTCAACGGCTCGTGCATTGTTTACATAAATGATGCCTTTTACTTATTTTAATACCCATTTACACTAAATAGGAAATATTTTTTAACTACAGATACTTCAAACGTCTTTATTTATTTTCTTATACTTCCAAAATATTTTTAGAATTTATTTTGTCGGAGGAAAAAAGTTAATATTTTGCCGAATTAAGACACATAGAAGTCATCTTTATCAGTGATACTAGTGGCCAAGCGAATATTCACTGCGGGATAAGTTTGATATAATTGTAGGCCGGTTGGGGAGGTTCGGAAAAATATGGAGTTCAAAATGGCTGCTTTATACAAATGATTTTTTGGGGGATTACTAACCCGAACCCTAACCCTTTTAAGAGGGGTAAAATGTAAATTAGACCCAGGTTCAAAAAGGGTTAGGGTTAGGGTTCGGGTAAGTATTCTTCAAAATTCTCACTCATATAAAGTGGCCATTTTGGACCCCCGGAAACACCCAAACCTCCCCAACCACCCAATAACAGTATTATCCTCAATATAATTTAGAGCTGTTTTTATATAGGCCTATACGTTAATTAATTTAGAGCCTTTTTAATATAGGCCTATATGGCAATTAATTTTGTAGTAATCTTTATAATATTATCCTCAATATAATATAGGCCTATACGGTGATTAATTTTGTAGCAAATCTTCATGGACTGTAATTTTATAATCTTGTTAATATAAACATATTAAATATTTTTGTAATACATTTTTTCCGTATTTTCACACTTTAAAGAGAAAAAGAAACCCACAAAATATAGGTCAATTGTTTTGTGTTAATATGTTATGTTCATAAATTGAATTCTTTTGGAGCCTTTGTATAAAGCGAATAAACAAGAGGTGTCAGGCAATTACGTCCACATTTTGCAAGAGATGGACATATAAGGAAGTAAATAAGGTGATTTTTCGTACAGTCAGGAGACATAATCCAGGATGTTAGGGCCTGACATGCATCAATATAGAAAGTCAGGGGTTATAATCCAGGATGTTAGGGTCCGACATGCATCGTACAGTCAGGATGTTAGGGTCAGACATGCATCAATATAGAAAGCAACAGAGTTCTTTAAGGTATAAACATATATTTTAATAAGTTTCATCAAAATCAAATAAAACTTGTGAAATGATCTAGAGAGTAAAAACAGGCTATAAATGTGATCTTTCGTAAACTCGGGACCTATAATCCATAAAGTTACGGTCCGATACATATGGGAAGATAAAGCGAAATTAATTACAAGACTGTTTTTCTGTATGGAAAGAGAAAATATCGAGTATATAAAATTAACAATTTTTTTATCACTATTTATCACTATATTCGATTTTTATAAACAATTCAACAAAATTATTTTTCACATGTCAAGACGAAAAAATACACATGAATACACATGCCAAGTGTAATCAGCATATGGAATGTTCACCGTGTACAAAATACACGACAAACAGTGGTAACAGGTGTTCGGAAGAGTAAGCTTACCCTGCCTGACCTGCAAGACCCACCATAGCTGCATCCAAACTATTAGGTGAAATCTAGGTAAAATAACGTGATTGGCCAATGGACTATCGGTATGCAAAATGCATGTGATGAACTGTGTTAACGATGTAGTAGACATGTATTATCAAGGAGATAGTATATGCATCAATTAAATATGTCCAGAATAATAGCCGAGAGAGGCATGCCATATTTACCAATCAAGTCAATATGACGGCCATAAAGCTTTTTAAAGGTTTTAATAAGTTTAGTTCGCAAGTATCCCTGTAGTTGAAGCTTAGATGACAAATGCCTCGATCTACTTACAAAAATCACAATAAAAGGAACAAGCTTTCGCGTAATGAATTAGCTGAGACACAAACACTCAATAAGCTTGTGATATTGGAATGTTACTACTAATAAATGCAAAGTTAACAATCGGAAAGGCAAAGTCATCACGTTTATTGTAGAATTTAACACTAAGTTTATGGCAATTTCAAAATCGAGACGCAGATCCAAATTTGCAGTGAATGGTTTACTACAAAAATCACATTTATAAAGTTTCTCTCTGGTATGAATTCTTGTGTGTTTCAGTCGATCATTACTTTGGGTGAATTCTCATGTGTGACTGTAGATTACCTCTAGTTGTGAATAATTTACTACAATCATCACATTTTTAAGGTTTTTCTCCAGTATGAATTCTCATGTGTTCTGTAGACTACTACTATGAGCAAATGATTTACTACAAGTATCACATTTTTAAGGTTTTTCTCCAGTATGAATTCTCATGTGTGTTGTAGCGTACTTCTCTGAGTAAATGATTTACCACAAAATTCACATATAAATGGTTTTTCTCCTCTATGAATTCTCATGTGAATCTGTTGATCACCATTCTGACTAAATGATTTTCTACAAACATCACATTTATATGGTTTTTCTCAAGTATGAATTCTCATGTGTTTCTGTAGATTACTACTAGTGCTAAATAATTTACTACAAACATCACATTGATAAGGTTTTTGCCCAGTATGAGTTCTCATGTGGGTCTTTAGACCACCTTTCAAACTAAATGATTTACTGCAAACATCACATTGATAAGGTTTTTCCCCAGTATGAATTCTCATGTGTTTCTGTAGAGTACTTTTTTGGCTAAATCTTTTATTACAAACATCACATTGATATGGTTTTTCCCGAGTATGAATTCTCATGTGACTGTTCAAGTGACTACTAGTGGTAAATGATTTACTACAAACATCACATTGATATGGTTTTTCTCCAGTATGAATTCTCATGTGTTTCTGTAGATTACTACTAGTGCTAAATGATTTACTGCAAACACCACATTGATAAGGTTTTTCTCCAGTATGAGTTTTCATGTGACTGTTCAGGTGACTACTCTGTGAAAATGATTTATTACAGACATCACATTGATAAGGTTTTTCTACAGTATGAATTCTCATGTGGCACTGTAGCTCACTAATTTCTCTAAATGATTTACTACAAACATCATATTGATAAACTAGTTCTCCTGTTTGCCCTGGCTGACTAACATGTTTTTCACAGTGTTTTTCCAGATTTGTTTCTAATTTAAATTCTTCATCACACAAATTACACTGATAAACTGTTCCATCATCTTCAATTTCCTCTTTCTTTACATGGCAGTCTTTAACATGACAATGTTCATCTACATCATCAGTTTTCTCTTCTTTAACATGACAATATTCATCTACATTATCAGTTTTCTCTTCTTTAACATGACAATATTCATCTACATCATCAGTTTTCTCTTCTTTAACATGACAATTTTCATCTACACCATCAGTTTTCTCTTCTTTAACATGTATTTTATTGTGTTTTTCTAATTCATCATATTGTTGGAAAATCTCATGACACACAACACACTGGTGAAAAGTTTTAACATCATCATTCGTTTCCTATAATAAATAAAAGTTTTAATATCATTAGTTTCCTGTAATATATAAAAGTTATAACATCATTAGTTTCCTGTAGTGTATAAAAGTTATAACATCATTTGTTTCCTGTAATATATCAAAGTTATAACATCATTAGTTTCCTGTAATATATAAAAGATATACATCATTAGTTTCCTGTAATATAAAAGTTATAACATCATTCGTTTCCTGTAGTATATAAAAGTTATAACATTATTAGTTTCCTGTAATATATAAAAGTTATTATTAGTTTCTTGTAATATATAAAAGTTATAACATCATTAGTTTCCTGTAATATATGAATGTTTTAACATCATTAGTTTCCTGTAATATATAAAAGTTATAACATCATTAGTTTCCTGTAATGTATAAAAGTTATAACATCATTAGTTTACTGTAATATATAAAAGTTATAACATCATGAGTATCCTGTAATATATAAAAGTTTTAATATCATTAGTTTCCTGTAGTATATAAAAGTTATAACATCATTAGTTTCCTGTAATATATAAAAGTTTTAATATCATTAGTTTCCTGTAATATATCAAAGTTATAACATCATTAGTTTCCTATAATATATGAATGTTTTAACATCATTAGTTTCCTGTAATATATAAAAGTTATAACATCATTAGTTTCCTGTAATATATAAAAGTTATAACATCATTAGTCTCCTGTAATATATAAAAGTTATATAATATCATTAGTTTCCTGTAGTATATAAAAGTTATATCATTCCTGTAGTATATAAAAGTTATAATATCATTCCAATGTGGGACAATGACGATATACAATGACATTGAACGTGGTTAGCTGAATCATAAAGCCTGTGATTGAGTCAACTGGCGTGGTTTCGAATCTCTAGTTGCAGTGACAAGGAGTAGGGTTGACTGTCTAACCTTGTGGGCTTTCTCCGGGTCCTCCGGGTGGGAATTCGATTTTTTAAGAGATAACTTTTTATTCATTGGGTTATTAAATTGTGCAATGGATTTTATTTAACAGGAGTTGATTTCAAACACATAAGTTTATAATAACCTAAGTTAAGTAGTTTGTTCATATTCGAAGAAATCCATTTGAAATGTACAAAGGTTCAGTTGAGACAGTATGCCTATAGTTAGATATTAATAACTCTTGCCCGAAGGAAACCCACGACAAACCTTAATTTATGGTGAATCAACAACACAGTGTTATGAGTTAGTTTAGTTTAAACAATATTTTACTAAATAAACTCAACTGGATTGAACAACAGGTACTTTTAAGGCCTAAATAAGTTATATTTTAAGGCCGATATTTTAAGGCCTATATAATATGGTGGACACTAGGCCTATTTAAGGCCTATCTAAGTTATATCTGTAAGGGTATATAAGTTATATTTTTAAGGCCTATATTTTTATGGCCTATATAATATGGTTGTCAGGATAACCAGTATGTATGATATACTGTGATATAAAAATTTGACGGTATTTTTATCGTCAAAATATTGAAATATCGGTATACTGTGATTATATAATAGAACAAATGATGATAATAATAATAATGTACATTTATATAGCGCTTAATCCATCTATGAGCATGCTCTAAGCGCTGTAAGTTAATAGCTCCTGTGGATAATACATGGTGAACATATGTGTCTTAAGTCTAGATCGAAATTGAGCAACTGTTTCTGAACACTTTATATTGTCAGGTAAGTCATTCCATAGTCGTGGACCATATACACTGAAGGCCTTATCACCAAAAGATTTTAATTTAGTTGAAGGTACAACAAGTGTTGGGTTATTCTGTGAACGGAGTGGTTGTTTTGGTACATAAAGCTGCATAAGATCTGTGATATATGATGGAACTGAATCATGCTGAGACTTGTAGACCAGTGTTAGGATTTAAAATTTTATACGAGCCTCTATTGGTATCCAGTGAAGCGATTTAAGGACAGATGTTATATGTTGACGTTTTGCTGTTCTTGTGATGATTCTGGCTCAATTGTTCTGATCAAAAGACACAACAACATCGGCGGCAAATACCCTAGTTGGCCTAGTTTTTTTCAAAATTGCCATAGAAAAGAAATAATAATTAAATTGCAGGAAGTAATAAATTTACCAATGGCAATATTGTCAATTATATTGCCGTTATATACCTGCGTAATCAAATATAAATATCGGCCGAGTGAGGATGTCAGCCACGCAGTCTAGATAAATTACCCAGTTGTAACTTTAACAACACATTCTAACGACATTACGGACTGGATATTCTTGTACAATTCCAAGCTCAATATAAGTCACATGACCCATAGATCTATTTAAATCATTCTGTTATTAGATTTATAATATTTTATCTTAAATTAAAAGGTTGAATATTTTTATTTTGTTGATATTTTAATTTCTTAATTTGGTAAAGATATTGTATTGGGATACAAACTTGTATTGCAATATTGTCCCTCCTGTTTCGCCTCCTGTATCACGATATATTTTCCCACCTGTATCGCAAAATTATTGAAATAAAATTAAAACCATATCTTAGTCCCGAAATGACCTAGTTGTGTTGAGAGGGCGTTAAACTCCATTTCTCTCTCTCTCTCTAAATCGTAGGGTATTACATTTTCATTTTAGATTATAAACTTTATAAAAATAGGGATTTCAGGTCGAAGTTTTAAAAGAGAGAAATAATTTTTTTTTAAATATTTTGTGAAAATATACATGAAAATGCTACTCAATTAGATCCAAAGTTATGGAATTTTAAAATCCGAGATCTACGTCAATAATGTAATCAAAATACTCTATACCAGTCAATGCGCAGTATGGCACCAAAATAAGTGCTTTTCAGTCATATTTGAGTGACGTCATGAGCGGTAGTTCCCCTTCAGAATCGCTAGTACTAATTTTAAAACTGAAATCCGATCGTTATTGTCAGCTCTGATTTATTAAAATCATAATAATTTGAATGATAATATGTCAAATATTTATAATCTTGATGAAACCTCACGAAAGTTTTTTTATATTTAGTCGAAATTTAGCAATTTCCAGTCATCAAAACAGATAAATCCCATTTTCTACCGCTCTAATTGTCCGATCTCGAGGTATCATTGACAATAAAAATCACAAAAATGTTATCTATCGTTTGATTGGTTCTATATGAAAATCTGCCAGAAACTGATGATCAGATTCACCAATGAAATGGGTCGTAACAATGCCATCAATGGAAATTCTCGGGCCGCGTGACATCAGAGCGATATTCTCCAGCGACTGTCTCCTGTAAACAAACGGTAATTTCGTTTACATTTCGATAATTTTTTAGTCTGAATCTTTGCAGAGATTAAGATTAATATTAAACTATTACAATACAATTGCTAGTAATGTATTTACATAAAAAAAAAGTAATTCAGAATCATAGATTGAAGTGGGCTATATTTCAACCGCTGGCTGTCCGATTTCACGTTAAAGTCACGTAACCTGAAACCCCTAATAAAAAGATGAAAAATATTGCACGTTCTGATATATGGGGCTCTCAAATTGTACACAGCAAAAATTCTGATCTGAAAAAATGGGATAAATTAGACTTAAATAAAATCACCATAAAAATTTGTAAATCCATTTTAGTGCAACCTACAAAGGCATCAAATATTGGCTGCTTAGCCGAAGCTCAAATATTTCCACTACAAGTTGATGTGTACCGTAGAATGCTCTTATACTTTAAGCGTCTATCCAACCCACAACTCAGTAAAAACAACCCAATTCTGTTTTCTTCCTTTCAAGAGGATAGTACCCTATCGTCTATTAATCCTAAACTCTCTTGGACCGCAGCCATTGCTAAATTGTTAAATACTTTTAATATACCATCTTTAAATCCATCATCTAATGAAATCACTAAATGCCTTGAAGACAAATTCAATGAATTGTATGTCAATCTATGCTCTTCAGATACCCAGAAACTAAGAACATTTTATAGGTTTAAAAATAATATCAATGCTATGGTACCCTATTTGCAAGCTGTTAAAAATTCTAAAACTAAAACCGCTATGTCTCGTCTTAGACTAAGTACACATTCCCTTGAAATAGAGAGAGGGCGGTACAAGAATATACCTGCACATCTGCGGCTTTGCACAAACTGCTCCCAACAGAAAGTTGAAAATGAGTATCATTTCCTCATTGAATGCAACCGCTATGAGGAACTCCGCAAGACAATTGTTTATGAGGCCTTTGAGACCCAAATTTATCCTTTTTCATTCGAAAACATGTTTAACCCGCCGTTTGCTCTAGCAAAAATGGTGTGCAACTTTGTGCACCAGGCTTTCAAATTAAGGGATGGGGCACCCACTTCTATATAAATTAAAAAATAATAAGAATAATCTAACCAACAATTCAAAGACCCCTTCACGTTTTTATACATTTTCTGTCCATTTTTATTGTATTTTTTTGTTTTTTTTGTTTTTTTGTTCCACTTTATAATGTATTTAGAATATTGAATGTAATGTAATTAGCTATGTGTTAATCCCCCAGTTCATGCATAGCGAGCTTCGGCTGGAGCCTCGTTTTCGATTCTCTAACAGTTTGGGTTAAGTTCAAAATCACGATCAAAACCCTGCTCTATTTACGTTTTACCGCTTTATACGCGCCTTTTGATGACATAGTGCGCATCAATCTTCAGCCTCGTTCTAGAATTTTTCGAAAAATATTTTGCTACAATTCAAATTTTCATCGTGGATTTTCAGACATTTTCACCCATCAAAACCTCGAAAATTTTGTAGAAGGTGAGTAAACTGATTTTTTAAACTATGTTTATTGTGCTCAGTTGTTTGTAAGCTATATTTGTGCTGAATTTCATGGAGATTGGTCGAGGAACACCGGAGATTTTCGACCCGCCATGATGCATGTACACAATGAATGTAGGTCATTTGAGGCTAAGTCTTTGGATTTCCTAGCCGACAAAAATCATTTTTAAAACGTTAGGTTGTGGAAATACATCGACTAAATAAGGTTTAATCTGTTCCAAATTGTTTATTAACGCTAGTTTATGCATTGTATTTTTCAGTAATACCAAGATCTTAAAAATTGATCCAGGAATAAAAAAGTTACACAACTTAGAGTGAAACCAAGAATCGGGTCACAAGTCAAAACCTGTGCTCCCATTGTTTTATCATTAAGTCATTAGCCCTAATAACGGCTAATTAGGCATCACATAAATATCTATAACTTTCTTATTACTAGTCATAGAAAAATAAACTTGGTATCATTGGAAAGGTCTTGTTTAGAGCTTTCCAGCCATATAATTCTTTTTCAAATCAAATAACTTTGAATTTTTTTGCCACATAGCTAATGTAATATATATTTTACATGATGCCCGAAAAGGGTGTTTTATGTAATAAAATCTATCTATCTATCTATCTAATCTATGTGTTTTGTTTTGTTTAATCCAAAGTCAACTTACCATTTTTATCTAAATAATTTCTGTTGTCTATTTATGAAGTTTTTCAATCTCTTCTACAACTAAAAGTCAAGAAAATAGCCACTGATTCAGTTTCAAGTATTTCATGGGCCAACGTCACTTCCGGTAGAAGGTTGTATACATGATACAGTCGTGGATCTCTCCAACCCGAATAGTTCACAAAAATACTAATTCAATTTGAAATCACGGAAAATAAGACGTTGGGTGTAATAATAATAATAATAATAAGGGTGTATTCGGCTGTATCTTTATTACCATAAATAAATTACCATATCTATATAATACAGGTGTCCGTCAAGATGACCGGGACTACTTCCACCTATCAACGGAGTCCCGTGATACCAGGGGGAATTTACCATATATATTGCCAATCGGTTTTACAGAGAATTACTTACGAATTATCTCTGTCACAGATGACTGTCTTCAACACATGCATTGAATTCACGTGGCGTCAGGCATTGGCTCAACGGCTCAGGCGTTGTTTACATAACGCGTAACTGCTTTGGGCAAAATGATGCCTTTTACTTATTTAAATACCCATTTACACTAAATAGGAAATATTTTTTAACTACAGAAACTTCAAACGTCTTTATTTATTTTCTTAAACTTCAAAAAAATGTTTTAGAAGTTAATATTTTGCCAAAGTAAGACGCATAGAAGTCATCTTTATCAGTGATACTAGCGGCCAAGCGAATATTCACTGCGGGATAAGTTTGATATAATTGTAGGCCGGTTGGGGAGGTTCGGAAAAATGGCCGCTTTATACAAATGAGTATTTGGGGGAATACTAACCCGAACCCTAACCCTTTTAAGGGGGGGTAAAAGGTAAATTAGACCCAGGTTCAGTGTTCTAAAAAGGGTTAGGGTTCGGGTTAGTATTCTTCAAAATTCTTATTTATATAAAGTGGCCATTTTGGACCCCGGAAACACCATAACCTCCCCAACCCCCCAATAACAATAACCTGGCCAGTATTTCATAAATACACCAGTAGTTGTCGACAGGCTCCCTTATCGCTGAGTTCTCAATCAACATTTTTATGCTTGTGCAATAGCTCAGTGGTAGAGCGTTGGACCGGCAACTGCGGGGTGAATGGGTGCCGCCGTCATGGGTTGTTTTTAAGATAAAATAATAACTCAAATATGTATAGCAGCTTTTGTTGTTAGGTTGACTTATTTTGTTTTTCATAGTCTGTAATTTAGGGCGATTATAAAGACTATATTTTCTTTAGTAGTAATCTGAAAAATATTATCCTCAATATAATTTAAAGCCGTTTTAATATAGGCCTATAGGGTAATTAATTTAGAACCTTTTTAATTTAGGCCTATACGGTAATTAATTTAAAGCCGTTTTAATATAGGCCTATACGGTAATTAATTTAGAACCGTATTAATATAGGCCTATACGGTAATTAATTTAGAACCGTTTAAATATAGGCCTATACGTTAATTAATTTAAAGCTGTTTTAATATAGGCCTATACGGTAATTAATTTAGAACTGTTTTAATATAGGCCTATACTGTAATTAATTTAAAGCCGTTTTAATATAGGCCTATACGTTAATTAATTTAGAACCGTTTTAATATAGGCCTATACGGTAATTAATTTAGAACTGTTTTAATATAGGCCTATACGGTAATTAATTTAGAACCGTTTTAGTATAGGCCTATACAGTGATTAATTTAGAACCGTTTTAATATAGGCCTTTACGTTAAAAAATTAAGGGCTGTTGTAATATAGGCCTATACAGTGATTAATTTAAAGCCGTTTTAATATAGGCCTATACGGTGATTATGTTTTAATATAGGCCTATATGGTAATTAATTTTGTAGTAAATCTTCACGGACTGTAATTTTATAATCTTGTAAATATAAACATATTAGATATTTTTGTAATACATTTTTTCCGTATTTTCACACTTTAAAGAGAAAAAGAAACCCACAAAATATAGGTCAGTTGTTTTGCGTTCTTATTTTGTGTTCATATAATTTGAATTCTTTTGGTGCCTTTGTATAAAGCCAATAAACAAAAGGTGTCAGGCAAATTACGTCCACGTTTTGCAAGAGATGGACATATAAGGCAGTAAATAAGGGGCCATCCATAAAGTACATACGCTTGAAGGGGGAGTGCTTAAATTCAATGGCAAAATGTACCTACATGGGGGTGAGGGAGGTCTGAATTTTACCCATTTTGAGCGTACGTACTTTATGGATGGCCCCTAAGGTGATTTTTCGTACAGTCAGGGGTCATTAATCCAGGATGTTAGGGTCGGACATACATCAATATAGGAAGTCAGGAGCCTAACATGCGTTAATATAGAAAGCAACGGAGACCTTTGAGGTATAAACATATATTTTAATAAGTTTCATCAAAATCGAATAAAAATTGTGAAATGATTTAGAGAGTATATACAGGCTAAAAATGTGATCTTTCGTAAACTCGGGAGCTATAATCCATAAAGTTACGGTCCCATACATATGGCAAGCTAAAGCGGAATTAATTACAAGACCGTTTTTCTGTATGGAAAGAGAAAAAATCGAGTATATAACATTAACAATTTTTTCATCACTATTTATCACTATATTCGATTTTTATAAACAATTCAACAAAATTATTTTTCACATGTCAAGGCAAAAAAATACACATGTCAAGGCAAAAAAATACACACGTCAACACTAAAAAATACACACGTCAACACTAAAAATACACATGTCAATTCACAGTGTAATCAGCATATGCACTGTTCACCGTGTACAAAATACACGACAAACAGTGGTAACAGGTGTCTGGAAGAGTGAGCTTACCCTGATTTGCCAATGGAATGAATGAATGAATGAAATGGGGTTTAACGTCCTACGCTTAAGCACCTAACCTGGGCTAATTGAAGACGGGCATACGCCACAGTGTGCAATGAGGGAAATTTTGCCCGGGCAGCGGCGCTACGGCCTACTCTTATATCGAATTCCAACTGCCAAGGGATTTTTTACGTGCACACCAATTTGTACACGGGACCTCGGTTTTTCGTCCCATCCGAACGACTAGGCAGCTGTCCTTGTCAGGCCCTCCTTCTGCATCACTGACAAGTGGAAATCACGCCGGAAAATCGAGATGAACTTTCTCGGCCAATGCAGGGATCGAACACTCAACCTCCAGGCTAGCGAACCAGCGCCTTATCCACTTAGCCACCGTGATCCCCGATTTGCCAATGGACTATCGGTATGCAAAATGCACATGATGAACAGTTTTAACGATGTAGTAGACATATTATCAGGGAGATTGTATATGCGTTAATTAAACATGTCCAGAATAATAGTCAAGAGAATCTATGAATGAAATGGGGTTTAGCGTCCTACGCTCCTGCACCTACATGTAGCCTGGGCTAAATGAAGACAAACATACGCCATACAGTGTGCTATGAGGGAAATTTTGCCCAGGCAGCAATTGAATTGTAAATGCCAAGTGATTTTTTACTTGTCAGGCCCTCAGTTTGCATCACTGACAAGGGGAAACCACGCCAGCGAGCCAGTACATTACCCACTTAGCCACGTGATCCCCAATAGTCGAAAGAGACTTGTTATATTTACCAATCAAGTCAATATGACGGCCATAAAACTTTTTAAAGGTTTTAATAAGTTTAGTTCGCAAGTATCCCTGTAGTTGAAGCTTAGATGACAAATGCCTCGATCTACTTACAAAAATCAGAATAAAAGGAACAAGCTCTCGCGTAACGAATTAGCTGAGACACAAACACTCAATAAGCTGGTGATATTGGAATGTTGCTACTAACAAATGGAAAGTTAACAAACAATTTCACAATAAGTTTATGGCAATTGTCACTGATCCAAATTTGCAGTGAATGGTTTACTACAAACATCACATTTATACGGTTTCTCTCTGGTATGAATTCTTGTGTGTTTCAGTTATTTATTTACTTTGGGTGAATTCTCATGTGTGACTGTAGATTACCTCTAGTTGTGAATGATTTACTACAATCATCACATTTTTAAGGTTTTTCTCCAGTATGAGTTCTCATGTGTGTCTGTAGTGTACTTCTCTGAGTAAATGATTTACCACAAAATTCACATATAAATGGTTTTTCTCCTGTATGAATTCTCATGTGATCTTTTAGGGTAACCTTCTGACTAAATAATTTTCTACAAACATCACATTTATATGGTTTTTCTCTAGTATGTACTCTCACATGGTTCCGTAGACCTCCTGTCTGACTAAATGATTTACTACAAACATCACATTTAAAAGGTTTTTCTCTAGTATGAATTCTCACATGGTTCTGTAGAGTACTTTTTTGGCTAAATGATTTATTACAAACATCACATTTAAAAGGTTTTTCTCCAGTATGACTTCTCATGTGATTCTTTAGATAAATACTGTGAATAAATGATTTATTACAAACATCACATTTATAAGGTTTCTCTCCAGTATGAATTTTTATGTGCATGTTTAGTTTATTTCTCCGTGAAAACGATTTACCACAAAAATCACATTTATAAGGTTTTTCTCCAGTATGAGTTTTCATGTGACTGTTCCGGTGACTACTCTGTGAAAATGATTTACTACAAACATCACATTGATATGTTTTTTCTCCAGTATGAATTCTCTTGTGTGTGTATAGATTACGACTACGACTAAATGATTTACTACAAACATCACATTTATAAGGTTTTTCTCCAGTATGAATTCTCATGTGGTTCTGTAGATTACTTCTATCTCTAAATGATTTACTGCAAAAATCACATATATAAGCTCTTTCTCCTGTTTGCCCTGGCTGACTAACATGTTTTTCACAGTGTTTTTCCAAATTTGTTTCTAATTTAAATTCTTCATCACACAAATTACACTGATAAACAGTTCCATCATCTTCAATTTTCTCTACTTTAACACGACAATATCCATCAACATCATCAGTTTTCTCTTCTTTAACATGACAATATTCATCTACATCATCAGTTTTCTCTTCTTTAACATGACAATATTCATCTACATCATTAGTTTTCTCTTCTTTAACATGACAATATTCATCTACATCATCAGTTTTCTCTTCTTTAACATGACAATATTCATCTACATCATCAGTTTTCTCTTCTTTAACATGACAATATTCATCTACATCATCAGTTTTCTTTTCTTTAACATGGAAATATTCATCTACATCATCAGTTTTCTCTTCTTTAACATGACAATATTCATCTACATCATCAGTTTTCTCTTCTTTAACATGACAATATTCATCTACATCATCAGTTTTATCTTCTTTAACTTGACAATATTCATCTACATCATCAGTTTTCCCTTCTTTAACATGTATTTTATTGTGTTTTTCTAAATCATCATATTGTTGGAAAATCTCATCACACACAACACACTGGTGAAAAGTTTCAACATCATCATTAGTTTCCTGTAATATATAAAGGATATAACATCATTAGTATCCTGTAATAAAATAAAAGTTTTAACATCATCATTTGTTTCCTGTAATATATAAAAGTTATAACATCATTAGTTTCCTGTAATATATAAAGTTATAACGTCATTAGTATCCTGTTTTATATTAGTTTCCTGTAATATATAAAACATATAACTTCATTAGTTTGCTGTAATATATAAAAGTTATAACATCATTTGTTTCCTGTAATATATAAAAGTTATAACATCATTAGTCTCCTGTAATATATAAATGTTATAACATCATTAGTATCCTGTAATACATAAAAGATATATCATTAGTTTCCTGTAATATATGAAATGAAATGAAATATTGTTTTATGGCACGTCAGCACCAACCGGGCCATATTGCGCCAAACATTATGAAATCAATGAGACAAATTAAAATAATATCACAGAAATGTTTTATATATGTAAATAAAAACAAATATCACAGAAAATATAACTAAAATAAATATATCAGTTACATTACATATATAAATATTTAAAAGGTAGTAGACGATAAATATATACAATTAAAATTTCGAATAAAAGTTTGTCTCTTTTAAAAAAGCTAACAATTTGTCATAAAGCTCCGGTTGAGCGAAAAGCTGACGTGCTGACTGGCAACGGTAGTACTTGGATCTAATATTCTTGAGATGCTTGCACTCAATCAAAATGTGCTTCACTGTCAAAGGAACGTGACAGTGTTGACATTCTGGTTGAGGCTCTCGCTTTAAAATGAAAATATGTGTTAAAAAAGTATGACCTATGCGAGAGCGACACAAGACAACTTCATCTCTCCTGCTCGTACGGTAGGAGCTTGGCCAATCTCCTAAGAGAGACTTGATGTGATGAAGTTTATTTGTGTCTGCAAGATCCCAAGACCGTTGCCAGCGGTCATAAATAAATTGATTTATTGAATTTTTAAAATCTTTATAAGGAATTGAAAAATATGATTGGGGAAGATCTAAAGCAGCTTTGGCAGCAAAATCTGCTAGATCATTCCCCTTTATATCAACGTGACTGGGAAGCCAGCAGAAGACAACGTCTTTGCTGCTGAGCTCGTACGATAGTAGCAGACGATAAATATCTGCTACTAATGGGTGTTCAAGCTGTTTATTGTTAATTGCTTGAAGCGAGGACAAAGAATCAGTAAAAATGATATGCTTTAAAGCTGAAGAGGACTGAATGAACTCCAAGGCCTGAAGAATGGCCTGGAGTTCAGCTGTAAAAATGGAAGCAGCAGGTGGGAGACACACAGAAATGGTCTCGGATGGTGTCACTGTAGCTGAAGCTACCCGATCACCATCCTTAGAACCATCTGTGTATATAGGAGCATAATCACCATATTTAGACCTTACTTCTCCGAAGAGAGTTTGAAACACTGTGGAACTAGTATCTTTCTTCCTGTTTTTTGTAAGATCTAGATCGATCTTAGGGGGCGATATAGCCCATGGCGGTGTCTCAAAGAAAGGGGTATTCGCAATACTGTCAAGGCTGATACCAGCCTCTGACAAAAGAGGTTGAATGCGAATACCGAATGTTGGAATAACATTAGTTTTCACTAGATACAAATGCTCATGACAAGGTCTAAATATGGTGTTAAATGAAATGTGATTTGGAAGTGATGCTATTTTCGTAGCATACTGCAGGGCCAGTTTATCACGTCTGTTGTGCAATGAGGGCTCGTGCGCCTCGACGTATAAACTCTCCACTGGAGATGTACGAAATGCTCCTAAACTGATTCTAAGTCCTTGGTTGTGTATGGTGTCGAGCTCTTTGAGATAAGACTCGCGGGCAGACCCATACACAATACACCCATAATCGAGTTTTGATCGTATTAACGCTCGATATAATCGGAGCAAGACCTTGCGGTCTGCTCCCCAGTCAGTATTTGATAGGACTCTCAATATATTGAGGGCTTTCAGACTTTTCTTTTTTAGGTTTTTAATATGGGGAATAAATGATAATTTCTTATCAAATATCAGCCCCAGAAATTTGGTTTCATCCACAACTGGAAGGCGGTTGCCATCCAAAAAAAGTTCTGGATCAGGATGCAAACCTCTTTTCTGACAGAAATGCATGCAGACAGTCTTGGATTTCGAAAAACGAAATCCATTTTCGGTTGCCCATTGTTGAAGTGAATTCAAACAAAGCTGCAACTTACGTTCGATTATCCGCATGTCTGTAGAACCATAGCACATCTGAAAGTCATCAACTTAGAGAGCCCCGTTTGTACCTGGCTTAAGGCACGCTGGGATCGTGTTAATTTTTATTGCAAAAAGAGTTGGAGATAAATACTTCCCTGGGGAACCCCCATTTCCTGAGGAAATGGGTCAGAGAAGATTGATCCCAGTCGCACCTTAAATGACCTATCTTCCAGGAAATTTTTAATAAAGATAGGTAAGCGACCTCGTAGGCCGAGGTTATGGAGGTCGCGCATGATACCATGTTTCCATGTAGTATCATATGCTTTCTCCAGATCAAAAAATATTGCAACTAAATGTTGCTTCTGGATGAAAGCGTCCCTGACGAACGTTTCAAATCGAACGAGATGATCAAGAGTGCTCCTTTGGGACCGAAATCCACATTGGAGGTCAGTAATGAGGTTGTTGGACTCAAGGTACCAAACAAGCCTTCGATTGATCAATCTCTCCATGGTTTTGCAAATACAGCTAGTTAAAGCAATTGGACGATAATTTGTAGGATTCGTATGATCTTTGCCTGGTTTAGGGATGGGAATTATTGTGGCTTCATGCCACGAAGAGGGAAATTTCCCATCAACCCAAATCCGGTTGAAAAGATCCAATAAAATTAAGAGAGTGGAAAAAGGTAAATGTTTTAGAATTTGGTAGTGTATTTCATCTGGACCAGTTGCAGTATCTCGAGCTCGCTTTAGCGAATCCCGAAGCTCTGCAATGGAAAATGAGTCATTATAGCATTCATCATTGCGGGACTTGAAATTAAGTCGCCTTTTCTCCTGTTGTTGTTTAATGCCCCGAAAGGCATCAGAGGAGACAGACAGATTGGGCACAGTGACATTAAATATGGTTAGCTGTATCATAAAGCCTGTCATTGAGTCAACTGGCGTGGTTTCAAATCTCCTGTTGTACGTGACAAGCAGTAGGGTTGACTGTCTAACCTTGTGGGCTTTCTCCAGGATCTCCGGGTGGGAATTCAATTTTTCAAGAGATAACTTTTTAATTCATTGGGTTATTAAATTGTTGTCCTCCAAAATAGCAATAGGCCGAACTTCAAAATAGCAATTTGCATCGAATTAAGCAATAACTCCAAAATAACAGCCAATAGCTCTATAAATGTTGAATGTGGAAACACAAAATAACAATTTAGTTAAATTTAAGAAGCCTCACTGGTTTTTGTCCAAATCGAAGGTCATTTATAGAGTTATTGGCTGTTATTTTGGAGTTATTGGTTAATTCCACGCAAATTGCTATTTTGGAGTTCGGCCTATTAATTGGGTAATGCAACACGCCGGACGGTATCATAATCATGATGTATATATTATTTGAATTCTGGTAGTCTTTCAAATAAATACACCCACAGAGCCTTTATTTGGCCTTTGGAGGGATCAAAATGTATTGCACATTAAAATAAATTAGTTTTGTGGAATAAGTCGGGGATATTTTAAGTGAATTCCGGTGATTTTAAATAAATTCCGGTGAGGCTTCTTTAAATTCAACTACATTGTTATTTTGTGTTTCTAGTCAACATTTTTAGAGGTATACACAATACTTTCTCAAACTTAACACAAAACGCAATTACATTTTGCCGAAAGCCATCTACACTGTATGCGATAGAAGCCTGGATTTATCCTCATATAACAAAATAAATAAATAATACATAGTGTAACAAACAAGTAATACATATACGTGAAAGACCGAAGAAATTTATCGTTCAAGTACATTGCAACAACCTCTGTGAGAGATTTTAATTTTTTAAATTACACGTCTCTTTGTACTAATTTAAAAAAACATGATCTCCACACATCCAGCATGTGCCAGTATTTAATAATTATTTATCAATGTTGAAGCGGCCACTAGATTAAGTTAGCCCTCGCTATCTCAACCTTCACTAAGAATACCTACGAGTAGGAAGTTTCCTGTAACCGAGCACATTATTTTACTCAAGTCATGGTCAGAGGCGTCACTAGGACCCAATTAGATCCGGGGCACAGGCCCAACTCGTACATATTTTCCAGTATTCGTTTTAAAGATGGGTTCCCAGCAAAGTATTTATCGGCTGGTTATTTCCAAAATAAGTATGGCAAATTTGGTATTTGTGAAAAGTATAGACACCCAATCTTACTAGAAAAATACGAGATTACGCGAAAATCGCCCATGGGGCAAGCCAAGGACTGGGCAATATTGTCAGGGAATCACTAACTGTCAACCTGACAGGATTTGCTGGCCTATTGTCTGCTAGCTTAGGTCAGGGAGCAGTTGTTATTTCTTGCTCAAATGGTTAGGCGGTTTTGGGAACATTGCGGGTTGTCAGGGAACAAAATACTCTGCAATTAAAAGGTGTAAAAAGAAGTTGACAGAAATAATTAAGAATTTATTTAGGACTCAATAATATGGTAAATGTATAGTAAGTAATGATAGATACATTTTGGAATATGGACCCTCCCACAATGAAGTTAAGTTGGCAGACATTGCGTTTCACAACAGCTTACTTACAGCTATAGGTCCCCCGGCGAAAACAGAGTTTTGAAAGGGAATTGAAGCAAATTTTTGATAGATTGGTTACTTTAAATGTGTTTAGTCCAAATATATCGTCAAATCACAAAGTTTGTACCCGGGAATGCATCTTTAATAACAACATGACGTTGCCGTGGGTATTCTATTGATGTTTCAAACCGCGGATTATTTTTGTTGATATAATAATACAGTTATTAAAACGAAAACTGGGAAATATGTATGAGTTCTTGTGAAGTTGTGAGCTAAATTATCACGAACTTACATTTAATGTGATATTGTTGTCCCGCTAAACATCCACGGCGGGTAAACTAGGTCATGCACGATCGTTTCTACACTATTTTCAGTCAAATATTTATTTAGTTATATAATACTGTATTAAACTGTGCAAGTGCAGGCGATTGAGGAAATCTACGACGGGCCAGAAAGGACAGTCCAGAAAAGCTTCGCACTGGAAAGCTTCTCTTCCGTACTCGGGACATTCGAAATAATGATAGGGAAAAGTAGTGTAATTATTGCAAATTATCGATTTTGTCTGCTCAAAATGATCCGGGGCACACATGAAAAGATCAGGGGCACGTGCCCCCTGTGCCACCCCCTGGTGACGCCACTGGTCATGGTCACCCAGAGAATTTGGTAGTGAGGGCCAGTTAGATTCGCAGTTAATTTAGTGAAGGGTAGGTATTCTTACTAGTGAAGGTTGAGATAGTGGGGGCAAACTTGATCTCGTGGCCGCTTCAACATTGATAAATAAACTCGACAACCCGACATCACGACATTTTTACGCAACATTCTAGTGCTGGCATAAAAAATCGATATAGCCGATAATCGTCGGCAACTTATGGAAAATATCGATATCGATATTCAATTTCGTGATATCGATACATGTATGTATACAAAATAAAGAGGCTTCAATAAAATAAAATTAACGGCATGTTTGTAATCAAATTCAGCGTTATAGATCATTCAAAACACGCTAAATCTAAAAACACGCACACCTTACAGTCCAACTACCGCGTCGGTAATTTTCGATGTCGCTTACAACAATGACAAAGAGTAATTAATTAAATTAGAGTTATTTCCCTTGACTGGTTTTTGCCGGGAAAATTGTTGTTGTCCGTTACGTTTAGCTAGGCTTTTTTCGACAAAAACACAAATACCTGCCGATAAATTATTACTATTAATTTTAGTTACAGTATAACAGTAATAGTCTTACACGTAAGATGTCTCAAGAGAATCAGGCAATATTTGATTTTCCAGGGGCCAAAAGTAGTGTTTGGTCGCATTTTGGATTTTACAAGAAAAAAACAACCGATGGTGTCAATGGCGTCACTAATGAGTTAGACAAAACATACGCGATCTGCAAGCAATGTCATTCAAAGGTTAAATATATTGGTAACACAACCAACTTACAATCGCATATTTCAAAACACCATTTAACGTATCCCTACAAGAGTCAAACACAACCAAAACTTGTAGATTTTATGAAAAAACTGCCCAACAACAGCCCCAAGGCCATGGCATTAACTAAAGCCGTGGCTGTCCATCTGTTCAGCGATATGAGACCCATTTCAACGGTAGAATCAATATCATTCAGAAAAATCCTTCGAGAGGCTGAACCCAAATACACACTGCCATCAAGAACATCTTTCAGAGAATCCATTCTGCCAAAGATGTACGATGACACGCGAGCCAAGGTAAAACACGAAATCAACAAAGCCATGCATGTATCCGTAACAACAGATTGTTGGACCTCCAATGTAACCCAGTCATACATGACAGTAACCGCTCATTTAATGTGTAACTGGCAGCTTCAAAATTTTGTTCTTCAAACTCGAGAATTGCCAGGCTCACACACCTCTGATAACCTGCATGATGCTCTGGTGGAGTCATTTAATGAATGGGACATAAATCCAATCTGTATTGTTTCGGACAATGCCTCAAATATAGTAAAGGCCGTGGCTAAATTTGATCAAATGTCCACTCATCTTCCATGTTTTGCCCATACACTCAACCTGGCCGTTAAATCCGGAATATCAGCAACCAGACAGCTAACGGTGCTCCTGACAAGATGTCGACAACTTGTCGGTTTCTTTAAAAAAAGCGCACTCGCAACAAACATGTTGCACACCAAGCAAAACAGAATGGGTTATCCCGAACACCAACTAATCCAGGACGTCGAAACTAGGTGGAACAGCACCTATGACATGTTAGAAAGGGTGTTAGAACAAACAGTACCTATCCATGCCACATTTACGGATCCTTCAATCAAAAAAGACGCGAGGTCCATTTTGTTAGAAACCAGCGAATAACGCCTAGCAGAAGACGTGCTTGCTATCCTCAAACATATGAAGGCAGCAACACAAATCGTCTGTCACGATTCTATCCCGAGTATATCGATGATTCTTCCAATTATATATAAACTTACTTGTCATTTAAAAATTGAAGAGAATGATAGTACGTGCATACAAGATATCAAAAGGGCGATTCAGGAAAATTTAAATAGGCGCTACCAGAATGCGGATATACGCAAGATTCTAGCTACTTCGTCGATTTTAGACCCTCTGTATAACCACATGAAGTACTTGGATGAGAGGGAGTACAACGCGGCTGTGGAGGATTTGGTGTTAGGAGTTATGGATGTTTATGACACTGCACAGACGGAGGATAAAACTGAAGGCGGTCCCGATAATGTATGTTCTCCAATCAAGAAATCAAAAACGTCGTCGTCAGCGATTGATGCTTTTTTTTCGGGATTAAATGACGATGCCAATGAGAACCTAGATTTATCAATTAAATCAGCACGAGATATTGCTACGGAAGAAATAAGAAAATTTACATCCGAGCCAAAAATCACCGGGGACCTATCATCGTTAGATTGGTGGAAACAAATGCATAATATTTATCCAAATCTGGCTGTTTTGGCACACAAATACCTGTGTATTCCGGCAACTTCTGTTCCTAGCGAACGCGTGTTCAGCACTGCGGGTTTCATTGTGAACAAACACAGAAACTCCCTTCTTCCACAGAATGTGGATAAAATGATTTTCCTCAACAAAAACTTCAATATTGTAAAGGATTGTTGACTTTCAAACTTTCGAGGCTATACGTGTTTTTGTTTTGTTTTTTTAGATTATATTTTGATGCTAAAAATGTAATAGCCTTTTCATAAAACCAGAAGATTTAGAGTACGGTCCTAATTTAAAATCAAAAGTTCATATTATTGGCTGAATGAGTTCAGATATGTTTTGTGTATAAATATATATTCACAACGTTGATTACTTTATTATTAAAGTCTATATCTTCAACCCACAGTTTTTTTTACTTACTCTTTTGATGGCCGTTATCATCGCTTTCATGAAATTGATATCGCAAACAATAACTTGATGTGTCAAATCACCATTTGCGGCAGTTAAGATCATAAGATGGCCGGGGGCTGGTTTAGTGGGAAGTTCATCCCTTTATTTATTCAAAAAAAAAAACCCGTAGCATTTAGTGATGGACATGAGAGAAAATACGAACTCTTTTCTGGATTGGTAGATGTCTTCTTTGGAGAATAGTGTTTAGATGCCGGACCCCACTCATCGACGCGAGGAAGAGTTCGTTTTATACTAGCCATCTATTAAGTTTGTTCAGGGGGAACAACTCCATTTAAATAAGTTTGTTCATTGTTATAAGCGACCAGAGAAAATCGTCAACAATGACGCGTGAATGATTGATGGCGAGCGCGAAGCTGCGATACTATTTAGTATTTTATTACTAACACCATTGCAGCATCAGAAAAGCTTTGAATTAAACATTAGCTAAGAAACATAGTTTGTTTATTTATAACACATTTAAATATCAGGTACATTATTAGCAAGCAAACATAGTATAGTGTACGTAGGCCTAAAATATTTTTTTCTTTCAACTTCAAATTTTCCGATGGCGATATATCGATATCGATATCCCCCAAATGGTTGCCGATATCGATATGTAAAATAGGTATCGATTGCCAGCACTAAACATTACCACATTTCAAATGTATTGTGAAAATGTCGTAGTGTCAGGTTAAAAATTTTGTGGTTTCTTATAATTAATTAAGCTGATGTAAGCTACAATATGTATAAATAGGCTGACTAGATGAATATGTATCATTAACTTGAAAACGTGACCTGTATGTGTTATGAAACGTCGTTATTAAATAATAGAGAAGTAGTTATATCCATATATACCTTGTGTTGTGTTTTGTTATGAATAAGTGTTGTGATGTTTTAAAAAAACCCCTATAGTTTAGAGGTAAATTGCATTCGTAAACATGCTTTTATTTTTGAAATTCACACATGTGACATACAATTATGTTTTTTCTATCAAATTTCTTATTTTCTTTAGGAACACAGGAAGAAGTTTCAAAGGTGTATGGATATCATTCGAGGTGCTATTCTCGATTTTGTGATAAGCAGGGTGTGGAAAACCCAGAAGAGAGTTGCAAAGAAACCTGCCCCACCTGTCAAACCGCAGTCAATTCAGTCACCTAAGAAGCGATTACGGTCGCATACTGTAGATCACTTTCAGCAGCTCAATCTTCTACCACTAGTGCTCTCTCTGCTATTTGCTTGATTTGTAAAAGTGGACACATATGAAAGTAGTTGGTAACTTTTGTCAATTAAATTCATTACAGTAATATTTAATGTTTAATTTTTAAACTACATGTATTAAAAATCTTAACTATTTCTTTATATATTAGACATGTGCAGCATACATATTTATTTAGTCTATTATGGTACATTTTTTCACAGTTGTTTGATGTTAAAGGGGCTAAATCGCTAACATTTGGGACCTAGAAATTGTCAAAAGTGGGTCGCAACGCATATAATACTGTAATATGAATATATATATAAACTGATTTACATTCAATGGTTTCCGTATTTCCCCAATTCCAAATCAGTTACGCTCGGCGAAATAAGCCATGCAGTCTCAATCTAGTGCAAATTTCTATAGCGTCTGGTTATTCCAGTCAACATACGACGTATGGTATGTTGCAATATGTCTAGCCTCGCTCCTTAAGTCTCTTATTAAAACTGGGGCTGAAGCACACTATGGTACACGACTCGTGTACCAATGTTAAAAAAAATATTTGATCTAAACATCGGATATCAGAAGTTTATCTTTTCCTGGTAAGTTTACATCATCAATGTTGATTTAAATTGCCCAAAAATTCGTGTTTTCGATGTTAAAGATTTTAGAGGATTTTGAGTTACGGACTTAGGTCCTTTAATTATCAATGAATTAGTGTATGTGTAGTGTGCGCACGTGTGTGTGTGAGTGTTTGAATACACTATTTTGCCGTTAACGCTTTTTAGGACTTTGAATTCTGTCTTATGGTTTGGATTGTTCGTACTTGGTTTTATTTTATTTATATTATATATGTGTATATTTATGTATTTGATTTATTATTGTAATTTCATTATGTTTTGATTGTAATATTTATATCTGTTTGTCGCAATCAAGTGCACATTTATAGCGTCTTCTTATTCAAGTCTACATTACTACGTTTGGTTTGATGCAGTGTGTTTAGCCTCCTCCCCCAAGTCTCTCAATACAACTGGGGCTGCCAGTCTGCAGAGTATGTCCGGGGCACGCGCGAGTAATTTTTTTCAGGGATTGGTGCACACAAATTTTCTTTAGATTTGCACGCCAATTTGGCACAACATTTTTACCTTGCACGCAGCAACTTTACTTCATTGATCAGTGCTAATTCATTAATTGTCATTTTTTACGTATACTGTAATCAAAATGACGTCTTTGTCATTGCGGTAATCCATTGTTGAACCGTATTCAATAATAACGAAAGCCGACATGCAAGGGAGACAACTACCATAAACTTTAAGCAGTGGAGTGACTCAGTGTGCGAGTCAAATTGACCCAATTGGGTTGGCAAATTGCCATGTGTGGCTAATGTACGCGTTCTAACAGTGGTTACTATAATTTTAATTTCAGTGGTCCTTTTTTGAAATTACACACCAGACAGAAATAGCATTATTTATCACTTCTGAATTGATCTCCTTCACGCTTGAAGTGTTAGGTTGCACGCCGGAATTCAGTAAGGATTTTCATTGCACGCACGAGATCTCGTCGAAATTGGACATACTCTGCAGACTGGTGGGGCTGAAGCATGTTATATTACACGACTCGTGTACCAATGTTAAAAAAATTATTTTATCTTAAATATCGGATTTTAGAAGGGTATCAGGCGTATTCAACACCAGGCTAATTCAACACCAGTAAAATTGACGTATTCAAGACCAGTATATTATAAGACAAAAGCAGGATAACAAGATATTTATTATATATCTTAAATAGTCATAATAAATATTTCACATTCGAAGGCAATATTTACATAATATAAAACCGGTCCCCAAGTGTTCAGTCGAGAGTTGGTTCGGTTATGCCAACCCTCGACGTCTTTATTCGGCGAACGGGGCGCATAAACACGGACCATCTCTTCGCACTAAACATTCGGTTTGATATCCATTGGTTCTTGACGTACTCAAGGAGGTAGCACGTCATTTCGGACTTGCGTCATTTCGGACTCAACACAAACGTCGTTTCGGACTCAACCAGGCGACCTTTCGGACTCGGTTTGGTGACGTTTCGGACTCGGAAAATTATATGTATATATTATTTGTAACAGTTTTTTCATTCGTTTTAGGTGTGGCTGAAAACAGACCATTCACGATAATAAAGAAATTAAACATTGATAGACTTTTAAATTGCAAACTATAACGGTAGTTAGGTTACCGGTCTTACAAATAGAAATAAAATAAATAGAACTTGCAACGGGAGGTGAAAGCGCTTTCAAATCAGACATAAGATCGTACTTACCGTAAAATTGACATGAACGCAAACAAGTCTCCGATGTCAGAGAATATTAGTAAAACATTATAACCGCTATCAAATCCACACAAAAATTCAAGGCACTCATTTTATTTATAGAAAAGAATAACTATTTTTCGAAGAAGAACCAATTCCACTTGAACCCGAACTCAATGGTAAACTGTCAACTTGTATATTTTGTCATTCTCGTGCAGATTTCTTTCATTAACAGAAATGTCCCGTGTATCAAAGATCAAAGAATATAAACACACGTAGCCACTCTTTGGTGTTTTAATGCGAACTCACTTTATCTAAAAGCGGCTCCGGCGCTATTTAAGAGATTATGTTTGACCCAATATTAACCATCGCCAATTTTTTTAAATCATGGGATAAAGTCAATTACCTCTTCAGATAAAACAAGATTCATCAACATTTACTTTTAAAAGATATTTAAATAAATTTGTAAAAGTAAAGTAGATTAACCATGTATATTATATATACCGTATCTGCATTTTTTATATCATATCTTACATATTATTACATTTTTTGGGGGGCGGGTGGGGGTTTGAGCAATAGATTGTGTATAATACAGCTGCATGCTATATTTTATAATTAGTACTACATTATTTGTGTTACTTTTGTTTTGGGGAAGGGGGTAGAGTAGAGTGAGGGGCAGGGGGTGGGCAGCAGTTGATTGTGTATTTCATAATGACTATTACTTTATCTTGGTGTTTTTGCTTTTGGGGGGGGGGGGTCTATATTTGTTTAGTATTTGCATGTTACTATATATCTATGTATATTATTGTAGTGTAGGAGGAACCCCCTGAAAATTAGTACACCTGTGCTAAGGGGACTATCCTCATTAAATAAAGTTATTATTATTATTATTATTATTATTAATTACCAAACAATGCGGGTCTACATGTACTTGTGTACATACACTATGTACGTAACTGTACTCAATCAGTGAAATTACTTTTTAACCATTAAAATTGTTGATCAACTCGTCTTGTATCTACTGTTAAATTTACTCAATCCGCTAAAATCACATCAGTATTATTTGCTGTTAATCAAAATATAAATCGCGTAATGACACGTGGTGTGTATTTGTTTTGTTTTTTAACGTTATAAACAACAGCTTGTGCGATAAGTAATAATGCAGCAGATATTAATTAATATATGATCAGTAGTGGTTTATAATACCATTGTTTAAGTATGGCGCCATTGTGTTGGGTTAGGGGAACAATGTCTCGAGAAAATCGTGCAGTCGGCTATTTTTACATTTGTAATACCGACAGTTCAAAGAAGCATTGACAACTTAAGGTCTTTTGAAGCCAATCATATACGAATTACATGATTGTGTTCAGTACTAACAACACTCTCAGCAATGTAAATTTTATTAGGTGATATTATTAATCATCGCCGAATATTTTAGATCATGAGATGTTTGCTTGTGGACGAGTTTACGGACACCTGTTCAATATATGAATGCAACATACAAACATCTGACCGTATTCATGCAATAGACCATAATTATCGATTTTTACCGTAAAACAGTAATCACAATTTTCTCGTTACATATTGGTATTATATGTAGGGATGGGGCGGGAGTGTCCAGTCAAAAAAAAAAGTGAAACGTCGACGAATAAGTTTGTCGTCAGTCATATTGTAAGTGTTCAGTTGTTTACTTTATTTTGACATTCTGCTAACTGCGAAAATGTTTGAATAATAAATACGGGTTATTTTACAAGACATCTCTTTTGAGAATTTCCCGTACGTTTCATTTAAATGGAAACGCCCACTCGGTGTTCACTCGGTAAATCTCGGAATTCCACGATAAAAAACACGGTAAGTAAATTGGCGTTAATGTTGTATAATTCTATGTTCTATACCCGAGTCCGAAACGTCATCTACCTGAGTCCGAAACGTCATCTACCCGAGTCCGAAATGTCAAGACAAATTTTTTAGAGTCCGAAATGACGTAAGTCCGAAATGACGCGAGACCGAAGTGACATGTAATCCTCAAGGACATCGGAATTGATTTGAAGTTTAAAATACAAAATAACAATATATACATGTACTGGTCTTGAATACGCCGATTTTTCTGGTGTCGAATTAGCCTGGTGTTGAATACGCCAGGATTCTTTAGAAGCTCATCTTTTCCAGGTAATTTTACATCATCAATGTTGATTTAAATTGACCAATAATTCGTGTTTTCGATGTCGAAAATTTTGGAGGATTTTGAGTTACGGACTAGGGTCCTTTAAATGTTAAATAATCTGGGTGTTTTGTTTTGTTTAATCCAAAGTCACCTTACCATTATTTTGTAAATAATTTGTGTTGTCTGTTTATGGAGTTTTTCCTGTCTCTTCTACAACTGAAAGTCAAGAAAATAGCTAATGATTCAGGCCGAGATCAAGCTACCACACAATTAGCCACCACACAATAAGACCACTTACCACACAATAAGGGACAATCAACTCAGCACACAATAAGAAATTCGCTGGATGAACAGGACTTCAGTGAAACCACGTGCTCGGTATGAGCTAATCCAAGCCTTCGATAAATAAAGTAGTCTATTTTTAGTAACCCATTTCTTCGCTCAAAATAAAAATGCTTTTATCTCTTCTAAAGTATGTAATCATGAATGTGCCAGAAAATAACAAGTATAGTTAAAATGCCATACACACCTACTTTCCGGTTATGTATGACACAATATCTGGAATTTCGTATTAAGACATGTATTTTGACATTAAACACTCGCCCCACCCCACCACTCTCTTTAAATTTAATTCAGCAAGCGAAGGCTACGAAACTTGTATGAATGTATCAATTTTAATTTAAAAAGTATATATGCATTCCGTCGAAAGTATAATAAATACATTTCAAGAGAGAATTAACTTTACTTTTCAGTATAGATCTACAGAATTTTGGATTAAGTCTCTCATTTTTATTTCAATTACACCCCCCCCCCCCCCAACACACACACTGATACACACTTTTCGCTTTTCAAGGCAAGTCAATATAAATGTGCCAGAAAATTATTTATCTATTTGAAAAGAGCAGTGAACGTCCTTTCTACTTATATGTAGCATGATATCTGGAATTTCGTATTAAGACCCGTAATTAGACATTGAAAACTCCCCCACCCCCATAATTTAATATATTTTGGTACCGTTCGTCTTTGATCACCTCTGAAGGTAAGTTTATGTGAATGTGCCATAAAATTATTTATATATTTGAAAAGAACAATGAAAGTGCTTTTCAGTGATATGTAACATGATATCTGGAATTTCGTATTAAGACCCGTATTTTTACTTTAAATACCCCCCCCCATCATTTTATAGATTTTTGTACCGTTCGTCTTTGATCACCTCTGGAGGTAAGTAAAAATGAATGTGCCAGAAAATAATTTATATATTTGAAAAAAACAATGAACGTGCTTTCTACTTATATGTGGCATGATATCTGGAATTTCGTATTAAGACCCGTAATTGGACATTGAATGCCCCCCTCCCATCATTTATTAGATTTGCGTACCGTTCGTCTTTGATCATCTCTTAATGTAATTAAATATTATTGTGCCAGAAAATTATTTATATATTTGAAAAGAGTAATTAATGTGCTTTTCAGTGATATTTAACATGATATTTGGAATTTCGTATTAAGACCCGTATTTTTACTTTAAATACCCCCCCCCCCCCCCATCATTTTATAGATTTTTGTACCGTTCGTCTTTGATCACCTCTGGAGGTAAGTAAATATAAATGTGCCAGAAAATAATTTATATATTTGAAAAAAGCAATGAACGTGCTTTCTACCTATATGTGGCATGATATCTGGAATTTCGTATTAAGGCCCGTAATTGGACATTGAATGCCCCCCTCCCATCATTTATTAGATTTGCGTACCGTTCGTCTTTGATCATCTCTTAATGTAATTAAATATTATTGTGCCAGAAAATTATTTATATATTTGAAAAGAGTAATTAATGTGCTTTTCAGTGATATTTAACATGATATTTGGAATTTCGTATTAAGACCCGTATTTTTACTTTAAATACCCCCCCCCATCATTAAATAGATTTTGGTACCGTTCGTCTTTGACCACCTCTCAAGGTAAGTAGATATAAATGTGCCAGAAAATTATATATATTTTTCAAAAGAGCAGTGAACGTGCTTTCTACTAATATGTAGCATGATATCTGGAATTTCGTATTAAGACCCGTAATTGGACATTGAATGCCCCCCTCCCATCATTTAATAGATTTGCGTACCGTTCGTCTTTGATCATCTCTGAAGGTAATCAAATATGTTTGTGCCAGAAAATTATTTATATATTTGAAAAGAGCAGTGAACGTGCTTTCTACTTATATGTAGCGTGATATCTGGAATTTCGTATTAAGACCCGTAATTAGACATTGAAAACTCCCCCACCCCCATCATTTAATATATTTTGGTACAGTTCGTCTTTGATCACCTCTGAAGGTAAGTTTATGTGGATGTGCCATAAAATTATTTATATATTTGAAAAGAAGAATGAAAGTGCTTTTCAGTGATATGTAACATGATATCTGGAATTTCGTATTAAGACCCGTATTTTTACTTTAAATACCCCCCCCCCATCATTTTATAGATTTTTGTACCGTTCGTCTTTGATCACCTCTGGAGGTAAGTAAATATAAATGTGCCAGAAAATTATATATATTTTTAAAAAGAGCAGTGAACGTGCTTACTACTAATATGTAGCATGATATTTGGAATTTCGTATTAAGACCCTTATTTTTACTTTAAATACCCCCCCCCATCATTTTATAGATTTTTGTACCGTTCGTCTTTCATCACCTCTGGAGGTAAGTAAATATGAATGTGCCAGAAAATAATTTATATATTTGAAAAAAGTAATGAACGTGCTTTCTACTTATATGTGGCATGATATCTGGAATTTCGTATTAAGACCCGTAATTGGACATTGAATGCCCCCCTCCCATCATTTATTAGATTTGCGTACCGTTCGTCTTTGATCATCTCTTAATGTAATTAAATATTATTGTGCCAGAAAATTATTTATATATTTGAAAAGAGTAATTAATGTGCTTTTCAGTGATATTTAACATGATATTTGGAATTTCGTATTAAGACCCGTATTTTTACTTTAAATACCCCCCCCCATCATTAAATAGATTTTGGTACCGTTCGTCTTTGACCACCTCTCAAGGTAAGTAGATATAAATGTGCCAGAAAATTATATATATTTTTCAAAAGAGCAGTGAACGTGCTTTCTACTAATATGTAGCATGATATCTGGAATTTCGTATTAAGACCCGTAATTGGACATTGAATGCCCCCCTCCCATCATTTAATAGATTTGCGTACCGTTCGTCTTTGATCATCTCTGAAGGTAATCAAATATGATTGTGCCAGAAAATTATTTATATATTTGAAAAGAGCAGTGAACGTGCTTTCTACTTATATGTAGCGTGATATCTGGAATTTCGTATTAAGACCCGTAATTAGACATTGAAAACTCCCCCACCCCCATCATTTAATATATTTTGGTACCGTTCGTCTTTGATCACCTCTGAAGGTAAGTTTATGTGAATGTGCCATAAAATTATTTATATATTTAAAAAGAACAATGAAAGTGCTTTTCAGTGATATGTAACATGATATCTGGAATTTCGTATTAAGACCCGTATTTTTACTTTAAATACACCCCCACCCCCATCATTTAATAGATTTTTGTACCGTTCGTCTTTGATCACCTCTGGAGGTAAGTAAATATGAATGTGCCAGAAAATAATTTATATATTTGAAAAAAGCAATGAACGTGTTTTCTACTTATATGTGGCATGATATCTGGAATTTCGTATTAAGACCCGTAATTGCACATTGAATGCCCCCCTCCCATCATTTATTAGATTTGCGTACCGTTCGTCTTTGATCATCTCTTAATGTAATCAAATATGATTGTGCCAGAAAATTATTTATATATTTGAAAAGAGTAATTAATGCGCTTTTCAGTGATATTTAACATGATATTTGGAATTTCGTATTAAGACCCGTGTTTTTACTTTATATACCCCCCCACCCGTCCATCATTTAATAGATTTTGGTACCGTTCGTCTTTGACCACCTCTCAAGGTAAGTAAATATAAATGTGCCGAAAATTATTTATATTTTTCAAAAGAGCAGTGAACAAGCTTTCTACTAATATGTAGCATGATATCTGGAATTTCGTATTAAGACCCGTAATAAGACATTGAATACCCCCACCCCCATCAATTAATAGATTTTGGTACCTCTTAAGGTAATCAAATATGATTGTGCCAGAAAATTATTTATATATTTGAAAAGTGTAATTAATGTGCTTTTCAGTGATATTTAACATGATATTTGGAATTTCGTATTAAGACCCGTAGTTTTACTTTAAATACCCCCCCCCCCCCATCATTAAATAGATTTTGGTACCGTTCGTCTTTGACCACCTCTCAAGGTAAGTAAATATAAATGTGCCAGAAAATTATATATATTTTTCAAAAGAGCAGTGAACGTTCTTTCTACTTATATGTGGCATGATATCTGGAATTTCGTATTAAGACCCGTAATTGGACATTGAATGCCCCCCTCCCATCATTTAATAGATTTGCGTACCGTTCGTCTTTGATCATCTCTGAAGGTAATCAAATATGATTGTGCCAGAAAATTATTTATATATTTGAAAAGAGTAATTAATGCGCCTTTCAGTGATATTTAACATGATATTTGGAATTTCGTATTAAGACCCGTATTTTTACTTTATATCCCCCCCCACCCGTCCATCATTTAATAGATTTTGGTACCGTTCGTCTTTGACCACCTCTCAAGGTAAGTAAATATAAATGTGCCAGAAAATTATTTATATTTTTCAAAAGAGCAGTGAACAAGCTTTCTACTAATATGTAGCATGATATCTGGAATTTCGTATTAAGACCCGTAATAAGACATTGAATACCCCCCACCCCCATCTATTAATAGATTTTGGTACCTCTTAAGGTAATCAAATATGATTGTGCCAGAAAATTATTTATATATTCGAAAAGAGTAATTAATGTGCTTTTCAGTGATATTTAACATGATATTTGGAATTTCGTATTAAGACCCGTATTTTTACTTTAAATACCCCCCCCCCCCCATCATTAAATAGATTTTGGTACCGTTCGTCTTTGATCACCTCTCAAGGTAAGTAAATATAAATGTGCCAGAAAATTATATATATTTTTCAAAAGAGCAGTGAACAAGCTTTCTACTAATATGTAGCATGATATCTGGAATTTCGTATTAAGACCCGTAATAAGACATTGAATACCCCCCCACCCCCATCATTTAATAGATTTTGGTACCTCTTAAGGTAATCAAATGATTGTGCCAGAAAATTATTTATATATTTGAAAAGAGTAATTAATGTGCTTTTCAGTGATATTTAACATGATATTTGGAATTTCGTATTAAGACCCGTATTTTTACTTTAAATACCCCCCCCCCCATCATTAAATAGATTACCTTCAGAGATGATCAAAGACGAACGGTACGCAAATCTATTAAATGATGGGAGGGGGGCATTCAATGTCCAATTACGGGTCTTAATACGAAATTCCAGATATCATGCTACATATTAGTAGAAAGCACGTTCACTGCTCTTTTGAAAAATATATATAATTTTCTGGCACATTTATATCTACTTACCTTGAGAGGTGGTCAAAGACGAACGGTACCAAAATCTATTTAATGATGGGGGGGGGGTATTTAAAGTAAAAATACGGGTCTTAATACGAAATTCCAAATATCATGTTAAATATCACTGAAAAGCACATTAATTACTCTTTTCAAATATATAAATAATTTTCTGGCACAATAATATTTAATTACATTAAGAGATGATCAAAGACGAACGGTACGCAAATCTAATAAATGATGGGAGGGGGGCATTCAATGTCCAATTACGGGTCTTAATACGAAATTCCAGATATCATGCCACATATAAGTAGAAAGCACGTTCATTACTTTTTTCAAATATATAAATTATTTTCTGGCACATTCATATTTACTTACCTCCAGAGGTGATGAAAGACGAACGGTACAAAAATCTATAAAATGATGGGAGGGAGGTATTTAAAGTAAAAATAAGGGTCTTAATACGAAATTCCAAATATCATGCTACATATTAGTAGTAAGCACGTTCACTGCTCTTTTTAAAAATATATATAATTTTCTGGCACATTTATATTTACTTACCTCCAGAGGTGATCAAAGACGAACGGTACAAAAATCTATAAAATGATGGGGGGGGGGTATTTAAAGTAAAAATACGGGTCTTAATACGAAATTCCAGATATCATGTTACATATCACTGAAAAGCACTTTCATTCTTCTTTTCAAATATATAAATAATTTTATGGCACATCCACATAAACTTACCTTCAGAGGTGATCAAAGACGAACGGTACCAAAATATATTAAATGATGGGGGTGGGGTATTTAAAGTAAAAATACGGGTCTTAATACGAAATTCCAGATATCATGTTACATATCACTGAAAAGCACTTTCATTGTTCTTTTCAAATATATAAATAATTTTATGGCACATTCACATAAACTTACCTTCAGAGGTGATCAAAGACGAACGGTACTAAAATATATTAAATGATGGGGGTGGGGGAGTTTTCAATGTCTAATTACGGGTCTTAATACGAAATTCCAGATATCATGCTACATATAAGTAGAAAGGACGTTCACTGCTCTTTTCAAATAGATAAATAATTTTCTGGCACATTTATATTGACTTGCCTTGAAAAGCGAAAAGTGTGTATCAGTGTGTGTGTTGGGGGGGGGGGGGGTAATTGAAATAAAAATTAGAGACTTAATCCAAAATTCTGTAGATCTATACTGAAAAGTAAAGTTAATTCTCTCTTGAAATGTATTTATTATACTTTCGACGGAATGCATATATACTTTTTAAATTAAAATTGATACATTCATACAAGTTTCGTAGCCTTCGCTTGCTGAATTAAATTTAAAGAGAGTGGTGGGGTGGGGCGAGTGTTTAATGTCAAAATACATGTCTTAATACGAAATTCCAGATATTGTGTCATACATAACCGGAAAGTAGGTGTGTATGGCATTTTAACTATACTTGTTATTTTCTGGCACATTCATGATTACATACTTTAGAAGAGATAAAAGCATTTTTATTTTGAGCGAAGAAATGGGTTACTAAAAATAGACTACTTTATTTATCGAAGGCTTGGATTAGCTCATACCGAGCACGTGGTTTCACTGAAGTCCTGTTCATCCAGCGAATTTCTTATTGTGTGCTGAGTTGATTGTCCCTTATTGTGTGGTAAGTGGTCTTATTGTGTGGTGGCTAATTGTGTGCTAGCTTGATCTCGGCATGATTCAGTAACAAGACTTCCGTGGGTCAATGTCACTTCCGGTAGATGGTTGTATACATGATATAGTCGTGGATCTCTCCAACCCGAATAGTTCACAGAAATATTAATTCATTTCAGTCCGTAAAAAGTTCTAACTTCATCATCTTTCGCTATGGTCTCTGAAATCAGGGAAGTGAGATGTTCGGTGTATTTGGCTGTATCTTTATTACCATAAATAAATTACCATATCTGTATAATACAGGTGTCCGTCAAGATGACCGGGACTACTTCCACCTTACCACGAAGTCCCGTGCTACCAGCGGGAATTAACAATATATATTGCATTCTCCACGCAAGTCTCGCTATCCAGCATTCGACTCTGTTGTCGGCTCGCGTACTATTAGGTTTGACCCGGAGGTCATTGATCACGTGATTTACTACTTGGTCAAAAATAGCGCCTGTCAGCGAAATGTTTGGCGTTATAAACATTTTATAATTCGAAATGTTTATCCCGCAAAGTGATTTTTCTATTATATTTCAAACATATATCGAGAATTCTTTGATTTGGATTAACTTGACATTTCTAAATTAATTGTTGGGCCTGTCGATCGCGATCGCGTAGTACTGATAAACAAACCCACGTGTATTAAATATTATTATATTCTAAATGAATGAATGAATGAAATGTTGTTTTATGGCACGTGAGCACCAACCGGGCCATATTGCGCCAAACATATGATGATGACATGAGACAAACTAGAAATAAATAATCACATTATCTATATATACATAAATAAAAACAAATATCACAGAAAATATCAAATAAAACTAAATATAAACTTTATGTATATATATTTAAAACATGAGAAATACAATTATATATATATACAATTTAAAATTTTCGATAAAAATTTGTCTCTTTTAAAAAATTAAGCGCTTTACTATATAGACCCGGTTGGGCAAACAACTGTTGAAGTGACTGGCAACGGTAATGCCGTAATCTTGTATCTTTGAGATGCTTGCACTCAATCAAAATGTGCTTCACTGTCAAAGGAACATGACAGTGTTCACATTCTGGTTGAGGCTCTCGCTTCAAAATGAAAATATGAGTTAAAAAAGTATGACCAATGCGAGAGCGACACAAAACAACTTCATCCCTCCTGTTGGTTCTATAGGAGCTTGGCCAGTCTCCTAAGAGAGGCTTGATGTGATGAATTTTATTTGTGTCTGCAAGATCCCAAGACCGTTGCCAGCGGTCAAATATAAATTTATTTATGGATGATTTAAAATCCGTAAATGGAGTTAAAAATTCGGATATGGGAAGATCTAAGGCAGACTTGGCAGCCGAGTCTGCTCGATCATTCCCTTTGATATCCATATGACTGGGGAGCCAGCAAAGGACAGTGTCCTTGCTGATGAACTCGTTTGACAGTAGCAGACCATAAATGTCTGCTACTAATGGGTGATCAAGTTGTTTATTATTAATTGCTTGAAGTGAGGACAGAGAATCAGTAAAGATGATATGATTTAAAGATGAAGAGGATTTGATGAACTCCAAGGCCTGAAGAATGGCCTGGAGTTCAGCTGTAAATATTGAAACAGCAGGTGGAAGACACATAGAAATGGTCTCAGATGGCGTCACGGTAGCCGAAGCTACCCGATCACCATCTTTAGAACCATCTGTGTAGATAGGAGCATATTCACCATACTTAGACCTTAACTCTCTAAATAGAGATTGAAACACCGTCGAGCTAGTATCTCTCTTTTTATGTTGCGTAAGATCGAAATCGATCTTTGGGGGAGATATAGTCCAAGGTGGAGTATCAAATGAAATGAAATGAAATGTGGTTTTATGGCACATGAGCACCGACTGGGCCATATTGCGCCAAACATAAATGATTTATGCAAGACAAGTTAAATGAATATCACAGAAAATGTATTATATGCATAAATAAAAACAATATCACAGTAAATATAATTAAAAACGAAAAAAATCTTTTATGCATATAAAAATTTAAAATTCAAAAATGAAATAATAAATATACAATTAAAATTTATGATAAAAGCTTGTCTCTTTTAAAAAGTCTAAAATGTTGCAATATAAACCCGGTTGGGCAAATAAATGACATAGAGACTGGCAACGGTAATATTTTGATCTTATCTTCTTGAGATGATTGCACTCAATCAAAATGTGCTTCACTGTCAAAGGAACATGACAGTGTTCACACTCCGGTTGAGGCTCTCGCTTCAAGATGAAAATGTGTGTTAAAAATGAATGACCAATGCGAGAGCGACACAAAACAACCTCATCCCTCCTGTTGGTTCTATAGGAGTTGGGCCAATCTCCTAAGAGAGGCTTAATGTGATGAAGCTTGTTTGTGTCTGCAAGATCCCAAGACCGTTGCCAGCGGCCATAAATAAATTTATTAATGGAAGATTTAAAATCTGTGTATGGTATTAAAAAAAAATAAGATAAGGGAAGATCTAAAGCAGACTTGGCAGCCAAATCTGCTTGATCGTTCCCTTTTATATCCATGTGACTGGGGAGCCAGCAAAGGACAATGTCCTTGCTGCTTAACTCGTATGATAGTAGCAGACGATAAATATCTGCTACTAATGGGTGATCAAGCTGTTGGTTATTTATTGCTTGTAATGAGGACAACGAATCAGTAAAAATTATATATTTTAAATCAGATGATGATTGAATAAACTCCAAAGCTTGGAGAATGGCCTGGAGTTCAGCTGTAAAGATGGAAGCAGCGGGTGGGAGGCGGACAGAGATGGTCTCGGATGGTGTCACGGTAGCCGAAGCTACCCGATCTTCATCCTTCGACCCATCTGTGTATATTGGAGCATAATCACCATATTTAGACCCTAGCTCTCGAAAGAGAGACTGAAAAACCGTTGAGCTAGTATCTCTCTTTTTATGTTGTGTAAGATCAAAATCGATCTTTGGGAGAGATATAGTCCACGATGGAGTCTCAAAGAAAGGAGTTTTCGCAATACTGTCGAGGCTGATACCAGCCTCAGACATCAGGGGTTGTATGCGAATACCGAATGGTGGAATGACTTTAGTCTTCATCAGATACAAATGTTCATGAAGGGGTCTAAATATGGTGTTAAATGAAATATGATTTGGAAGTGATGCAATTTTCGTAGCATACTGCAGGGCCAATTTATCACGTCTGTTGTGCAATGAGGGCTCGTGCGCCTCGACGTATAAACTGTCCACTGGAGATGTACGAAATGCTCCTAAACTGATTCTAAGTCCTTGGTTGTGTATGGTGTCGAGCTCTTTGAGATAAGACTCGCGGGCAGACCCATACACAATACACCCATAATCGAGTTTTGATCTAATTAATGCTCGATATAATCGAAGCAAGACCTTACGGTCTGCTCCCCAGTCAGTATTTGATAGGACTCTCAATATATTGAGGGCTTTCAGACATTTCTTTTTAAGGCTTTTAATATGGGGGATAAATGATAATTTCTTATCAAATATCAGCCCCAGAAATTTGGTCTCATCCACAACTGGAAGGCGATTGCCATCTAAAAACAGTTCTGGATCTGGATGTAAACCTCGTTTCTGACAGAAATGCATGCAGACAGTCTTGGATTTCGAAAAACGAAATCCATTTTCGGTTGCCCATTGTTGAAGTGAATTCAAACAAAGCTGCAACTTACGCTCGATTATCCGCATGTCTGTAGAGCCATAGCACATCTGAAAGTCATCAACATAGAGAGCCCCGTTTGTACCTGGTTTAAGGCACGCTGGGATCGTGTTTATTTTTATGGCAAATAATGTTGGAGATAAAATACTTCCCTGGGGAACTCCCATTTCCTGGGGAAATGGGTCAGAGAAGATTGATCCCAGTCGTACCTTAAATGACCTATCTTCAAGGAAATTTTTTATAAAGATAGGTAAGCGACCTCGTAGGCCGAGGTTGTGGAGGTCGCGCATGATACCATGTTTCCACGTGGTATCATATGCTTTCTCCAGATCAAAAAATATTGCAACTAAATGTTGCTTCTGGATGAAAGCGTCCCTGACGAACGTTTCGAATCGAACGAGATGATCAAGAGTGCTCCTTTGGGACCGAAATCCACATTGGAGGTCAGTAATAAGGTTGTTGGACTCAAGGTACCAAACAAGCCTTCGATTGATCAATCTCTCCATGGTTTTGCAAATACAGATATTGGACATTCACGGGAATAAGCAAAATGCTTTCCCTTACAGTTTACGCAACAAAACTCAGCCTGGCAGGCAGCGCTCTCGTGGCCATCATGGCCACAACGAGCGCAGGTGTCTTTACCCCTGCAGACAGTTTTGCTGTGTCCAAATTTTTGACACTTGTAGCAACGAAGAGGATTGGATATGTAAGAATCCACAGGTATACTTAAATAACCTGCCTTGAGAGTCTTTGGTATGTCGGGACGGTCGAATGTGAGGATGTAGGTGCTTGTTGGAATCACCTTATCTCCTCGACGAACTCTAATTCTTTTGACGTGTTGTACACCTTGAGAAGAAAGGTATTCTACCATTTCTTCCTCACTGCTGCCTTCGAGGTCCCGGCAACGTATTACACCTCTACTACTGTTTAAAGACCTATGTGGAGACACCTTAATAGGAATGTCTGCCAAAGATGAAGATTTAAGAAGCATGGTAGCATGCTGTTCTTTGGCACATTCTATTAAGAGTGCTCCGTTCTTTAGTTTTTTAATAGCCTTGGGCTCGCCGGCCAAGCCAGCTATGCCCTTGGTTATTAAAAATGGTGACACTTTCGATAGGTCTCGAGAGGGACTCTCAATTAAGAGAAACCTCGGCCAAGACTTTGACATTTTATTTTTTTGTGTAAATAAATCAGAAACATCTTCTGAATTCAGACGTTTCTGTTTACTTTTATTATTTTCTTTATTATTTATTATTGGGGTGGGGGGGATTAGGGAATCCATGAAAGTATTTCTTAAAGTTCACCCCTCGTCGTCCCCCAGGTTACTACCCTGCCTACCAGGGGGAGGACTAGCGCGGATAACCTGCGCATGGCCTCAGGGCTCGACGAGGGGTATACTCAAGCCAGAAAGTAAAAAATACCTGTCTAACCTGATTGACCCAAGCCGCCGCCCTGCAGAATGTACATAGGACACAAAGGTAGAAAGTATGCAGAGTGAATAAACAACAGAGCATTAAACATGGAAAGGGTACATCCTACAGAGCTGAAACGACCAGAGCCGATTGATCAGAGTGGGCCACTCTGACCTCCCGTCTAGGTGAACCATGGGCCAAAGTAATGTGTTGCAGAAAAAAGACTCGCAAGCCAAATCCCCACTCAATCACCAGGATTCCACTCTCCACAGACACGGGTCGCAACGCACGGCAAACACGTCGCCCCATCACAGGGATCCTTTTAGTCGCCTTTTACGACACGCAGGAAATACGAAGGGTATATTCTTATCACCCCCTACACCCCAGGGGGGTTATATTCTAAAATTAGCACGGCGACATGCGCAGTTCGTATTTCCGACCATTTCACCTGCAATCTTACGCAAAAGAGGTACCTGTAATATCTGTATATACATTGTTGTTTTGAAATTTGTGGCCCCATTTTCTATTTCAATATGGTAATAGTATTAAATATATTATCATTTATTTGTTTTAAATCGTATTGTTTATCATTGTCCATCTTCACCAAGAATCTTGGTGGCGTAGACAATTGAGCCGACAGCAGAGATTAGTGTGGACTGCAAGGGATGACAACTCTGTTTGGGAGATTGTATATATTGCTGTTACTTCGGCTCCGATTACGTTTAGACTTCAAATAGATAACTTGTTTGTACGCGGACACGCTTTAGACTTAGAACGCCAAGGGCGGGGGGGGGGGCACAGGGCTGGTTTTATATATAACCACCGACAATACAGCTATATATAACTACTACTGAACACTTTAAAGCTACCCAGTTAACATTGGTCGTTAGATTTACGTTACTTTAACACTAAAGCTATATAACCATAAACACTTTAAAGCTACATTTTCAAGTAACGTTTTTACCTACAGAAAATGTCTGATGACGTCATATATGCAATAAAAAAATGTGGCCTTTGTCTAGAAAGTCTGTAAAAGAAATAGTTAATTCTGTAATGACGTAAAAACTTTATATTTTGTATATTTAATTAAATATACCAAAATACAGGGGTCAAATGAAATGAAATATGGTTCTATGGCACATGAGCTCCAACCGGGCCATATTGCGCCAAACACAAGGCGAAAATATTCAAGACAAACTAAATGAATGAATGAAATGTTGTTTAATGGCACGTCAGCTCCAACAGGACCATATTGCGCCAAATATGATGAACTTAACGAGACAAATTAAAACAATATCAAAGCGATGTATTCATATATGTAAATAAAAACAAAATCACAGAAAATATAATTATAAATAAATTTCAATTCCGTTACATATATAAATATTTAAAATGCAATAAATGATAAATATATACAATAAGAATTTAAAATAAAAGTTTGTTTCTTTTAAAAAAGCCAAATCCCCACTCAATCACCAGGATTCCACTCTCCACCGACACGGGTCGCAACGCACTGCAAACACGTTGCCCCATTACAGGGATCCTTTTAGTCGCCTTTTACGACACGCAGAAAATACGAAGGGTATATTCTTATCACCCCTACACTCCAGGTGGGGGGGGTGGCGATTCATAAAAAAACACCTTGATAAATTGATGACCACATTTCAATGTGGGCGTATAAAAACCAACAGATCATGCTGGTGCAGCAAGTAATAATGCTGATTTGCCACCAATCAAAGGCTCTAACCCATTGAACAGATTCGGGAAGAGATCTAGGTGTGTGATATGCCAGTCAACTTACCACAGGGCTGAAAACTGCCCACAAAAGAAGGAATCTGTAAATGTATTGAAGATGTAGAGGGGGACGATGATGCATGCAGCATTACATTATTTGTAGGACATGATCTGAAACTGTCCCAATCAGATCTTCAGTACAGTAAATAAGATCTTTTGTTGCAGAATGAATTCGAGCCCTTTTTTAAAAAGAACGAATTCACCCCGAGTCCCTTTGTGACTGCTAAAATCAGTTCAAATCCTTTTGTTGAAGATAGAGCGACATGTGGGAAATAGTTCGCAGGCTGTGCTGATGAAATTGACCATGTTACACGCAATGGGACCTGTTAAATTCTGTGGCGATCCAGCAGATTACCCCATCTTCCGGGGACGTGTTAGGACTCACCTTGAATATGATCTGCTTGCCGAAAGTTAAAAGGTAGAATTCCTAAATAAGTTTATAGAAGGCGAAGTAGTCGAAGTGTTGAAGCGTGTTTTTGGTTGTCCATATGAAAAAGTAATTTCTGTTCTTTACGAGAGATACGGACACGCTTATAAGGTAGTTGCGGCATGTTTGAAGAATATAATAAACGGTCCCAAATTAGCCAACACAGATTATATGGGACTACAAACTCTCACCGAAAAACTTGATTCAGCAACAAACAGATTACCTGGTGAATATGAACAAGAGGCCAGTACCCAGGCCTGAAGCCCCCCCCCTCCCCCGACAAAAAGTTGTCGACCATATGGCCGGGGGAAGAGAACCATCCCGGGCCCCCCTATCAGCCGGGCTGCCCCTCCTCCGCCAGCTGTGGGCGTATATTTCATATCTATCTTTACCTATATAATCACAATGCAACAATTATCCATTTTGATAACGTAGCTGTTGTGGGAGTATTTTTCATTGAAGGTAACATATTTTTATGTTTTAGAATTGGTGAATTTCGGAGAATCGAGGTACGGCATATTTGTCAAAAGAAGTGACTTCTACAGAGCCCAGAGCACTTCAAAAACATCAACAAAGTTTTCTTGAGCTGTCTGGATTTCTTGCTTACTCCAGATGAATGTAGAGATAACCTTACAGTCTATGGGGAAGGGAGAGAGAAATGGGGTTTAACGTCCACTCGACACAAACTAGGTCATTTTGGGACTAACGTATGGTTTTCATTTTTTATTTCAATAATTCGCTTGCGCGTAGGGTTCTTTAGCAGTGGGAGGAAACTGGAGTGCCTGGAGGAAACCTACGAGGTTGAGAAGGCGCCCCTATCTCCATGTCACATACGCTCACACTAGGGCTCGAAACCACAGCCACAAGCCAGAGGTGACCGGTCAGCTAGAGGTCGAAGCGCGGCACTCTAGACCACTAGGCCATCCCAAACCCCCTATGGGGAAGGGAAGGGGGGAAGAAGCCAATGTGCGATATGAAAAGGAAAGCATTACGTATTAAGTAAATGTTTTTAAAAATATCAATGAAATGAAATGAAATGAAATGTGATTTTATGGCACGTCAGCACCAACCGGGCCATATTGCGCCAAACAAATGATTTTCTGAGACAGGTTAAATTATATCACAGAAACTATTATATGCATAAATAAAAACAATATCACAGTAGTAAATTAAATAAAAGTAAAATAAATCGTTTTATGCATATAAATATTTAAAATACAAAAATGAAATGATAATATATACAATTAAAATTTATTATAAAATCCTATCTCTTTTAAAAAGTCTAGTAAATTACAATAAAGACCCGGTTGGGCAAACAAATGTTGTAGTGACTGGCAACGGAAATGATTTAATCTAATATCCTTGAGATGCTTGCACTCAATCAAAATGTGCTTAACTGTCAAAGGAACATGACAGTGTTCACATTCTGGTTGAGGCTCTCGCTTTAAGATGAAAATATGTGTTAAAAAGGAATGACCTATGCGAGAGCGACACAAGACAACCTCATCTCTCCTGTTGGTTCTATAGGAGCTTGGCCAGTCTCCTAAGAGAGGCTTGATGTGATGAAGTTTGTTTGTGCCTGCAAGATCCCAAGACCGTTGCCATCGATGATATATGAAATTATTAATTATGGATTTAAAATCTTTAAATGATGTTAAAAAATCGGTTATGGGAAGATCTAAAGCAGACTTGGCAGCCGAGTCTGCTCGATCATTCCCTTTTATATCCATATGACTGGGGAGCCAACAAAGGACAATGTCCTTGTTGATAAACTCATTGGATAATAGCAGACAATAAATGTCTGCTATTAATGGGTGATCAAGCTGTTTGTTATTAATAGCTTGTAATGAGGACAAAGAATCAGAAAAGATAATGTGTTTTAAAACTGATGAGGACTGAATGAACTCCAAGGCTTGGAGAATAGCCTGGAGTTCAGCTGTAAAAATAGAAGCAGCAGGTGGGAGGCGGACAGAAATGGTCTCGGATGGTGTCACGGTAGCCGAAGCTACCCGATCACCATCTTTCGAACCATCTGTATAAATGGGAATATAATCACCATATTTAGACCTTAGCTCTCGAAAGAGAGATTGGAAAACCGTCGAACTTGTATCTCTCTTTTTATGTTTAGTAAGATCGAAATCGATCTTTGGGGGAGATACAGCCCACGGTGGAGTCTCAAAGAAAGGGGTATTTGCAATACTGTCAAGGCTGATACCAGCCTCCGACAAAAGGGGCTGTATGCGAATACCGAAGGATGGAATGACTTTAGTCTTCACAAGATACAAATGTTCGTGAAGAGGTCTAAATATGGTGTTAAATGAAATATGGTTTGGAAGTGATGCAATTTTCGTAGCATACTGCAGGGCCAGTTTATCACGTCTGTTGTGCAATGAGGGCTCATGCGCCTCGACGTATAAACTGTCCACTGGAGATGTACGAAATGCTCCTAAGCTGATTCTAAGTCCCTGGTTGTGTATGGTGTCGAGCTCTTTGAGATAAGACTCGCGGGCCGACCCATACACAATACACCCATAATCCAGTTTAGATCTTATTAATGCTCGATATAATCGGAGCAAGACCTTACGGTCTGCTCCCCAGTCAGTATTTGATAGGACTCTCAATATGTTGAGGGCTTTCAGACATTTCTTTTTTAGGTTTTTAATATGGGGGATAAATGATAATTTCTTATCAAATATCAGCCCCAGAAATTTGGTTTCATCCACAACTGGAAGGCGGTTGCCATCCAAGAAAAGTTCTGGATCAGGATGCAAACCTCTTTTCTGACAGAAATGCATGCAGACAGTCTTGGACTTCGAAAAACGAAATCCATTTTCGGTTGCCCATTGTTGAAGTGAATTTAAACAAAGCTGCAACTTACGTTCGATTATCCGCATGTCTGTAGAACCATAGCACATCTGAAAGTCATCAACATAGAGAGCCCCGTTTGTACCTGGTTTAAGGCACGCTGGGATCGTGTTAATTTTAATGGCAAAGAGTGTAGGAGATAAAATACTTCCCTGGGGAACTCCCATTTCCTGGGGAAATGGGTCAGAGAAGATTGATCCCAGTCGTACCTTAAATGACCTATCTTCTAGGAATTTTTTTATAAAGATAGGTAAGCGACCTCGTAGGCCGAGGTTGTGGAGGTCGCGCATGATACCATGTTTCCACGTGGTATCATATGCTTTCTCCAGATCGAAAAATATTGCAACTAAATGTTGCTTCTGGATGAAAGCGTCCCTGACGAACGTTTCAAATCGAACGAGATGATCAAGAGTGCTCCTTTGGGACCGAAATCCACATTGGAGGTCTGTAATGAGGTTGTTGGACTCAAGGTACCAAACAAGCCTTCGATTGATCAATCTCTCCATGGTTTTGCAAATACAGCTAGTTAAAGCGATTGGACGATAATTTGTAGGATTCGTATGATCTTTTCCCGGTTTAGGGATGGGAATTATTGTGGCTTCGTGCCACGAAGGAGGAAAATTCCCATCAACCCAAATCCGGTTGAAAAGATCCAATAAAATTAAGAGAGTGGAAAAAGGTAAATGTTTAAGAATTTGGTAGTGTATTTCATCTGGACCAGTTGCAGTATCTCGAGCTCGCTTTAGCGAATCCCGAAGCTCTGCAATGGAAAAGGTATCATTATAGCATTCATCATTGCGGGACTTGAAATTAAGTCGCCTTTTCTCCTGTTGTTGTTTAATGTCTCGAAAGGCATCAGAGGAGAAATTGTATGATGAATTGTATGAAAATGTACTGGCCAGAGAATTAGCAAAATCAGGAAATGTTGTTAAGGTGGTATTATCAACATTGAGATGGTTAACTGATAATGCACTACTTTTACCTTTAATCCTACGAATCCTATCCCATACCGATTTGGAAGTGGTACGGGAATTAATCCTAGAGACGTAACCTTGCCATGAAGACTTCTTTGCTTGGCGTATGGTTCTACGGGCCTTTGCCCGGACCATTTGGTATGCTGCAATATTATCCATGGAAGGATGTTTCTTTAGTCGTCTAAGGATACGATCACGCTCTTTAAGAGCGGATTTGCAATCATTATTAAACCATGGTTTATTGAAACGTTTTGGTTCAGTCGTGGTTTTTGGAATCGCCTGCTCAGCTACATCTTGAAGAATAGAAGTGAATAAGGCCATGGGCTCATCTGCATCTTCTAACTCTTTTGCATCAAAAGAGAAGAGACACAAAGATTCAAACAGAGCCCAATCAGCCTTATGCAACTTCCACCTCTGAGGTCTTTCGACCGGAGAGGGACCATTATTTTCAATCAAGATTGGAAAGTGGTCACTGCCACATAGATCTTCATTTACTCTCCATGTAAAATCCTGAAACAGGACCGGAGAGCAAATGGTGAGATCAAGAGAAGAAAAAGAAGCTGTGGCAGGATGTAGATAAGTAGGCGAGTCATCATTTAATAAACACAAATTATTAAGATTAATGAAGTCCGCTATTTGTTTACCTCTGTTGTTATCATCTGGACTACCCCAGAGTGAATGGTGACCATTGAAATCTCCCGTAATTATAAACGGGAGAGGGAGTTGTGCAACAAGGTCATCAAGATCTCTGGGATTAAGATGTAAACTTGGTGGAAGATATACAGAGCAGATTGTTATAGGAATATGCAAAGTCACCCGGACTGCAACTGCCTGTAAAGGCGAGTTTAGAGTGACTTTACTCTGAGGAATGTCTCCATTAAGAATAATGGAAACACCCCCATGAGCTCTACCATCACCAACAGCGTGGTGATGATAACCAACAAATTGTCTAAAAGACAATGTGTCAGAATTCCTCAAAAAAGTTTCCTGTAAACAAATAGCTAAAGGATTATACTTTTGAATTAAAAGTTGTACTTCATTAAAATTTGGTTTTAAACCACGACAATTCCATTGAATAATGGAATTAGCCATTGTCAGGGAAATTTAAATTTTGGCGGCTTACTGAGTGGGTCCTCATGGACATCCACTACAGTAATGTCGTCCATCAGATCATCCCCATATTTATTAAAGAGAGTGATAGGGTTTTTTGTACCCTTAGATTCTTTCTCTCTAAAATTGTCTAATTTTTTTTGATGTTTTTTAGTATGCACTTTTTTCTCCTTTGCGGATGGAATACCCTGAAACTGCACCCCTGACCCAGTGGAACTGGAATCAGCAGTGTCAGCTTTAGAGGCGCGCAAGGGAGGATCCTTCTTGCCATTTTGGATTGGAGTATTGGGAATTATCTCAATATCTCCAGATGGAGGCAAGAGGGATACAATCTTCTCAGGGAGAGAGTTAGTGCTTTGACTCGATCTCTCAATGGGGATCGAGACCACTCTTACATGATCTGATGGTGGCAAAGTCTTAGGTTTTTTCTCTTTACGAGGCCAAGTTATGTCTGTCTGAACAGATATGGATGTTGTAGAAACTTTAACTACACTCGAAAAGGATTTCCCTTCTGGTGCAATGAGTGAAGTCAGTTCTACTTGTTTCCTTGCGTCGAAATACAGAATCTTCCGTTCAGACATTACCTGTTGAATTCTTTTCTCTTTCTGCCATACTGGACATTCGCGAGAATAAGCAAAATGCTTACCCTTGCAATTAACGCAGCAAAACTCAGCCTGGCAGGCAGCGCTCTCGTGGCCTTCATGGCCACAACGAGCGCAGGTGTCTTTGCCCCTGCAGACGGTCTTGCTGTGTCCAAATCTCTGGCATTTATAGCAGCGAAGAGGATTGGAAATATAAGAATCAACAGGTATATTTAAATAACCTGCCTTGATTGATTTCGGTATGTCGGGACGATTAAAAGTGAGGATATAGGTGCTTGTAGGAATCACCTTCTCTCCTCGGCGTACACTAATACGTTTAACTTGTTGGACGCCTTGAGAAGAAAGGTATTCAACCATTTCATCCTCACTGCTGCCTTCAAGGTCTCGACATCTAATAACACCTCTACTGGAATTTAAAAATCTATGTGGAGACACCTTGATAGGAATGTCTGCCAAAGTTGTTGACTTGAGAAGCATGGTGGCATGCTGCTCCTTCACACATTCTATCAAGAGTGTTCCATTTTTTAATTTCTTAATAGATTTGGGTTCACCGGCCAAGCCGACAATGCCCTTATCTATTAAAAAAGGTGAGACTTTGGATAAGTCAGTAGAGGGGCTCTCAATCAAGAGAAACCTCGGCCATGACTTTGCCATTTTATTTTTAAATAAATTAGAAACGTCCTCTGTATTAGGACGTTTCTGTCTTTTATTAATTGTTGGTGTGGGGGGGATTGGGGGATCCATGTATATATTTTTTTATTTTTCACCCCTCGTCGTCCCCCAGGTTACTGCCCTGCCTACCAGGGGGAGGACTAGCACGGGTCACCAGTGCATTGCCTCAGGGCTCGACGAGGAGTATACTCAAGCCAGAAGTAAAAAAAAATACTTGCCAACCTGATTGACCCAAGCCGCCGCTCTGTAGAATGTACTTAGGACACAAAGGTAGAAATTATGCTGAGTGAATAAACAACGGAGCATTAAACTGGAAAGGGTACATTCTACAGAGCTAAAACGACCAAAGCCGATTGATCAGAGTGGGCCACTCTGACCTCCCGTCTAGGTGAACCATGGGCCAAAGTAATGTGTTGCAGGAATAGAGCTCGCAAGCAAAATCCCCACTCAATCACCAGGATTCCACTCTCCACCGACACGGGTCGCAACGCACGGCAAACACGTCGCCCCATTACAGGGATCCTTTTAGTCGCCTTTTACGACACGCAGGACATACGAAGGGTATATTCTTATCACCCCCTACACCCCAGGGGGGAAAAATATCAATGAGAATAGTGTGTAATATATAAAAAGGAAAGCATTTTTTCATGCTTACAAGTAATCTTGTATCTTGTATCCTTGAGATGCTAGCACTCAATCAGAAACCCGCCTGATCGGACGGGAGACCGAATATCCCTCATACTAAAAATGGCGTCGGGTTATTGTAACCAACCGGATGGTAAAACACCCGATGAGATTTACAACATTGTTTATATTTTGACTTAACATTTTTTTTAACTTTGATAGATAAACCCATCGCCCTGTAATATTGAATTACTGAGTTCTGGACAAGCTTCTACGAGAATTGTACGATTGGGAGCAATTTCAAAATACCCCACCTTAGGCATGATTTTTAGTTGGAAGGGTGGCAGTCTGTTGCAAAAATAATACACAAAGGATTTGAAGAGAGTGATTATGTTCCGATTTCTTTATCTAACAGTGACATTTATTTGAGAGCGTTAAATGGGCTTTACAGGGGATGATGCGTATGCCGGAAATGCAACCGGGCGGGTCATCGGACAAACGAATGCCGTACGCAACCAACGGATGAACATGGTCGAAATGAAATGAAATATAGTTTTATGGCACGTCAGCACCAACCGGGCCATATTGTGCCAAATTTATGATGATTATTTTGAGACAGGCTATATTATATCACAACAAAAAATTATATGCATAAATAAGAACAATATCACAGTAGTAATTAAGATTAAAAGTAAATAAATCGCTTTATGCATACAATATTTGAAATACAAAAATGAAATGATACTATATACAGTTAAAATTTATGATAAAATCCTGTCTCTTTTAAAAAGTCTAACAATTGATTAAAAAAACCCGGTTGGGCAAATAGATTATGCAAAGTCTGGCAACGATAGTGTGTTTTCCTTATATTTTTGAGATACTCGCACTCAATCAAAATGTGCTTTACTGTCAAGGGAACATGACAGTGTTCACATTCTGGCTGAGGCTCTCGCTTTAAGATGAAAATGTGTGTTAAAAAAGTATGACCGATGCGAGAGCGACACAAAACAACCTCATCCCTCCTGTTGGTTCTGTAGGAGTTGGGCCAATCTCCTAAGAGAGGCTTAATGTGATGAAGTGTTTGTGTCTGCAGTATCCAAAGACCGTTGCCAGCGGCCATATATAAAGGAATTAATGGAGGATTTAAAATCGGTTAATGATAAAAGGAATTTTGATATGGGAAGATCCAGAGCAGACTTGGCAGCTAAGTCTGCCTGATCATTCCCTTTAATATCAACGTGACTGGGAAGCCAGTTATTATTAGTTATTATTGGGGTGGGGGGGATTAGGGAATCCATGAAAGTATTATTTTTAAGTTCACCCCTCGTCGTCCCCCAGGTTACTACCCTGCCTACCAGGGGGAGGACTAGCGCGGATAACCTGCGCATGGCCTCAGGGCTCGACGAGGGGTATACTTAAGCCAGAAAGTAAAAAATACCTGTCTAACCTGATTGACCCAAGCCGCCGCCCTGTAGAATGTACATAGGACACAAAGGTAGATAGTATGCAGAGTGAATAAACAACAGAGCATTAAACATGGAAAGGGTACATTCTACAGAGCTAAAACGACCAGAGCCGATTGATCAGAGTGGGCAACTCTGACCTCCCGTCTAGTTGAACCATGGGCCAAAGTAATGTGTTGCAGAAAAAGGGCTCGCAAGCCAAATCCCCACTCAATCACCAGGATTCCACTCTCCACCGACACGGGTCGCAACGCACGGCAAACACGTCGCCCCATTACGGGGATCCTTTTAGTCGCCTTTTACGACACGCAGGAAATACGAAGGGTATATTCTTATCACCCCCTACACCCCAGGGGGGGAATAGGGCAGAGAGGTTGGAGCAAATATTGCGAGACCACGGAATAAGTGTGCCAACCGAGACGAGGGAATGAATGAAATGTGGTTTTATGGCACTTCGGCACCAACCGGGCTATATTGCGCCAAACCTACAGCGATTTATACGAGACAAGTTAAATAAATATCACAGAAAAGAGTTTATATGCATAAATAAAAACAATATCACAGTAAAAAAGATTAAAAATATAAATAAATCTGTTATGCATATAAATATTTAAAACATAAACAATGAAATGGTAAATATACAATTAAAATTTATTATAAAAGTTTGTCTCTTTTAAAAAGTCTAGCAATTTACAATATAGGCCCGGTTGGGCAAATAATTGATACAGAGACTGGCAACGGTAATATTTCGATCTTAGGTTCTTGAGATGCTTGCACTCAATCAAAACGTGCTTCACTGTCAAAGGAACATGACAATGCTCACACTCTGGTTGAGGCTCTCGTTTCAAAATGAAAAAGTGTGTTAAAAAAGTATGACCTATACGAGAGCGGCACAAAACAACCTCATCTCTCCTGTTGGTTCTATAGGAGTTTGGCCAATCTCCTAAGAGAGGCTTAATGTGATGAAGTTTGTTTGTGTCTGCAAGATCCCAAGACCGTTGCCAGCGGTCATAAATGAAATTATTTATTGTCGATTTAAAATCTTTGAATGGTAATAAAAATGAAGATTGGGGAAGATCCAAAGCAGCTTTGGCAGCAAAATCTGCTTTATCATTCCCCTTTATATCAACGTGACTGGCAAGCCAGCAGAAGACAACGTCTTTGCTGCTGAGCTCGTACGATAGTAGCAGACGATAAACATCTGCTACTAATGGGTGTTCAAGCTGTTTATTGTTAATTGCTTGAAGCGAGGACAAAGAATCAGTAAAAATGATATGCTTTAAGGCTGAATAAGACTGAATGAACTCCAAGGCCTGAGAATGGCCTGGAGTTCAACTGTAAATATGGAAGCAGCAGGTGGGAGACACACAGAAATGGTCTCAGATGGCGTCACTGTAGCAGAAGCTACCCGATCACCATCCTTAGAACCATCTGTGTATATAGGAGCATAATCACCATATTTAGACCTTACTTCTCCGAAGAGAGTTTGAAACACTGTGGAACTAGTATCTTTCTTCCTCTTTTTTGTAAGATCTAGATCGATCTTAGGGGGAGATATAGCCCATGGCGGTGTCTCAAAGAAAGGGGTATTCGCAATACTGTCAAGGCTGATACCAGCCTCAGACAAAAGGGGTTGTATGCGAATACCAAATGATGGAATGACTTTAGTCTTTAACAGATATAAATGCTCATGTAATGGTCTAAATATGGTGTTAAATGAAACTTGGTTTGGTAGAGATGCAATTTTCGTAGCATACTGCAGGGCCAGTTTATCACGTCTGTTGTGCAGTGAGGGTTCATGCGCCTCGACGTATAAACTGTCCACTGGAGATGTACGAAATGCTCCTAAACTGATTCTAAGTCCCTGGTTGTGTATGGTGTCGAGCTCTTTGAGATACGACTCGCGGGCAGACCCATACACAATACACCCATAATCGAGTTTTGATCTAATTAACGCTCGATATAATCTGAGCAAGACCTTACGGTCTGCTCCCCAGTCAGTATTTGATAAGACTCTTAATATGTTGAGGGCTTTCAGACATTTCTTTTTCAGGTTTTTGATGTGAGGGATAAATGATAATTTCTTATCAAATATCAGCCCAAGAAATTTGGTTTCATCCACAACTGGAAGGCGGTTGCCATCCAAGAAAAGTTCTGGATCAGGATGTAAACCTCGTTTCTGACAGAAATGCATGCAGACAGTCTTGGATTTCGAAAAACGAAATCCATTTTCGGTTGCCCATTGTTGAAGTGAATTCAAACAAAGCTGCAACTTACGTTCGATTATCCGCATGTCTGTAGAACCATAGCACATCTGAAAGTCATCAACATAAAGAGCGCCGTTTGTACCTGGTTTAAGGCACGCTGGGATGGTATTAATTTTTATTGCAAATAATGTAGGAGATAAAATACTTCCCTGAGGAACTCCCATTTCCTGAGGAAATGGGTCAGAGAATATTGATCCCAGTCGTACCTTAAATGACCTATCTTCCAGGAAATTTTTAATAAAGATAGGTAAGCGACCTCGTAGGCCGAGGTTATGGAGGTCGCGCATGATACCATGTTTCCATGTAGTATCATATGCTTTCTCCAGATCAAAAAATATAGCAACTAAATGTTGCTTCTGGATGAAAGCGTCCCTGACGAACGTTTCAAATCTGACGAGATGATCAAGAGTGCTCCTTTGGGACCGAAATCCGCATTGGAGGTCAGTAATGAGGTTGTTGGACTCTAGGTACCAAACAAGCCTTCGATTGATCAATCTCTCCATGGTTTTGCAAATGCAGCTAGTTAAAGCGATCGGACGATAGTTGGTAGGATTCGTATGATCTTTTCCTGGTTTAGGGATGGGAATTATTGTGGCTTCATGCCACGAAGGGGGGAAATTCCCATCAACCCAAATCCGGTTGAAAAGATCCAATAAGATTAACCCTTTGAGACCGTAGCACCGGTAAACCGGTGGAGTTCTTATTTCTCTATAGGCCGTAGCACCGGTATACCGGTGTGAGGTCATGCATTGAACTATGAACTACATAACTTCATTTCTTTTTAACCAATCACAATGCTTTTCCGTATTTAGCTCTCGCACATGTAAACAAAGATGTCAGCGCCCATGAAAATTGTTTTCGTTTGATATTTATGCGACAATTCGTTGATTGTTGGCATGAAACGAGCGAATCCAGAACCCGGAAGCTCGAAAGGAAAACAGCCTTATAAGCAACGGTTTACTACGACACAGGTTCTTGATCAATTCGAAGATTTTTCGGAATTAGACGCTGCAAACGATCAAGATTACCCAGAAAGTGATTTAGAATATAGCAGTGAAGAAAGCGAAGATAGTGATGTAGAATCGGCTGGCCCATCAAGTGGGTGTGTCCGCCCTGGTCTTTCTGGCGATGCAACCAACACACGTTTTACTCCAGGTTGGAGTAAAACCTACAAAGCTGCTAATGTCTCTTTTGATAATTCTGTTTGTGGGCCTAAGAATATTCCTCCAGAAATCACAACAATCTAGGCCTTGAAATGTTTAAAAGTATTTTATTTGTGTTTTCCTTAATTTGACGTCATATAGCCCAGAAGCCTAGGCCTGACGTCAAATAAGCTCCAGGAGGTCAGGGCTCTAAGGGTTAAGAGTGTGGGAAAAGGTAAATGTTTTAAAATTTGGTAGTGGATTTCATCTGGACCAGTTGCAGTGTCCCGAGCTCGCTTTAACGAATCACGGAGCTCTGCAACGGAAAAACGATCATTATAACATTCATCATTGCGGGACTTGAAATTAAGTCGCCTTTTCTCCTGTTGTTGTCTTATGCCTCGAAAGGCATCGGAGGAGAAACTGGATGATGAATTGAATGAAAAGGTACTGGCCAGAGAATTAGCAATATCAGGAAATGTTGTTAAGGTGGTATCATCAACATTGAGATGGTTAACTGATAATGCACTACTTTTACCTTTAATCCTACGAATCCTATCCCATATCGACTTAGATGTGGTACGGGAATTGATCCTGGAGACATATCCTTGCCATGAAGATTTCTTTGCTTGACGTATGGTTCTACGGGCCTTCGCCCGGACCATTTGGAAAGCCGCAATATTCTCCATGGAAGGATGGTTCTTTAATCGTCTCAGGATACGATCACGCTCGTTAAACCATGGTTTATTGAAACGTTTTGGTTCAGTCGTGGTTCTTGGAATCGCCTGCTCAGCTACATCTTGAAGAATGGAAGTGAATAAGGACATTGGCTCATCTGCATCTTCTAACTCCTTTGCATCAAAAGAGAAGAGACACAAAGATTCAAATAGAGCCCAATCAGCCTTATGCAACTTCCATCTTTGTGGTCTTTCAACCGGGGAAGGACCAATATTTTCTACTATGATGGGGAAATGATCACTACCACAGAGATCTTCATTCACCCTCCACGTGAAATCCTGAAATAGGACCGGAGAGCAAATGGTAAGATCAAGAGAGGAAAAAGAAGCAGTTGCAGGATGTAGATAAGTTGGCGATTCGTCATTTAATAAGCACAAATTATTATTATTAATGAAGTCTACTATTTGTCTACCCCTAAAGTTCTCATTAGAACTACCCCAGAGTGGATGATGACCATTAAAATCTCCCATAAGAACATATGGGAGAGGAAGCTGGGAAATAAGGTCATCAAGGTCTCTGGGGTTTAAATTTAGGCTTGGTGGTAAGTATAGTGAACAGAGTGTAAAAGGAATGTGTAATGTCACCCGAGCGGCTACTGCCTGCAAGGGGGTATTCAGGGTGACTTGACTCTGTGGAATGTCTCCATTGACAATAATGGAAGCACCACCATGTGCTCTACCATCATTTTTTGAAAAATGATGATAGGAAACAAAATGTCTGAATGACAAATTGTCAGAATTTTTCAAAAGGGTTTCTTGTAGACAAATAGCTAATGGATTTTTATTTTGAATTAATAGTTGAACTTCATTAAAATTTGGCTTAAGACCACGACAATTCCACTGTATAATGGAATTAACCATATTCAGGGAGGTTTTACAGGACTTCTTTGAGGTTTATTATGGGGAGGGGCGTTGTGTATATCCACAACAATAATGTTCTCCTCCTCCATTGACTCAACTCCAAATCGATTATATAAGTCTATGGGACCAGAGCCTTTCCGGTTCCCTTTTTTATATTTATCTTGAGAAGAGTCTGTTTTTTTAATTGGCTTCTCAGGTAAAGAAGGCTTTTGATTATTACCTCCTACCTTGATGCCAGTGTGTTTATTATTATTTTTATTATTAATTTCATTACTACTATTTTTTTCCGAGCCGACAGACGTTTGTGTTGAGCTCGAAGTACCCGTAGGTGAAGATTTACTCTTTGTATTGTCCTGTAAAACTTTTATTGTTTCTCCTTTTAGGCAGGATTCTGATGTCTGAACGCTAATAGATCTTGTCTGGACCTTTGCTTTACTAGCAAAAGATCCAGTAGGTGGAACAAATGTTGTTATTTCCACCTGTTTTTTAGCGTCATAGTAAGGGATCTTTCTTTCAGACATCACCTGTTGAATTTTCTTTTCCTTTTGCCAAACCGGACATTCTCGGGAATAAGCAGAATGCTTACCCTTACAGTTTACACAGCAAAATTCAGCAGCACAGGTAGAGCTCTCATGACCATCAAGGCCACACCGGGCACACGTCTCCTTACCTCTGCATACAGTTTTGCTGTGACCGTATTTTTGGCATTTGAAACATCTCAAAGGATTAGAAATATAGGCATCAACAGGAATATTTAGATAACCTGCCTTGATCGATTTCGGGATGTCGGGACGATTAAAAGTGAGGATGTATGTACTTGTGGGAACAATTTTATCACCACGTCGAACACTAATTCTTTTAACATGTGTGACATTTTGTGATGATAAATAAAATAAAAACCAAGTACGAACAATCCAAATCATAATTCAGAATTCGAAGTCCTAAAAACGTTATATGCAAAATAGTGTATTCAAGCAAAATAGTGTAATCAGCAAATGGACTGCTCCTCGTGTACAAAAATACACGACAAGCAGTGTTCTACCATTTCTTCCTCACTGCTGCCTTCAAGGTCCCGGCAGCGAATAACACCTCTTGATGAATTTAGTGACCTATGTGGAGTCAATTTGATAGAGTAATTAGCAAGCATGTCAGATTTAAGTAACATAGTTGCATGTTGCTCTTTTATGCATTCTACCAATAATGCTCCACTTTTGAGTTTCTTGATATTTTTGGGTTCTCCAGCCAAGCCAGAGATACCTTTAGATATCAAGAAAGGAAATGAAATGAAATGAAATGTGATTTTATGGCACGTCAGCACCAACCGGGCCATATTGCGCCAAACAAATGATTTTCTGAGACAGGTTAAATTATATCACAGAAACTATTATATGCATAAATAAAAACAATATCACAGTACAGTAGTAACTTAAATAAAAGTAAAATAAATCGTTTTATGCATATAAATATTTAAAATACAAAAATGAAATGATAATATATACAATTAAAATTTATGATAAAATCCTGTCTCTTTTAAAAAGTCTAGTACATTACAATATAGACCCGGTTGGGCAAACAAATGTTGTAGTGACTGGCAACGGAAATGATTTAATCTAATATCCTTGAGATGCTTGCACTCAATCAAAATGTGCTTAACTGTCAAAGGAACATGACAGTGTTCACATTCTGGTTGAGGCTCTCGCTTTAAGATGAAAATATGTGTTAAAAAGGAATGACCTATGCGAGAGCGACACAAGACAACCTCATCTCTCCTGTTGGTTCTATAGGAGCTTGGCCAGTCTCCTAAGAGAGGCTTGATGTGATGAAGTTTGTTTGTGCCTGCAAGATCCCAAGACCGTTGCCATCGATGATATATGAAATTATTAATTATGGATTTAAAATCCTGAAATGATGTTAAAAAATCGGTTATGGGAAGATCTAAAGCAGACTTGGCAGCCGAGTCTGCTCGATCATTCCCTTTTATATCCATATGACTGGGGAGCCAACAAAGGACAATGTCCTTGTTGATAAACTCATTGGACAATAGCAGACAATAAATGTCTGCTATTAATGGGTGATCAAGCTGTTTGTTATTAATAGCTTGTAATGAGGACAAAGAATCAGAAAAGATAATGTGTTTTAAAACTGATGAGGACTGAATGAACTCCAAGGCTTGGAGAATAGCCTGGAGCTCAGCTGTAAAAATAGAAGCAGCAGGTGGGAGGCGGACAGAAATGGTCTCGGATGGTGTCACGGTAGCCGAAGCTACCCGATCACCATCTTTCGAACCATCTGTATAAATGGGAATATAATCACCATATTTAGACCTTAGCTCTCGAAAGAGAGATTGGAAAACCGTCGAACTTGTATCTCTCTTTTTATGTTTAGTAAGATCGAAATCGATCTTTGGGGGAGATACAGCCCACGGTGGAGTCTCAAAGAAAGGGGTATTCGCAATACCGTCAAGGCTGATACCAGCCTCCGACAAAAGGGGTTGTATGCGAATACCGAAGGATGGAATGACATTAGTCTTCACAAGATACAAATGTTCGTGAAGAGGTCTAAATATGGTGTTAAATGAAATATGGTTTGGAAGTGATGCAATTTTCGTAGCATACTGCAGGGCCAGTTTATCACGTCTGTTGTGCAATGAGGGCTCATGCGCCTCGACGTATAAACTGTCCACTGGAGATGTACGAAATGCTCCTAAGCTGATTCTAAGTCCCTGGTTGTGTATGGTGTCGAGCTCTTTGAGATAAGACTCGCGGGCCGACCCATACACAATACACCCATAATCGAGTTTAGATCTTATTAATGCTCGATATAATCGGAGCAAGACCTTACGGTCTGCTCCCCAGTCAGTATTTGATAGGACTCTCAATATGTTGAGGGCTTTCAGACATTTCTTTTTTAGGTTTTTAATATGGGGGATAAAGGATAATTTCTTATCAAATATCAGCCCCAGAAATTTGGTTTCATCCACAACTGGAAGGCGGTTGCCATCCAAGAAAAGTTCTGGATCAGGATGCAAACCTCTTTTCTGACAGAAATGCATGCAGACAGTCTTGGACTTCGAGAAACGAAATCCATTTTCGGTTGCCCATTGTTGAAGTGAATTCAAACAAAGCTGCAACTTACGTTCGATTATCCGCATGTCTGTTGAACCATAGCACATCTGAAAGTCATCAACATAGAGAGCCCCGTTTGTACCTGGTTTAAGGCACGCTGGGATCGTATTAATTTTTATAGCAAAAAGTGTAGGAGATAAAATACTTCCCTGGGGAACCCCCATTTCTTGAGGAAATGGGTCAGAGAAGATTGATCCCAGTCGTACCTTAAATGACCTATCTTCGAGGAAATTTTTAATGAAGATAGGTAAGCGACCTCGTAGGCCGAGGTTATGGAGGTCGCGCATGATACCATGTTTCCACGTGGTATCATATGCTTTCTCCAGATCAAAAAATATTGCAACTAAATGTTGCTTCTGGATGAAAGCGTCCCTGACGAACGTTTCAAATCGAACGAGATGATCAAGAGTGCTCCTTTGGGACCGAAATCCACATTGGAGGTTAGTAATAAGGTTGTTGGACTCAAGGTACCAAACAAGCCTTCGATTGATCAATCTCTCCATGGTTTTGCAAATACAGCTTGTTAAAGCGATCGGACGATAGTTGGTTGGATTCGTATGATCTTTACCCGGTTTTGGAATGGGAATTATTGTGGCTTCATGCCACGAAGGAGGAAAATTCCCATCAATCCAAATCCGGTTAAAAAGATCAAGTAAAATTATAAGTGTTGGATAAGGTAGATGTTTTAAAATTTGGTAGTGTATTTCATCTGGACCAGTTGCAGTGTCCCGAGCTCGCTTTAACGAATCACGGAGCTCTGCAATGGAAAAACGATCATTATAACATTCATCATTACGGGACTTGAAATTAAGTCTCCTTTTCTCCTGTTGATTCTTAATGCCCCGAAAGGCATCAGAGGAGAAATTGGATGATGAATTGAATGAAAATGTACTGGCCAGAGAATTAGCAATATCAGGAAATGTTGTTAAGGTGGTATTATTAACATTGAGATGGTTAACTGATAATGCACTACTTTTACCTTTAATCCTACGAATCCTATCCCATACCGATTTTGATGTGGTACGGGAATTGATTCTTGAGACATAACCCTGCCATGAAGACTTCTTTGCTTGACGTATGGTTCTGCGGGCCTTCGCCCGGACCATTTGGTATGCCGCAATATTCTCCATGGAAGGATATTTTTTTAATCGTCTCAGGATACGATCACGCTCTTTTAGAGCGGATTTGCAATCGTCATTATACCATGGTTTATTGAAACGTTTTGGATCTGTCGTGGTTTTTGGAATCGCCTGCTTAGCTACATCTTGAAGAATGGAAGTGAATAAGGCCATGGGCTCATCTGCATCTTCTAACTCTTTTGCATCAAAAGAGAAGAGACACAAGGATTCAAACAGAGCCCAATCAGCCTTATGCAACTTCCACCTCTGAGGTCTTTCGACCGGAGAGGGGCCATTATTTTCAATCAAGATTGGAAAGTGATCACTGCCACAAAGATCTTCATTTACTCTCCATGTAAAATCCTGAAACAGGACCGGAGAGCAAATGGTGAGATCAAGAGAAGAAAAAGAAGCTGTGGCAGGATGTAAATAAGTAGGCGAGTCATCATTTAATAAACACAAATTATTAATATTAATGAAGTCCGCTATTTGTTTACCTCTGTTGTTATCATCTGGACTACCCCAGAGTGAATGATGACCATTGAAATCTCCCGTAATAATAAACGGGAGAGGAAGTTGAGCAACAAGGTCATCAAGATCTCTGGGATTAAGATGTAAACTTGGTGGAAGATATACAGAGCAAATTGTTATTGGAATATGCAAAGTCACCTGGACTGCAACTGCCTGTAACGGCGAGTTAAGAGTCACTTTACTCTGAGGAATGTTTCCATTAAGAATAACAGAAACACCCCCATGAGCTCTACCATCACCAACTGAATGATGATGATAACCAACAAAATGTCTAAAAGACAATGTGTCAGAATTCTTTAAAAATGTTTCCTGTAAACAAATAGCTAAAGGATTATACTTTTGAATTAAAAGTTGAACTTCATTAAAATTTGGTTTTAAACCACGACAATTCCATTGAATAATGGAATTAGCCATTGTCAGGGAAATTTAAATTTTGGCGGCTTACTGAGTGGGTCCTCATGGACATCCACTACAGTAATGTCGTCCATCAGATCATCCCCATATTTATTAAAGAGAGTGATAGGGTTTTTTGAACCCTTAGATTCTTTCTCTATAAAATTGTCTAATTTTTTTTGATGTTTTTTAGTATGCACTTTTTTCTCCTTTGCGGATGGAATACCCTGAAACTGCACCCCTGACCCAGTGGAACTGGAATCAGCAGTGTCAGCTTTAGAGGCGCGCAAGGGAGGATCCTTCTTGCCATTTTGGATTGGAGTATTGGGAATTATCTCAATATCTCCAGATGGAGGCAAGAGGGATACAATCTTCTCAGGGAGAGAGTTAGTGCTTTGACTCGATCTCTCAATGGGGATCGAGACCACTCTTACATGATCTGATGGTGGCAAAGTCTTAGGTTTTTTCTCTTTACGAGGCCAAGTTATGTCTGTCTGAACAGATATGGATGTTGTAGAAACTTTAACTACACTCGAAAAGGATTTCCCTTCTGGTGCAATGAGTGAAGTCAGTTCTACTTGTTTCCTAGCGTCGAAATACGGAATCTTCCGTTCAGACATTACCTGTTGAATTCTTTTCTCTTTCTGCCATACTGGACATTCGCGAGAATAAGCAAAATGCTTACCCTTGCAATTAACGCAGCAAAACTCAGCCTGGCAGGCAGCGCTCTCGTGGCCTTCATGGCCACAACGAGCGCAGGTGTCTTTGCCCCTGCAGACGGTCTTGCTGTGTCCAAATCTCTGACATTTATAGCAGCGAAGAGGGTTGGAAATATAAGAATCAACAGGTATATTTAAATAACCTGCCTTGATTGATTTCGGTATGTCGGGACGATTAAAAGTGAGGATATAGGTGCTTGTAGGAATCACCTTCTCTCCTCGGCGTACACTAATACGTTTAACTTGTTGGACGCCTTGAGAAGAAAAGGTATTCAACCATTTCATCCTCACTGCTGCCTTCAAGGTCTCGACATCGAATTACACCTCTACTGGAATTTAAAAATCTATGTGGAGACACCTTGATAGGAATGTCTGCCAAAGTTGTTGACTTGAGAAGCATGGTGGCATGCTGCTCCTTCGCACATTCTATCAAGAGTGTTCCATTTTTTAATTTCTTAATAGATTTGGGTTCACCGGCCAAGCCGACAATGCCCTTATCTATTAAAAAAGGTGAGACTTTGGATAAGTCAGTAGAGGGGCTCTCAATCAAGAGAAACCTCGGCCATGACTTTGCCATTTTATTTTTAAATAAATTAGAAACGTCCTCTGTATTAGGACGTTTCTGTCTTTTATTAATTGTTGGTGTGGGGGGGATTGGGGGATCCATGTATATATATTTTTTTTTATTCACCCCTCGTCGTCCCCCAGGTTACTGCCCTGCCTACCAGGGGGAGGACTAGCACGGGTCACCAGTGCATTGCCTCAGGGCTCGACGAGGAGTATACTCAAGCCAGAAGTAAAAAAAAAATACTTGCCAACCTGATTGACCCAAGCCGCCGCTCTGTAGAATGTACTTAGGACACAAAGGTAGAAATTATGCTGAGTGAATAAACAACGGAGCATCAAACTGGAAAGGGTACATTCTACAGAGCTAAAACGACCAAAGCCGGTTGATCAGAGTGGGCCACTCTGACCTCCCGTCTAGGTGAACCATGGGCCAAAGTAATGTGTTGCAGGAATAGAGCTCGCAAGCTCAATCACCAGGATTCCACTCTCCACCGACACGGGTCGCAACGCACGGCAAACACGTCGCCCCATTACAGGGATCCTTTTAGTCGCCTTTTACGACACGCAGGACATACGAAGGGTATTATCAAGAAAGGTGACACTTTCGAAAAATCAACATTGGAGGTGCTCTCGATAAGGAGAAACCTCGGCCAAGATCTAGATACCTTTACAGGAATACTAGGATCTTCGTCTGTCTTTCGTCTTTTTAAAGTTGTGTTGGGGGTTGGGGGATCCATGAAATAATATCTTGGAGATTCACCCTTCGCCATCCCCCAGGTTACTTCCCTGCCTACTAGGGGAGGACTAGCACGGATGACCAGCGCATTGCCTCAGGGCTTGGCGAAGGGTATACTCAAGCATGATGTAAAAATAATATATCACACCCGATTGACCCCGGCCACGCGTCACAGAGGGTACCTAGGGCACAAAGGTTTAACAGCTTAGTTGAAAAACAAGCATGGGAAAAAAAGAAAAAGTACCCTCTGTGATGCTGAAATGACCATAGCCGATTGATCAGAGTGGGCCAATCTGACCTCCCGTCTAGTTGAACCATGGGCCAAAGTAATGTGTTGCAGGAAAAGGGTGTAGGGGGTGATAAGAATATACCCTTCGTATTTCCTGCGTGTCGTAAAAGGCCGAGACGAGGGCCTTAACCCTTTCGCTGCGACAAGTCTCACAAATGCGACAGACGTCATTGTCCATTCCATGCGGCACGTCGCATTTATGCGACTTTGTACTATTAATAAAAGCTGACCGACAGAGTAAAGTGTATTACCCCCCTGTGTGTCCGATAAATGCTTCCGCTTCAAATATATAATGTAAACAAATTATGAGACTGAGGATGAGATGAAATTTTTTGTCGCACTTGAAATAGGAATGGGACTAGCAAGTAAAAACACACTTCAATCCTATTGGGAGACCTACTGGCTCACTCGAGCCCCAACGTTCAGTCGAGAGATCGCTATATTCTTATACGATCATTCCTCCACTTTATTGACAATGAAAAGCAGTGCACAAAAGGGGAGACTGGCTATGAACCTTTGTACAAGATACGTCTTTTATTGGATCAAGTCAAAGATACATTCGATCCGCGATGGCATCTGGTATGCCGGGTGGCAGCCAGTCGGAATAAAACGCAGCCTGGAGCACTATTTATGTGAGAAGTTAAAGGGACACAGTAAACGCGAGTCCGAGAGAAGACGTGAAAAAGACAGCATGATCGCCAATCTGAGCAGGATTTTACAGCAGGAGGTGGAGGGTGGTGTGGAGAGGGATAAGTAATAAGAGTGACTATTTTGCTTATTGATAATTGGAGAAATTTCGTGGAGAAAATATTAATTCTTTGGAACTGTTTTATTTTCACGCATGAAAGTCTTGCCAATATTATGATTAGTGATAAGAGTGTATAAATTATGATTTTCACCTGCTGGCGAAAGTGGAAAGTGTGGACAAAAGGCTGAAGGATTTTGAAGAGAGAAAGGGCAAGCAGACAGTAGTGTCCTGGCCACGGTCGACAGTTTGACAAAGCGGGTGAAGGAATCGGAAGATAGAGATGCTGTAATGGCCAGCGTTGCGAATGTGGTGGCGAAACTGGAGAGTGTGGACAAAAGGCTGAAGGACTTTGAAGATAGAAAGGGCAAGCAGACGGAGAATCAAGGAGAAAGTATACCGGTAGAGGAGGAGGAGATGGGAATGGAAATGGATGTTGCCGGGCCAAGAAAAAAGTCAAGATGGTCGTATCCCCGTCAATGTAGACGATCTAGACGCCGACTTGGCCGCCCGTATCCGCCGAAGTAAAGTGAGGCTGACCCGCGATCCCAAGAGCAAGCTAACTGACGCCCAGAACGCCTACGTCAGCTATTGGTTTCAACAGAGAAGCGAGGAGGATGTGGTGACGGGTAAGTACCATAATAATGTCTTTGCCAAAGTTTCTGTTGGATTATGAAATAATGGTTATCGCTCTCACCGTTTATTGTTGAAGGGCAGCAATTCAAAAACACACATTATAATTAATGAGATCTTATCTATGAGAGTATTACAACGGCCTGCAAAGTTAAGGACATTTTCGACGAGACAGATATTGGAGATGAAAGGGACCTGTTTTCAGACTGAACCATTAGAGGTTAGGAACCATTTTACAACGGATATTGTCAATATATTTAGACCAGCTGTTAAAACGAACATTGTCTGATGATACTTTTGATGATGACGATAATGAAATTAATATTGAAGAGGATTGTGACCTGTTTCCGGAATGTAGTGAACTTTCAGACTGTGAACCCTTAGAGGTTAGGAACCATTAAATTTACAACGGATATTGTCAATATTTCAGACGTCTTAACATCAGAGGCCTTTAAAGACTAAAGTTAATACACTTTATTTTAAGATTTGTCAAGACGCTCCTCAAGGAAATTTAATGAGGCCTGGGATAACGAAACCACTATTTATTAGTGTGTTCCCATTTCGTGTGTGGATTTTGACTGTGATGCGAACGCGTTCAGTAAAAAACTCGTAACCCCCTTTAACACATAAATGTAAAAAATCCTCTTATATGTTTTCTATGAAAATAACTTTAATATAAATTATAATACTATATATTTTGTCATTTTAAGGTACAGAACAGAAGACGTAAGAAATATATTACAAGGCATGATTAATATAATTATGGGCGTATTAGCCCCATATGCTAATAACATAGGGACACCTGCTATAGTAATAGAACTGAATGATATATTAATGGACACGGATAATCTGCAAGGAACCAACAACCCTTATATATCTCCGATGACGTTAAGCCCCAAAAAATGCTTGTGAGTATATAATTTGTTTTTTATTGGGGGGGGGGGGGGCGGCCTTAGGAATTCGGATGGTTTGAAAAATTGTTCTTGACAGTTGGAATTCAACTTTTGTCCCTGGGTAACATTATTTTTAATATAAATATTGTTTTATTTAACTGAAACCTATTCTTTTATTTCTTTTCTATAGATTATTGGCCAACATCGATTACATCGTTTCGAGGTTACTGCTGATCCAAGACAGCCATCCAAGTTTGAAAACACCTATCCGCATTCTAGACGATATCGCGAGTCTGTGGACTGGAACATGCCTAACCTTTAAATTTTTATAACAATTATCATGAAAATAAATATTGTAAAAAGCCTATTGTTAGTTTCTTAGCTTTGGCACTAATTGAAACGCATAGAGATATTAAATACACGTAGAGGGGCTTTTTTAAATACACGTGAGGATGATTTGTCACGACAGTTGAGAGGGTGTATGGGGGTGGGGGTAATCGAAGAGGGAGACCTGATGAAGGGAGGATGACGGGGGTATGAACAAAAAAAACCCATCACTAAATAGATGACCATTATCGCATAACATTAGTATCTTGAGAACTAAATAAGTAGACAGACCCTTCTTTTTATACGCAGATTTTCTTCAGCTTAGACCACATTTAAATACCTACACCCAACCCCCCCCCCTCCAAATATGTAGATTAAAAACTACTGGCTTAGGACGATTTTGACACGCAACTCGAGTCCAATCCTAATAGACGCCCATTATGGCTTAAAACGTGTAGCGCGTTCTATTAAACTATAGATGAACCCACGCCTGTCATTAAAAAACATGTACACCACTTCACAAACCTCTAGAAGGACCCACGCCCGTGTTTTTAAACATAGGGCAACCCCCTTAAACAATTAAACAATACGTAACCCTCACCTAACCTCATTACCACAAGTCGAACGCGGTCAAAGGGTGAACTAGAATTCAATACCCCCATTCATATATTATTCATAAATATTCCTTTTGTTTGGACAATAGAACAATAGAGGGAGTGAGTAATGGGTTTTAATGTCAACACAACTAGGGTCATTTTGGGACTAAAACAAAATAAGCAGGCAAGATACACCTATACTACTGAGGGGATGGCGGAAGGGGCGGGTCTGTAACTAATTAAGTAAATGTACAGACTTGAAGGGTTAGTGAAATATCAATTCTAAAAATTGCTGATATAACTAAAAGAGTGTGCCGTTTAAAGTCGCTAAAAATAGTGTGCTCATTTTTAAAAATTTCGATCTCATTTTCTTATAAAATAGTGGTCTCACTTATATTTGGTGAGGAAAACTTCGTAAAGCCAGTTAAAAAGATCCGACGGAAACTTATTGAAAGTTAACCATCTGGTATGTACAATACGCTCCAGACAATATCATTTGAAGCTATTAGGTCCGACAGTTCCCTTTTATAACCAATAAGTCCAGATTAAGCTATAGTGGATAACCTCTGACCCAAGTGTTACCGATCCAGATGTAGCCGATTTGTGACAAAAGTCAATATATGGGACCATATTTGTCTGTGCTAATTGCTATGATACCTTAAGCAATCGCTTACTGTTACCTGCCATTATAAACTGTCTTTGATTTCTGGGTTTTGATATTTTGTGTGTGTACCTTTTCTCCATTGTAGAACAGATGATCTTGCCGACCCTGTCATACATCTGTCCACCGTCAACACCAATTCGACAACAGACTCCAACCTCTGAATATACCCGTCCACAGAGTCGTCCCCAGTCAGCCCAGACTCCTGGGCCCGAGTTCACAAAGCATTCTCAGACTTCGATTTAGCCGCATTATGCAAGAATTGTGGACGGACCATAATAATTTAAGTTCTGTTTTGTTTGTTTACTTAACGTCTGAAGACAAGAGAAGAATTAGAAAACATGAATGAAGATGACGAAAACATCCAGTCTGGTAATATGTTAGGGAGGTACCAAAAACGACCAAAGAAACTTGAAGAAATAACTTTGGCAGAGTATATATAGCCCATTATGAAACATTAATAGAAAATGCTGCAGAGCATAACTCTGATCTGGAAGAAGAAGTAACTAATATGGAAAAGAAGAAATATTCCTAGAGGGATCAGATATGTCAATTTCAATATTGATAAAGATCCCGAAAAGTATTATCGAGAACTATTGATGTTGTATACCAGTTGGCGAAATGAAACAAATATGCTTTGTTTTACTTTAATTAGTCGTCCCCAGTCAGCCCACACTCATGTTCAACCACAGCTTCGACAACAAGCCCAGGGGAGTCCAGTAAGGTCACAATCTACGCCATTTACAGCGTATCTAATGCCAGATGCAAGTAAGTAGAAGTAAGTATACCTCTAAAAAAATGTATCCGATGTAGCCCGCAAAGCGGTCGTCGTCTTGTCATTATGCAATTTTCCTACGGGGGTTTATGTAGCCTCTAGCCGACAAGAAGGACGGACGGACCATAATAATTTGATTTCTGTTTTGTTCGTTTATATTTAAACATGCTTGATATTTACTTTAGCTAATATTATAAATCTTATTGTGTCTGAGTTTTGTATTGCAGTTGTTAATAAAACAATCACCTTAATATTAACAAGGAATGTCTTTGTTCATACGCCATATCATATACATTACAGAATTCAAGAAAAGGGTGATCAACCTCTTGGTGCAGATAAGAAATTCAATGAATAATTTAGTGCCACCCACAACAAAAACATGTCCGTAGACAGAAGGGTCGACAGTTTTTTTTGGAGGTGTGCGAACATCTCTCCGATTTTGGAAACAGACTACTTCATCCCGGCTTTCATTATGTTAAAACGCCTCTACTTACTCAACCGTCACTGACCAAAAATCGAATACATTTATCGGTATTAACCACCCTATTAATATTTTGTCTGTGAAAATATCTTTAATATAAATTATAATATTATAATTTTTTGTTGTTTAAGGTACAGTATTGTCCAGGTTCGGTCATATTTGCATAGTGTAATTACATTACTGATGGCAACGACAGCATCCAGTCTTAGTTCAATAGGTGTACCTGATATAGCGTTACAGCTGCGAGATATTCTAGCAGACACGGAAAATTTACTAGCGACACATAACCCCTACATACCAACTATACCGCCAACCCCACACAGGCAAAAGAAACGTGAGTTTTTTTAGTGTTTTTTCTTTAACGACCAAGGGCTTGGGTGTATTCTGATTTTTTCATTAGACCGCCTGTAGACGTGTCCCCACCTCTGGTGAGGGTTAAAATGTTTCACGACATTTCGTTTCTACTACCCCCCCCCCTTCATTTGCAGTTGTTTGTGTGTACGTGTGTTGACATGTTTTGGGTTGTGTGAGAGGGTGGTGGGGTCAGGGTGCTGGACATAGTAAGTCAATATAATTTTAATATTACTATTGTTTTATTTTATTTATACCTATTTCTTTTGTTTTTTTTCTGTAGATTACTAGCTTTTATCGATCACATCCTGGCTCGTTTACGAATGGTGGAACCGACAAACCACGGATTCAAAAAAATAATTGCCATTCTGGCAATGTATAGAGAGTTGACGGATTGGAACATGTCACCCCTTTGATGTACATAAATATATATATATATAATCTTTTCAATAAATAAAAAATATTATTTTAAAAAAGTCTATTGCTTTTTATATTATCACTAATTGAGGAGTGTAGACTACTGAAATGTGTTTTTGAGGGGCTAGGGGTTGGGGTAGAGAGTGCTGGGATATAAACAACTGCCGATAAACATTTGCAACCTGATCACCTGTCAAACTTGTGGAGGAACCCTTAACACTAGTATAACTAAACGTGAACTCAATGTGAGCCCTTGACTATAAACGGGGATATCGACCCCACCCCTACTTAACATACACCTGAAAGTAACCGGTTGACCTGGCCCACACCCAACTTTTGTTACAAAAATTCAAACGAGATCAAAGAATAAACAGCTGCTGACTACAACAATACCGGTTTTATTATTCATAACCTCATTGTTCAGTCACGGTTCAAGCTATAAATAGAACACCTGTGGAATGTCACGTGACAACTGTGGAATGTTGTGACGTCATCAGATCGGAATTCCAAAAATGCAACAGAGTAAAGTCCCTACTACTGACGAGGCCTGTAATCCAGAAGATAAAAAGAAAGAAAGAAATATTGTTTAATGGCACGTCAGCTCCAACCGGGCCATATTGCGCCAAGCATGAGGAAATTTACGAGACAAATTAAATATATATCACAGGGGTTTATTCATATATGTAAGTAAAAACAAATATCACAGAAATTAAAAATAAATATATCAAATTCTTTACATATATAAATATTTAAAAACACAAAATGATCAATATATACAATTAAAATTTCAAATAAAAGTTTGTCTCTTTTAAAAATGATAACAATTTATCATGAAGCTCCGGTTGAGCAAATAGCTGACGTGCTGACTGGCAACGGTAGTACTTAGATCTAATATTCTTGAGATGCTTGCACTCAATCAAAATGTGCTTCACTGTCAAAGGAACGTGACAGTGTTGACATTCCGGTTGAGGCTCTCGCTTTAAAATGAAAATATGTGTTAAAAAAGTATGACCTATGCGAGAGCGACACAAGACAATTTCATCTCTCCTGCTCGTACGGTAGGAGCTTGGCCAATCTCCTAAGAGAGGCTTGATGTGACGAAGCTTGTTTGTGTCTGCAAGATCCCAAGACCGTTGTCAGCGGTCATAAATAAAATGATTAATTAAATATTTAAAATCCTTATAAGGAATTAAAAAATGTGATTGGGGAAGATCTAAAGCAGCTTTGGCAGCAAAATCTGCTAGATCATTCCCCTTTATATCAACGTGACTGGGAAGCCAGCAGAAGACGACGTCTTTACTGCTGAGCTCATACGATAGTAGCAGACGATAAACATCTGCTACTAATGGGTGTTCAAGCTGTTTATTGTTAATTGCTTGAAGCGAGGACAAAGAATCAGTAAAAATGATATGCTTTAAAGCTGAAGAGGACTGAATGAACTCCAAGGCCTGAAGAATGGCCTGGAGTTCAGCTGTAAATATGGAAGCAGCAGGTGGGAGACACACAGAAATGGTCTCGGATGGCGTCACTGTAGCCGAAGCTACCCGATCACCATCCTTAGAACCATCTGTGTATATTGGAGCATAATCACCATATTTAGACCTTACTTCTCCGAAGAGAGTTTGAAACACTGTGGAACTAGTATCTTTCTTCCTGTTTTTTGTAAGATCTAGATCGATCTTTGGGGGAGATATAGCCCATGGCGGCGTCTCAAAGAAAGGGGTATTCGCAATACTGTCAAGGCTGATACCAGCCTCTGACAAAAGAGGTTGAATGCGAATACCGAATGATGGAATAACATTAGTTTTCACTAAGTATAGATGTTCATGATAGGGTCTAAATATGGTGTTAAATGAAATATGATTTGGAAGTGATGCTATTTTCGTAGCATACTGCAGGGCCAGTTTATCACGTCTGTTGTGCAATGAGGGCTCGTGCGCCTCGACGTATAAACTGTCCACTGGAGATGTACGAAATGCTCCTAAACTGATTCTAAGTCCTTGGTTGTGTATGGTGTCGAGCTCTTTGAGATAAGACTCGCGGGCAGACCCATACACAATACACCCATAATCGAGTTTTGATCGTATCAATGCTCGATATAATCGGAGCAAGACCTTACGGTCTGCTCCCCAGTCAGTATTTGATAAGACTCTCAATATGTTGAGGGCTTTCAGACATTTCTTTTTTAGGTTTTTAATATGGGGGATAAATGATAATTTCTTATCAAATATCAGCCCCAGAAATTTGGTTTCATCCACAACTGGAGAGCGGTTGCCATCCAAGAAAAGTTCTGGATCAGGATGCAAACCTCTTTTCTGACAGAAATGCATGCAGACAGTCTTGGATTTCGAAAAACGAAATCCATTTTCGGTTGCCCATTGCTGAAGTGAATTCAAACAAAGCTGCAACTTACGTTCGATTATCCGCATGTCTGTAGAACCATAGCACATCTGAAAGTCATCAACATAGAGAGCCCCATTTGTACCTGGTTTAATGCACGCTGGGATCGTGTTAATTTTTATAGCAAAAAGAGTTGGAGATAAAATACTTCCCTGGGGAACACCCATTTCCTGAGGAAATGGGTCAGAGAAGATTGATCCCAGTCGTACCTTAAATGACCTATCTTCCAGGAAATTTTTAATAAAGATAGGTAAGCGACCTCGTAGGCCGAGGTTATGGAGGTCGCGCATGATACCATGTTTCCATGTAGTATCATATGCTTTCTCCAGATCAAAAAATATTGCAACTAAATGTTGCTTCTGGATGAAAGCGTCCCTGACGAACGTTTCAAATCGAACGAGATGATCAAGAGTGCTCCTTTGGGACCGAAATCCACATTGGAGGTCAGTAATGAGGTTGTTGGACTCAAGGTACCAAACAAGCCTTCGATTGATCAATCTCTCCATGGTTTTGCAAATACAGCTAGTTAAAGCGATCGGACGATAGTTGGTAGGATTCGTATGATCTTTGCCGGGTTTAGGGATTATAGTGGCTTCGTGCCACGAAGGGGGAAATTTCCCATCAACCCAAATCCGGTTGAAAAGATCCAATAAAATTAAGAGAGTGGAAAAAGGTAAATGTTTTAGAATTTGGTAGTGTATTTCATCTGGACCAGTTGCAGTATCTCGAGCTCGCTTTAGCGAATCCCGAAGTTCTGCAATGGAAAATGAGTCATTATAGCATTCATCATTGCGGGACTTAAAATTAAGTCGCCTTTTCTCCTGTTGTTGTTTAATGCCCCGAAAGGCATCAGAGGAGAAATTGGATGATGAATTGAATGAAAATGTACTGGCCAGAGAATTAGCAATATCAGGAAATGTTGTTAAGGTGGTATTTTCAACATTGAGATGGTTAACTGATAATGCACTACTTTTACCTTTAATCCTACGAATCCTATCCCATACCGATTTGGAAGTCGTACGGGAATTGATCCTAGAGACGTAACCTTGCCATGAAGCCTTCTTTGCTTGGCGTATGGTTCTACGGGCCTTCGCCCGGACCATCTGGTATGCCGCAATATTCTCCATGGAAGGATATTTCTTTAGTCGTCTTAGGATACGATCACGCTCTTTAAGAGCGGATTTGCAATCGTCATTATACCATGGCTTATTGAAACGTTTTGGTTCTGTCGTGGTTTTTGGAATCGCCTGCTCAGCTACATCTTGGAGAATTGACGTGAATAAGGCCATGGGCTCATCTGCATCTTCTAACTCTTTTGCATCAAAAGAGAAGAGACACAAAGATTCAAACAGAGCCCAATCAGCCTTATGCAACTTCCACCTCTGAGGTCTTTCGACCGGAGAGGGACCATTGTTGTCAATCAAGATAGGAAAGTGGTCACTACCACATAGATCTTCATTTACTCTCCATGTAAAATCCTGAAACAGGACCGGAGAGCAAATGGTGAGATCGAGAGAAGAAAAGGAAGCTGTGGCAGGATGTAGATAAGTAGGCGAGTCATCATTTAATAAACACAAATTATTAATGTTAATGAAGTCCGCTATTTGTTTACCTCTGTTGTTATCATCTGGACTACCCCAGAGTGAATGATGACCATTAAAATCTCCCGTAATAATAAACGGGAGAGGAAGTTGAGCAACGAGGTCATCAAGATCTCTGGGATTAAGATGTAAACTTGGTGGAAGATATACAGAGCAAAGTGTTATAGGAATATGCAAAGTCACCTGGACTGCAACTGCCTGTAACGGCGAGTTGAGGGTGACTTTACTCTGAGGAACGTCTCCATTAAGAATAATAGAAACGCCCCCATGAGCTCTACCATCACCAACTGCGTGATGATGATAACCAACAAAATGTCTAAAAGACAATGAGTCAGAATTCCGTAAAAAAGTTTCCTGTAAACAAATAGCTAATGGATTATACTTTTGAATTAAAAGTTGAACTTCATTAAAATTTGGTTTTAAACCACGACAATTCCATTGAATAATGGAATTATACATTGTCAGGGATAATTTATTCGTGGCCGTATACCGCCGACGGGGTCATTACGGATCCCCTCTACGATACCGTCCATTGGATCAGCATCCCCATATCTATTGTGGAGAGAGATAGCATCATTGCTACCTTTTCTCTCCCTCCCTCTCAATTTCGCTAATCTGATCCTTTCTTTTTTTGCAGCGTTGTCTTTCTCCTTTGATGAAGGTGAGGGGCTAGACTTCCGTCTGTCCCTTCCCCCATCCGATGGCAAAGAACCTGTTCTATGCCCGTTCTTCCCTTTGGGAATAACAGGCTTCTCCTTTGGAGAAGAAGTCCCAGGTTTGGGAGTAACTGGCTTCTCCTTTGGAGAAGAAGTCCCAGGTTTGGGAGTAACTGGCTTCTCCTTTGGAGAAGAAGACACCGAAGATGTTGTAGATGATGAGAGGGGAGATAAGTTATTTATTTCATTTATAATATTTGAGCTCTCAGATGTCTGAGAAGAGCTCGTAATCCCATTATGTAATTGCTGATCCGTTAATAATTTTGGATGTTCCTGTTTGTCAGGCCAGTTATAATCTGTCTGAACGGATATGGTTCTGGAGGATATTCCTACAACACTAGCAAACGACTTGCCGCCTTGCGGGGTCGAAAACAGTGATGCAAGCTCCACTTGTTTCTTAGCATCGAAATAAGAAATTTTCCGTTCAGATATAACCTGTTGTATCCGTTTCTCCTTTTGCCAAACTGGGCACTCACGAGAGTATGCAAAGTGCTTTCCTTTACAATATACACAGGAAAAGTCTGTAGTACAGGTAGCGCTATCATGCCCACTAAGGCCACAACGAGCGCAGGTAGATTTACCTTTACAGACATTTTTACTGTGTCCGAACTTTTGGCAATTAAAACATCTTAGTGGATTGGAGATATACGGATCAACAGGTATATTTAGATAGCCTGCTTTGATACATTTCGGTAATTCGGGACGATCGAAAGTGAGGATATATGTACTTGTTGGGATAACCACATCGTTACGTCTGACACTGATTCTTTTAACGTGTGTGACGCCTTGTGACGATAGGTTATCGACCATTTCCTCCTCGCTGCTGCCTTCAAGGTCCCGACAGCGAATAACACCTCTTGAAGAGTTTAATGATTTGTGTGGTGTCACTTTGATGGAAATGTTGGCCAATGATTCAGATTTTAACAGTAAATCAGAATGCTTCTCTTTGGCACATTCTACCAAAAGTGTTCCATTTCTCAATTTTTTAACAGATTTCGGCTCACCAGCTAGACCGGTGATGCCTTTTGAAATGGCAAATGGCGAAATCTTCGACAAATCAACTTCAGAGGTGCTCTGTATCAACAGGAACCTCGGCCATGTTCTTAACATTTTAGATGAGCTACATGGGGCAGCAGCATCATCTATAGCATTTTTCCTTTTTAATTCTTTAATTCTTTCATTGTTAGGTGTGGGGGTGGATTTGGGATCCATGAAAATAAGTATTAAAAATTCACCCTTCGTCGTCCCCCAGGTTACTTCCCTGCCTACGATGGGGGAGACTAGCACGGATGTCCAGTGCGTGGCTCCAGGGATAGACGAAGGGTATACTCAAGCCAGAAATACAAGCAAAGTATATATCTAACCTGATTGACCCGAGCCGTTGCTCTCCAATAAGGTGTCTAGGACACAAAGGTAATTTTGCTGAGTATAAAACGAAGCAAGAAAGAGGTTAATATATCACCCTATGGAGAACAAAACGACCAAAGCCGATTGATCAGAGTGGGCCACTCTGACCTCCCGTCTAGGTGAACCATGGGCCAAAGCAATGTGTTGCAGAGAAGGGGCTCGCAAGCCAAATATCTACTCAATCACCAGGATTCCACTCTCCACCGACACGGGTCGCAACGCACGGCAAACACGTTGCCCCATTACAGGGATCCTTTTAGTCGCCTTTTATGACACGCAGGAAATACGAAGGGTATATTCTTATCACCCCCTACACCCCAGGGGGGGCCAGAAGATAAAAAAGAGGAGTAATTAAAACTTTTGTTTACATCTTTTAGACCCTAGTTCAACTCCATTTCAATAATTCGGTTGTCTGTAGGGCCGTTTAGTAGTAATAGGAAACCAGTGAGAACAAAACACCCTATTCTATGTCGCATACAACCGTGAATGGGGGGGGGGGATTGTAAAACAAAATGAGAAGCTATGCGTTCTTACATGTTCTATTGAGACTAATTTCTGTTATAAAAAGAAACAATAACCAATTTATTTATTTATGTTGAAAAAGAATGAGGATGGCATCGATGAATGGTCCAATTCTTCATCTGGTGAGGATGACCCCCAGACTGCGTCCAACAAGAAACAGGTACCATACCTCGAGAAAGTGAAATATCTAGAACAATACATTGATAAAAGACGTAATAAGGATGCAGAATTTTCAAAGACTGAAACGCAAAGACCTATCTGGAAAGTTAGCAAAAGTTGGTGACAAGAAGGAAGATGTAAGTTTCGGTGGGTTTGAAAAACCAACAACTGAAATTTAGATTTTAAAGAGAATACAACATGTACAGTAACCATAAGGGAGGGCCGAAACAATTTGAAGAGTGGGTTAAAAACATAGAAATCTCACACCGCCCTTCATGCTCATAACAGACATACACTTAATTGAGACTAGGAAGATTTGGGATTAACGCTTCCTGTTTATTGAAATATAATATTCGAGAAACAATTTGAAGAGTGGGTTAAAAATATAGAAATCTCACACCGCCAGTCATGCTCATACCAGCCATACACTTAATTGAGACTGGGAAGATTCGGGATTAACAGAAACTCGGAAAAGCACCTCGGCAAGGGGTTGGGTCGGGGATGGCTTCCAGTTTATTGCATTAAAATATTTTAGAAAGAACCTGAACTGTAGTATTGTTATAACTTAGTCACGGAAGAGAATACAACATGAAGAGAAAAGACCTTAAAGTACCACAGTTAGATTTGGTGCCGTAACCAGGATATGACCTTAAAGGGAATAAAACAGCCCCAAATTGGTTCATATTTGATTTGGTGCACATACATTGTTTTACAAGAAAATGTAGTTCCATAAGAAATTAGTCGATGAATCTATGAATTTAAGGAAAAATGATAAATCATTCATCACTGCCGCAGCCTTATGAAATTTTGTCTGGGTGTGCCAATGGAAATGCAGCTTATTGTTGATATGTTGATATTTGGAAACTTTCAAGAACAAATCAATACCAGAATTTCAATATCAATGAACAATCTTTGAATGTTGAGTTTGAGGGAATCAGTGGTGGAAGAATAACAAATTCTAGACACTGTACAATTTGGGAACAAAGCATCTTACAAATTTCTCCAGACAGTTTGATAGTACAAATATCAGTAGATCAATAGTCTGTCAGTTTATGGATTGGTTGTTAGCTATGCTTGACACTTGGTCATGCCAGTACAATATAAGACACATCATTGTCTGCCAAATTATACCAAGATTAAGCACTAGGAATTGACTTTTTTAATGAGATGGTAGCTATGGCAAATAATAATAAAAAAACCCTGATATTGTACATAAATTAAATTGGAATTATTTTCAATTAAGGGGCATTAACTCCACCGCAAAGCATATATATTCAAATCCAGATGGAGTACATTTCACTTATATAGGGAATAAGAAGTATTAGAAATATTAGAGGAGCTATAATAAGAATTTACCAATAGATTATGTATGAAATTTCCAGTTAAGTGTGTAGATATGGTGTGCCGGGTGGCAGCCAGCCGGAATAAAACGCAGCCTGGAGCACTATTTATGTGAGAAGTTAAAGGGACACAGTAAACGCGAGTCCGAGAGAAGACGCGAAAAAGACAGCATGATCGCTGATCTGAGCACGATTTTGCAGCAGGAGGTGGAGGGTGGCGTGGAGAGGGATTTGGATTGTTCGTACTTGTTTTTTATTTTATTAGTAACAAGAGTGACTATTTTGCTTATTGATAATTGGGGGAATTTCGTGGGGAAAATATTATGATTGTTTTTTATTATTTCTTTGGTACTATTTGATTTTGACCTATGCAAGTCTTGTCAATATTATGATAAGTAATAAGAGTGTATATATTATGATTGTTCTTTTATTATTTCTTTTGTACTGTTTGATTTTCACCTGCTGGCGAAGGTGGAAAGTGTGGACAAAAGGCTGAAGGACTTTGAAGAGAGAAAGGGCAAGCAGACAGAGAATCAAGGAGAAAGTATACCGGTAGAGGAGGAGGAAATGGATGTTGCCGGGCGAAGCGGCACCTCGACCCCCCAGAAAAAAGAAAAGAAAGATGGTCGTATCCCCGCCAACGTAGACGATCTACACGCCGACTTGGCCGCCCGTATCCGCCGAAGTAAAGTGAGGCTGACCCGCGACCCCAAGAGCAAGCTAACTGACGCCCAGAACGCCTACGTCAGCTATTGGTTTCAACAGAGAAGCGAGGAGGGTGTGGTGACGGATAAGTACCATAATGTCTTTGCCAAAGTTTCTATTGGATTATGAAATAATGGTTATCGCTCTCACTGTTTATTGATGAAGGGCAACAATTCAAAAACACACATTATAATTAATGAGATCTTATCTATGAGAGTATTACAACGGCCTGCAAAGTTAAGGACATTTTCGACGAGACAGATATTGGAGATGAAAGTGACCTGTTTTCAGACTGAACCCATTAGAGGTTAGGAACCATTTTACAACGGATATTGTCAATATTTTAGACGTCGTAACATCAGAGGCTTGTAAAGACCCACAACTGATAAACTAAACATATGGTCACCCCAACAGGTACAGCAAGTTTGCGATATTCTTGACAAAATCGACACAGATAATCAAGCTGAAATGAACCAGCTGTTAAAACGAACATTGTCTGATGATACTTTTGATGATGATGACGATAATGGAATTAATATTGAAGAGGATTGTGACCTGTTTCCGGAATGTAGTGAACTTTCAGACTGTGAACCCTTAGAGGTTAGGAACCATTAAATTTACAACGGATATTGTCAATATTTCAGACGTCTTAACATCAGAGGCCTTTAAAGACTTAAGTTAATACACTTTATTTTAAGATTTGTCAAGACGCTCCTCAAGGAAATTTAATGAGGCCTGGGAAGTTTTATTCTGAACAAAATTCTAAAAATTATGCAGTCGAATAAAACCTTTATTTTAGATAACGAAACCACTATTTATTAGTGTGTTCCCATTTCGTGTGTGGATTTTGACTGTGATGCGAACGCGTTCAGTAAAAAACTCGTAACCCCCTTTAACACATAAATGTAAAAAAAACTCTTATATGTTTTCTATGAAAATAACTTTAATATAAATTATAATACTATATATTTTGTCATTTTAAGGTACAGAACAGAAGACGTAAGAAATATATTACAAGGCATGATTAATATAATTATGGGCGTATTAGCCCCATATGCTAGTAACATAGGGATACCTGCTATAGTAATAGAACTGAATGATATATTAATGGACACGGATAATCTGCTAGGAACCAACAACCCTTATATACCATTATGTCCGATTACGTTAAACCCAAAAAAATGCTTGTGAGTATATAATTTGTTATTTATTGGGGGGGGGGGGCGGCCTTAGGAATTCGGATGGTTTGAAAAACTGTTCTTGACAGTTGGAATTCAACTTTTGTCCCTGGGTAACATTATTTTTAATATAAATATTGTTTTATTTAACTGAAACCTATTCTTTTATTTCTTTTCTATAGATTATTGGCCTACATCGATTACATCGTTTCGAGGTTACTGCTGATCCAAGACAGCCATCAAAGTTTGAAAACACCTATCCGCATTCTAGACGATATCGCGAGTCTGTGGACTGGAACATGCCTAACCTTTAAATTTTTATAACAATTATCATGAAAATAAATATTGTAAAAAGCCTATTCTTAGCTTTGGCACTAATTGAAACGCATAGAGATATTAAATACACGTAGAGGGGCTTTTTTAAATACACGTGAGGATGTTTTGTCACGACAGTTGAGAGGGTGAATGGTAGGGGTGGGGGGGTAACCGAAGAGGGAGACCCGATGATGGGAGGATAACGAGGGTATGAACAAAAAAAAACCCATCACTAAATAGATGACCATTATCGCATAACATTAGAATCTTGATAACTTAATTAGTATCTCGATAACTAAATAAGTAGACAGACCCTTCTTTTTTATACGCAGATTTTCTTCAGCTTAGACCACATTTAAATACCTATACCCAGCCCCGACAGTGCCCTTTTATAACCAATAAGCCCAGATTAAGCTCTAGTGGAAAACCACGGACCCAAGTGTTACCGATCCAGATGTAGCCGATTTGTGACAAAAGTCAATATATCGGACCACATTTATCTGTGCTAATTGCCATGATACCTTAAGCAATCGCTTACTGTTATCTGCCATTTTAAACTGTCTTTGATTTCTGGGTTTTGATATTTTGTGTGTGTACCTTTTCTCCATTGTAGATCAACACCAATTCGACAACAGACTCCAACCTCTGAATATACCCGTCCACAGAGTCGTCCCCAGTCAGCCCATACTCATGTTCACCCACAGCTTGCCAAGAGACATCTGCAGACTGCAGGTCCTGGTATACAGCCAGCCCAGACTCCTCCAGTTCGACAACAAGTCCAGGGGAATCCAGTAAGGTCGCAATCTACACCAAATACAGCGTATCCAATGCCAGTAAACTATTCATCCGATTTAGCCGCATTATGCAAGAATTGTGGACGGACCATAATAATTTAAGTTCTGTTCTGTTTGTTTACTTAACTTCTGAAGACAAGAGAAGAATTAGAAAACATGGATGAAGATGACGAAAACATCCAGTCTGGTAATAATGTTAGGGAGGTACCAAAAACGACCAAAGAAACTTGAAGAAAACTTTGGCAGAGGATATTTAGCCCATTATGACTTTAAGAAGAGCTACACTAAGCGTTCAAAAACCTCCAAAGGTGGAACATTAATAGAAAATGCTGCAGAGCATAACTCTGATCTGGAAGAAGAAGTAACTAATATGGGAAATAAGAAAAGAAGAAATATTCCTAGAGTGATCAGATATGTCAATTTCAATATTGATAAAGATCCCGAAAAGTATTATCGAGAACTATTGATGTTGTATACCAGTTGGCGAAATGAAACAAATATGCTTGGTTTTACTTTAATTAGTCGTCCCCAGTCAGCCCAGACTCATGTTCAACCACAGCTTTCACAAGGTCACAATCTACGCCATTTACAGCGTATCCAATGCCAGATGCAAATAAGTAGAAGTAAGTATCCGATGTAGCCCGCAAAGCGGTCGTCGTCTTGTCATTATGCAATTTTCCTACGGGGGTTTATGTAGCCTCTAGCTGACAAGAAGGACGGACGGACCATAATAATTTGATTTCTGTTTTGTTCGTTTATATTTAAACATGCTTGATATTTACTTTAGCTAATATTATAAATCTTATTGCGTCTTGAGTTTTGTATTGCAGTTGTTAATAAAAAAATCACCTTAATATTAACAAGGAATGTCTTTGTTCATACGCCATATCATATACATTACAGAATTCAAGAAAAGGGTGATCAACCTCTTGGTGCAGATAAGAAATTCAATGAATAATTTAGTGCCACCCACAACAAAAACATGTCCGTAGACGGAAGGGTCGACAGTTTTTTTTGGAGGTGTGCGAACATCTCTCCGATTTTAGAAACAGACTACTTCATCCCGGCTTTCATTATGTTAAAACGCCTCTACTTACTCAACCGTCACTGACCAAACATCGAATACATATATCGGTATTAACCACCCTATTAATATTTTGTCTGTGAAAATATCTTTAATATAAATTATAATATTATAATTTTTTGTTGTTTAAGGTACAGTATTGTCCAGGTTCGGTCATATTTCCCCCCTGGGGTGTAGGGGGTGATAAGAATATACCCTTCGTATGTCCTGCGTGTCGTAAGAGGCGACTAAAAGGATCCCTGTAATGGGGCAACGTGTTTGCCGTGCGTTGCGACCCGTGTCGGTGGAGAGTGGAATCCTGGTAATTGAGTGGGGATTTGGCTTGCGAGCCCTTTTCCTGCAACACATTACTTTGGCCCATGGTTCACCTAGACGGGAGGTCAGAGTGGCCCACTCTGATCAATCGGCTCTGGTCGCTTTAGCTCTGTAGAATGTACCCCTTCCAGTTTAATGCTCTGTCGTTGTTTCACTCAGCATACTACTTACCTTTGTGTCCTTAGTACATTCTACAGAGCGGCGGCTTGGGTCAATCTGGTTGGAAATAATTTGTTTTACTTCTGGCTTGAGTATACCCCTCGTCGAGCCCTGAGGCCATGCACTGGTGACCCGTGCTAGTCCTCCCCCTAGTAGGCAGGGAAGTAACCTGGGGGACGACGAGGGGTGAATCAAAATAAATAACTTTCATGGATTCCCTAATCCCCCCCACACCAACAAATGAAAAAAATAAGCAGAAACGTCCTAATTCAGAGGGCGTTTCTAATATATTTAAAAATAAAATGGCAAAGTCATGGCCGAGGTTTCTCTTGATTGAGAGCACCTCTACTGACTTATCTAAAGTCTCACCTTTTTTGATAGCTAAGGGCATTACCGGTTTGGCCGGAGAGCCCAAAGCTATTAAAAAATTGAAAAATGGAACACTCTTGATAGAATGTGTCAAGGAGCAGCATGCTAATATGCTTCTCAAATCAACATTTTTGGCAGACATTCCTATCAAGGTGTCTCCACACAGATCTTTAAATTCTAGTAGAGGTGTTATTAGATGTCGGGACCTTGAGGGCAGCAGTGAGGATGAAATGGTGCAGTACCTTTCATCTCAAGGCGTCTCACATGTGAAAAGAATCAGTGTACGCCGAGGAGATAAGGTGATTGCTACAAGCACCTACATCCTCACTTTTAATCGACCCGACATACCGAAATCAATCAAGGCAGGTTATTTAAATATACCTGTTGATCCTTACATTTCCAATCCTCTTCGCTGCTATAAATGTCAGAAATTTGGACACAGCAAGACCGTCTGCCGAGGCAAAGACACTTGCGCTCGTTGTGGTCATGAAGGCCACGAGAGCGCTGTCTGCCAGGCTGAGTTTTGTTGCGTTAATTGCAAGGGTAAGCATTTTGCTTACTCTCGCGAATGTCCAATATGGCAGAAAGAGAAAAAAGTTCAACAGGTAATGTCTGAACGGAAGATTCCATATTTTGATGCTAGAAAGCAAGTAGAACTTACTTCACTCATTCCCATTGCACCACAAGGGAAATCATTTTCGAGTGTTGTTAAGGCATCTACTAGATCTATATCTGTTCAGACTTACATAACCTGGCCTGATGAGCAGGAAATGAAGACTTTGCCAGAAACATCAGATCATGTAATAGGGGTCTCGAGCTCTTCTCAATCACGTGAGAGCTCGATTCAAACAACTTTGCCCTTACCTGATGAGGGTTCATCCTCCTTGCCACTAACTGAAGTTATTGGGGTCATTCCCAATACTTCCTCCAAGAACGGCAAGGACCCACCTCCATTGGATACACCAAAAGCTGCAACTCCTGATCCCAGGTCCTCTGGGTCAGGATCGCAGTCATCGGTTGTCCCACCCTCACAGGAAAAAGACAAAATTTATATTTCTTCAAGACAACGGAAATTAGCAAAGTTGCGTGAAAAGGGTAAAAAGGGTTCACTGGACCCTATTGTCCATTTCAAAAAATATGGTGAAGATCTGATGGACGGTATTACCGTAGAGGGGGCCAGTAATGACCCAATCGGCGGTAAGATACCACCAATAAATTATCCCTGACGATGGCGAATTCCATTATTCAATGGAATTGTCGTGGTTTAAAACCAAATTTTAATGAAGTTCAATTATTAATTCAAAAGTATAATCCTTTAGCTATTTGTTTACAGGAAACTTTTTTGAGGAATTCTGACACATTGTCTTTTAGACAATTTGTTGGTTATCATCACCACGCTGTTGGTGATGGTAGAGCTCATGGGGGTGTTTCCATTATTGTTAATGGAGACATTCCTCAGAGTAAAGTCACTCTCAACTCGCCTTTACAGGCAGTTGCAGTCCGGGTGACTTTGCATATTCCTATAACAATCTGCTCTGTATATCTTCCACCAAGTTTACATCTTAATCCCAGAGATCTTGATGACCTTGTTGCACAACTCCCTCTCCCGTTTATAATTACGGGAGATTTCAATGGTCACCATTCACTCTGGGGTAGTCCAGATGATAACAACAGAGGTAAACAAATAGCGGACTTCATTAATCTTAATAATTTGTGTTTATTAAATGATGACTCGCCTACTTATCTACATCCTGCCACAGCTTCTTTTTCTTCTCTTGATCTCACCATTTGCTCTCCGGTCCTGTTTCAGGATTTTACATGGAGAGTAAATGAAGATCTATGTGGCAGTGACCACTTTCCAATCTTGATTGAAAATAATGGTCCCTCTCCGGTCGAAAGACCTCAGAGGTGGAAGTTGCATAAGGCCGATTGGGCTCTGTTTGAATCTTTGTGTCTCTTCTCTTTTGATGCAAAAGAGTTAGAAGATGCAGATGAGCCCATGGCCTTATTCACTTCTATTCTTCAAGATGTAGCTGAGCAGGCGATTCCAAAAACCACGACAGAGCCAAAACGTTTCAACAAACCATGGTTCAACGACGATTGCAAATATGCTCTGAGAGAGCGTAATCGTATCCTGAGACGCTTAAAGAACCACCCTTCCATGGAGAATATTGCAGCCTACCAAATGGTCCGGGCGAAGGCCCGCAGAACCATACGACAAGCAAAAAAGTCTTCATGGCAAGGTTACGTCTCTAGGATCAATTCCCGTACCACATCCAAATCGGTATGGGACCGGATTCGTAGGATTAAAGGTAAAAGTAGTGCATTATCAGTAAACCATCTCAATGTTGATAATACCACCTTAACAACATTTCCTGATATTGCTAATTCTCTGGCCAGTACATTTTCATTCAATTCATCATCCAATTTCTCCTCTGATGCCTTTCGGGGCATTAAAAATCAACAGGAGAAAAGGCGACTTAATTTCAAGTCCCGTAATGATGAATGCTATAATGGTCGTTTTTCCATTGCAGAGCTCCGGGATTCGTTAAGGCGAGCTCGGGACACTGCAACTGGTCCAGATGAGATACACTACCAAATTTTAAAACATCTACCTTATCCAACACTTCTTATTTTACTGGATCTTTTTAACCGGATTTGGGTTGATGGGAATTTCCCTCCTTCGTGGCACGAAGCCACAATAATTCCCATCCCTAAACCGGGAAAAGATCATACGAATCCTACAAATTATCGTCCAATCGCTTTAACTAGCTGTATTTGCAAAACCATGGAGAGATTGATCAATCGAAGGCTTGTTTGGTACCTTGAGTCCAACAACCTCATTACTGACCTCCAATGTGGATTTCGGTCCCAAAGGAGCACTCTTGATCATCTCGTTCGATTTGAAACATTCGTCAGGGACGCTTTCATCCAGAAGCAACATTTAGTTGCAATATTTTTTGATCTGGAGAAAGCTTATGATACAACATGGAAACATGGTATCATGCGCGACCTCCATAACCTCGGCCTACGAGGTCGCTTACCTATCTATATAAAAAATTTCCTGGAAGATAGGTCATTTAAGGTACGACTGGGATCAATCTTCTCTGACCCATTTCCCCAGGAAATGGGGGTTCCCCAGGGAAGTATTTTATCTCCAACATTATTTGCCATAAAAATTAACACGATCCCAGCGTGCCTTAAACCAGGTACAAATGGGGCTCTCTATGTTGATGACTTTCAGATGTGCTATGGTTCTACAGACATGCGGATAATCGAACGTAAGTTGCAGCTTTGTTTGAATTCACTTCAACAATGGGCAACCGAAAATGGATTTCGTTTTTCGAAATCCAAGACTGTCTGCATGCATTTCTGTCAGAAACGAGGTTTACATCCAGATCCAGAACTTTTCTTGGATGGCAACCGCCTTCCAGTTGTGGATGAAACCAAATTTCTGGGGCTGATATTTGATAAGAAATTATCATTTATCCCCCACATTAAAAACTTAAAAAAGAAATGTCTGAAAGCCCTCAACATATTGAGAGTCTTATCAAATACTGACTGGGGAGCAGACCGTAAGGTCTTGCTCAGATTATATCGAGCTTTAATAAGATCTAAACTCGATTATGGGTGTATTGTGTATGGGTCTGCCCGCGAGTCTTATCTCAAAGAGCTTGACACCATACACAACCAAGGACTTAGAATCAGTTTAGGAGCATTTCGTACATCTCCAGTGGACAGTTTATACGTCGAGGCGCACGAGCCCTCATTGCACAACAGACGTGATAAACTGGCCCTGCAGTATGCTACGAAAATAGCATCATTACCAAATCATATTTCATTTAACACCATATTTAGACCCTATCATGAGCATTTGTATTTTGTGAAGACTAGAGTTATTCCATCATTTGGTATTCGCATACAACCTCTTTTGTCTGAGGCTGGTATCAGCCTTGACAGTATAGCGAATACCCCTTTCTTTAGAACTCCACCGTGGGCTATATCTCCCCCAAAGATCGATTTCGATCTTACTCAACATAAAAAAAGAGACACTAGCTCCACGGTATTCCAATCTCTCTTTAGAGAGTTAAGGTCTAAGTATGGTGATTATGCTCCTATTTACACAGATGGTTCGAAAGATGGTGATCGGGTTGCTTCGGCTACCGTGACGCCATCCGAGACTATTTCTGTTCGCCTACCCCCTGCTGCATCTATTTTTACAGCTGAGCTCCAGGCTATTCTTCAAGCCCTGGAATTCATTAAATCCTCTTCATCTTTAAAGCATATCATCTATACTGATTCTCTGTCTTCGCTTCAAGCAATTAACAATAAACAGCTTGAACACCCATTAGTAGCAGATGTCTATCATCTGCTACTATCTAACGAGTTTAACAGCAAAGACGTCGTCTTTTGCTGGCTCCCCAGTCACGTTGACATAAGGGGGAATGATCTAGCAGATTTTGCTGCCAAAGCTGCTTTAGATCTTCCCCAATCAACTTTTTTAATTCCATATAATGATTTTAAATGTACAATAAATCATTGTATATATGACCGCTGGCAACGGTCTTGGGATCTTGCAGGTACAAACAAACTTCATCACATAAAGCCTCTCCTTGGAGACTGGCCAAACTCCTACAGATCTAATAGGAGAGATGAAGTTGTTTTGTGTCGCTCTCGTATAGGTCATACTTTTTTAACTAATATTTTCATCCTGAAGCGAGAGCCTCAACCGGAATGTGAACACTGTCATGTTCCTTTGACAGTGAAGCACATTTTGATTGAGTGCAAGTATCTCAAAAATATAAGATTACGGCATTACCGTTGCCAATCACTCAATCAATTGTTTGCCCAACCGGGTCTATATAATAAAGCGCTGGACTTTTTAAAAGAGACAAATTTTTATCGAAAATTTTAATTGTAAATATCTGAATTATCGTTTAATGTTTTAAATATATTTACATAAAGTTTATATTTATTTTTATTAAAATTTACTGTGATATTTGTTTTTATTTATGTGAATATAGTTATTAATGTGATTATATATTTCTAGTTTGTCTCGAGAAATCATATTTGTTTGGCGCAATATGGCCCGGTTGGAGCTCAAGTGCCAATAAACAATATTTCATTCATTCATTCATTCGGTCATATTTGCATAGTGTAATTACATTACTGATGGCAACGACAGCATCCAGTCTTAGTTCAATAGGTGTACCTGATATAGCGTTACAGCTGCGAGATATTCTAGCAGACACGGAAAATTTACTAGCGACACATAACCCCTACATACCAACTATACCGCCAACCCCCACACAGGCAAAAGAAACGTGAGTTTTTTTAGTGTTTTTTCTTTAACGACCAAGGGCTTGGGTGTATTCTGATTTTTTCATTAGACCGCCTGTAGACGTGTCCCCACCTCTGGTGAGGGTTAAAATGTTTCACGACATGTCGTTTCTACTACCCCTCCCCCCTTCATTTGCAGTTGTTTGTGTGTACATGTGTTGACATGTTTTGGGTTGTGTGAGAGGGTGGTGGGGTCAGGGTGCTGGACATAGTAAGTCAATATAATTTTAATATTACTATTGTTTTATTTTATTTATACCTATCTCTTTTGTTTTTTTCTCTGTAGATTACTAGCTTTTATCGATCACATCCTGGCTCGTTTACGAATGGTGGAACCGACAAACCACGGATTCAAAAAAATAATTGCCATTCTGGCAATGTATAGAGAGTTGACGGATTGGAACATGTCACCCCTTTGATGTACATAAATATATATATATATAATCTTTTCAATAAATAAAAAATATTATTTAAAAAAAGTCTATTGCTTTTTATATTATCACTAATTGAGGAGTGTAGACTACTGAAATGTGTTTTTGAGGGGTTGGGGTAGGGAGTGCTGGGATATAAACAACTGCCGATAAACATTTGCAACCTGATCACCTGTCAAACTTAATAGTGGAGGAACCCTTAACACTAGTATAACTAAACGTGAACTCAATGTGAGCCCTTGACTATAAACGGGGATATCGACCGGAACCCTACTTAACATACACCTGAAAGTAACCGGTTGACCTGGCCCACACCCAACTTTTGTTACAAAAATTCAAACGAGATCAAAGAATAAACAGCTGCTGACTACAACAATACCGGTTTTATTATTCATAACCTCATTGTTCAGTCACGGTTCAAGCTATAAATAGAACACCTGTGGAATGTCACGTGACAACTGTGGAATGTTGTGACGTCATCAGATCGGAATTCCAAAAATGCAACAGAGTAAAGTCCCTACTACTGACGAGGCCTGTAATCCAGAAGATAAAAAAGAGGAGTAAGTTAAATTAAAACTTTTGTTTACATCTTTTAGACCCTAGTTCAACTCCATTTCAATAATTCGGTTGTCTGTAGGGCCGTTTAGTAGTAATAGGAAACCAGTGAGAATAAAACACCCTATTCTATGTCGCATACAACCGTGAATGGGGGGGGGGGGGGGATTGTAAAACAAAATGAGAAGCTATGCGTTCTTACATGTTCTATTGAGACTAATTTCTGTTATAAAAAGAAACAATAACCAATTTATTTATTTATGTTGAAAAAGAATGAGGATGGCATCGATGAATAGTCCAATTCTTCATCTGGTGAGGATGACCCCCAGACTGCGTCCAACAAGAAACAGGTACCATACCTCGAGAAAGTGAAATATCTAGAACAATACATTGATAAAAGACGTAATAAGGATGCAGAATTTTCAAAGACTGAACTCAAAGACCTATCTGGAAAGTTAGCAAAAGTTGGTGACAAGAAGGAAGATGTAAGTTCGGTGTGTTTGATAAACCAACAACTGAAATTTAGATTTGAATGAGAATACAATATGTACAGTAACCATAAGGGAGGGCCGAAACAATTTGAAGAGTGGGTTAAAAATATAGAAATCTCACACCGCCCTTCTTGCTCATACCAGGCATACACTTAATTGAGACTGGGAAGATTCGGGATTAACAGAAACTCGGAAAAGCACCTCGGCAAGGGGATGGCTTCCAGTTTATTGAATTAAAATATTCGAGAAAAGAACCCAAACTGTAGTATTGTTATAACTTAGTCACAGAAGAGAATACAACATGAAGAGAAAAGACCTTAAAAGTACTACAGTTAGATTTGGTGCCGTGACCAGGATTCGGCCTTAAAGGGAATAAAACAGCCCCAAATTGGTTCATATTTGATTTGGTGCACATACATTGTTTTACATGAAAATGTAGTTCCATAAGAAATGAGTCGATGAATCTATGAATTTAAGGAAAAATGATAAATCATTCATCACTGCCGCAGCCTTGTGGAATTTTGTCTGGGTGTGCCAATGGAAATGCAGCTTATTGTTGATATGTTGATATTTGGAAACTTTCAAGAACAAATCAATACCAGAATTTCAATATCAATGAACAATCTTTGAATGTTGAGTTTGAGGGAATAAGTGGTGGAAGAATAACAAATTCTAGACACTGTACAATTTGGGAACAAAGCATCTTACAAATTTGTCCAGACAGTTTGATAGTACAAATGTCAGTAGATCAATAGTCCGTCAGTTTGTAGATAGGTTGTTAGCTATGCTTGACACTTGGTCATGCCAGTACAATTTAAGACACATCATTGTCTGCCAAATTATACCAAGATTAAGCACTAGGAATTGACTTTTTCAATGAGATGGTATCTATGGCAAATAAATAAAATAATAACTGATATTGTACATAAATTAAATTGGAATTATTTTCAATTAAGGGGCATTAACTCCACCGCAAAGCATATATATTCAAATTCAGATGGAGTACATTTCACTTATATAGGGAATAAGAAGTATTATAGGAATATTCGAGGAGCTATAATAAGAATTTACCAATAGATTATGTATGGAATTTCCAGTTAAGTGTGTAGATATGGTGTGCCGGGTGGCAGCCAGCCGAAATAAAACGCAGCTTGGAGCACTATTTATGTGAGAAGTTAAAGGGACACAGCAAACGCGAGTCCGAGAGAAGACGTGAACAAGACAGCATGATCGCTGATCTTAGCACGATTTTGCAGCAGGAGGTGCAGGGTGGTGTAAGAGGGGTAAGTAACAAGAGTGACTTTTTTGCTTATTGATAATTGGGGGAATTTCGTGGGGAAAATATTATGATTGTTTTTTATTATTTCTTTGGTACTGTTTTATTTTCACCTATGCGTGTCTTGTCAATATTATGATAAGTAATAAGAGTGTATATATTATGATTTTCACCTGCTGGCGAAAGTGGAAAGTGTGGACAGAAGGCTGAAGGATTTTGAAGAGAGAAAGGGCAAGCAGACAGTAGTGTCCTGGCCACGGTCGACAGTTTGGCAAAGCGGGTGAAGGAATTGGAAGATAGAGATGCTGTAATGGCCAGCGTTGCGAATGTGGTGGCGAAACTGGAGAGTGTAGAGAGAAGGCTGAAGGATTTTGAAGATAGAAAGGGCAAGCAGACGGAGAATGAAGGAGAAAGTGTACCGGTAGAGGAGGAGGAGATGAGAATGGATATGGATGTTGCCGGGCCAAGCGGCACCTCGACACCCCAGAAAAAAGAAAAGAAAGATGGTCGTATCCCCGTTAATGTAGACGATCTAGACGCCGACTTGGCCGCCCGTATCAGGAGAAGGAAAGTGAGGCTGACCTAAAAGTAAGCTGACAGACGCCCAGAACGCGTATATCGCCTACTGGTTTCAGCAGAGAAACAAAGAGGGTGTGGTGACGGGTAAGTACCCTACTTTGCCAAAGTTTCTGTTGTATTATGAAATAATGGTTATCGCTCTCACCGTTTATTGTTGAAGGGCAGCAATTCAAAAACACACATTATAATTAATGAGATCTCATCTATGAGAGTATTACAACGGCCTACAAAGTTAAGGACATTTTCGACGAGACAGATATTGGAGAGGAAAGTGACCTGTTTTCAGACTGTGAACCATCAGAGGTTAGGAACCATTTTACAACGGATATTGTCAATATTTCAGACGTCTTAACATCAGAGGCCTTTAAAGACTAAAGTTAATATACTTCATTTTAAGATTTGTCTAGACGCTCCTCAAAGAAATTTAATGAGGCCTGGGAAGTTTTATTCTGAACAAAATTCTAAAAATTATGCAGTCGAATAAAACCTTTATTTTAGATAACGAAACCACTATTTGTTAGTGTGTTCCCATTTCGTGTGTGGATTTTGACTGTGATGCGAACGCGTTCAGTAAAAAACTCGTAACCCCCTTTAACACATAAATGTAAAAAAACCTCTTATATGTTTTCTATGAAAATAACTTTAATATACATTATAATACTATATATTTTGTCATTTTAAGGTACAGAACAGAAGACGTAAGAAATATATTACAAGGCATGATTAATATAATTATGGGCGTATTAGCCCCATATGCTAGTAACATAGGGACACCTGCTATAGTAATAGAACTGAATGATATATTAATGGACACGGATAATCTGCTAGGAACCAACAACCCTTATATACCATTATGTCCGATGACGTTAAGCCAAAAAAAATGCTTGTGAGTATATAATTTGTTATTTATTGGGGGGGGGGGGGGGGCCTTAGGAATTCGGATGGTTTGAAAAACTGTTCTTGACAGTTGGAATTCAACTTTTGTCCCTGGGTAACATTATTTTTAATATAAATATTGTTTTATTTAACTGAAACCTATTCTTTTATTTCTTTTCTATAGATTATTGGCCTACATCGATTACATCGTTTCGAGGTTACTGCTGATCCAAGACAGCCATCCAAGTTTGAAAACACCTATCCGCATTCTAGACGATATCGCGAGTCTGGACTGGAACATGCCTAAACTTTAATTGTTTTTAACAATTATCATGAAAATAAATATTGTAAAAAGCCTATTGTTAGTTTCTTAGCTTTGGCACTAATTGAAACGCATAGAGATATTAAATACACGTAGAAGGGCTTTTTTAAATACACGTGAGGATGTTTTGTCGCGACAGTTGAGAGGGTGTATGGTAGGGTGGGGGGGGGGGGGGAACCGAAGAGGGAGACCTGATGATGGGGGGATGACGGGGGTATGAACAAAAAAAAGAGCATCACTAAATAGAAGACTATTATAGCATAACATTAGTATCTCGATAACTAAATAAGTAGACAGACCCTTCTTTTTATACGCAGATTTTCTTCAGCTTAGACCACATTTAAATACCTATACCCAACCCCGACAGTGCCCTTTTATAACCAATAAGCCCAGATTAAGCTAAAGTGGAAAACCTCGGACCGAAGTGTTACCGATCCAGATCTAGCCGATTTGTGACAAAAGTCAATATATGGGACCATATTTGTCTGTGCTAATTGCCACGATACCTAAAGCAATCGCTTACTGTTACCTGTCATTATAAACTGTCTTTGATTTCTGGGTTTTGATATTTTGTGTGTGTACCTTTTCTCCGTTGTAGACTAGATGATCTTGCCGACCCTGTCATACATCTGCATACAGTCAACACCAATGCGACAACAGACTCCAACCTCTGAATATACCCGTCCACAGAGTCGTCCCCAGTCTCATGTTCACCCACAGCATGCCAAGAGACATCTGCAGACTGCAGGTCCTGGTATACAGCCAGCCCAGACTCCTCCAGTTCGACAACAAGCCCATGGGAGTCCAGTAAGGTCGCAATCTACACCAAATACAGTGTATCCAATGCCAGTAAACTATTCATCCGATTTAGCCGCAAAGAAAGAGGGGCCACCGTCTCGTCATAATAATTTGATTTCTGTTTTGTTCGTTTATATTTAAACATGCTTGATATTTACTTTAGCTAATATTATAAATCTTATTGTGTCTGAGTTTTGTATTGCAGTTGTTAATAAAAAAATCACCTTAATATTAACAAGGAATGTCTTTGTTCATACGCCATATATACATTACAGAATTCAAGAAAAGGGTGATCAACCTCTTGGTGCAGATAAGAAATTCAATGAATAATTTAGTGCCACCCACAACAAAAACATGTCCGTAGACGGAAGGGTCGACAGTTTTTTTTGGAGGTGTGCGAACATCTCTCCGATTTTGGAAACAGACTACTTCATCCCGGCTTTCATTATGTTAAAACGCCTCTACTTACTCAACCGTCACTGACCAAAAATCGAATACATTTATCGGTATTAACCACCCTATTAATATTTTGTCTGTGAAAATATCTTTAATATAAATTATAATATTATATTTTTTTGTTGTTTAAGGTACAGTATTGTCCAGGTTCGGTCATATTTGCATAGTGTAATTACATTACTGATGGCAACGACAGCATCCAGTCTTAGTTCAATAGGTGTACATGATATAGCGTTACAGCTGCGAGATATTCTAGCAGACACGGAAAATTTACTAGCGACACATAACCCCTACATACCAACTATACCGCCAACCCCCACACAGGCAAAAGAAACGTGAGTTTTTTTAGTGTTTGTTCTTTAACGACCAAGGGCTTGGGTGTATTCTGATTTTTCATTAGACCGCCTGTAGACTTGTCCCCACCTCTGGTGAGGGTTAAAATGTGTCACGACATTTCGTTTCTACTACCCCTCCCCCCTTCATTTGCAGTTGTTTGTGTGTACATGTGTTGACATGTTTTGGGTTGTGTGAGAGGGTGGTGGGGTCAGGGTGCTGGACATAGTAAGTCAATATAATTTTAATATTACTATTGTTTTATTTTAATTATACCTATCTCTTTTGTTTTTTTTCTGTAGATTACTAGCTTTTATCGATCACATCCTGGCTCGTTTACGAATGGTGGAACCGACAAACCACGGATTCAAAAAAATAATTGCCATTCTGGCAATGTATAGAGAGTTGACGGATTGGAACATGTCACCCCTTTGATGTACATAAATATATATATATATAATCTTTTCAATAAATAAAAAATATTATTTAAAAAAAGTCTATTGCTTTTTATATTATCACTAATTGAGGAGTGTAGACTACTGAAATGTGTTTTTGAGGGGTTAGGGGTTGGGGTAGGGAGTGCTGGGATATAAAAAACTGCCGATAAACATTTGCAACCTGATCACCTGTCAAACTTAATAGTGGAGGAACCCTTAACACTAGTATAACTAAACGTGAACTCAATGTGAGCCCTTGACTATAAACGGGGATATCGACCGGAACCCTACTTAACATACACCTGAAAGTAACCGGTTGACCTGGCCCACACCCAACTTTTGTTACAAAAATTCAAACGAGATCAAAGAATAAACAGCTGCTGACTACAACAATACCGGTTTTATTATTCATAACCTCATTGTTCAGTCTCGGTTCAAGCTATAAATAGAACACCTGTGGAATGTCACGTGACAACTGTGGAATGTTGTGACGTCATCAGATCGGAATTCCAAAAATGCAACAGAGTAAAGTCCCTACTACTGACGAGGCCTGTAATCCAGAAGATAAAAAAGAGGAGTAAGTTAAATTAAAACTTTTGTTTACATCTTTTAGACCCTAGTTCAACTCCATTTCAATAATTCGGTTGTCTGTAGGGCCGTTTAGTAGTAATAGGAAACCAGTGAGAACAAAACACCCTATTCTATGTCGCATACAACCGTGAATGGGGGGGGGAATTGTAAAACAAAATGAGAAGCTATGCGTTCTTACATGTTCTATTGAGACTAATTTCTGTTATAAAAAGAAACAATAACCAATTTATTTATTTATGTTGAAAAAGAAAGAAAGAAAGAAATATTGTTTAATGGCACGTCAGCTCCAACCGGGCCATATTGCGCCAAGCATGATGACATTTATGAGACAAATTAAATATATATCACAGGGGTTTATTCATATATGTAAGTAAAAACAAATATCACAGAAAATAAAATTAAAAATAAATATATTAAATTCTTTACATATATAAATATTTAAAACACAAAATGATCAATATATACAATTAAAATTTCTTATAAAAGTTTGTCTCTTTTAAAAATGATAACAATTTATCATGAAGCTCCGGTTGAGCAAATAGCTGACGTGCTGACTGGCAACGGTAGTACTTAGTTCTTATATTCTTGAGATGCTTGCACTCAATCAAAATGTGCTTCACTGTCAAAGGAACGTGACAGTGTTGACATTCCGGTTGAGGCTCTCGTTTTAAAATGAAAATATGTGTTAAAAAAGTATGACCTATGCGAGAGCGACACAAGACAACTTCATCTCTCCTGCTCGTACGGTAGGAGCTTGGCCAATCTCCTAAGAGAGGCTTGATGTGACGAAGCTTGTTTGTGTCTGCAAGATCCCAAGACCGTTGCCAGCGGTCATAAATAAAATGATTAATTGAATGTTTAAAATCCTTATAAGGAATTAAAAAATGTGATTGGGGAAGATCTAAAGCAGCTTTGGCAGCAAAATCTGCTAGATCATTCCCCTTTATATCAACGTGACTGGGAAGCCAGCAGAAGACGACATCTTTGCTGCTGAGCTCGTACGATAGTAACAGACGATAAACATCTGCTACTAATGGATGTTCAAGCTGTTTATTGTTAATTGCTTGAAGCGAGGACAAAGAATCAGTAAAAATGATATGCTTTAAAGCTGAAGAGGACTGAATGAACTCCAAGGCCTGAAGAATGGCCTGGAGTTCAGCTGTAAATATGGAAGCAGCAGGTGGGAGACACACAGAAATGGTCTCGGATGGCGTCACTGTAGCCGAAGCTACCCGATCACCATCCTTAGAACCATCTGTGTATATAGGAGCATAATCACCATATTTAGACCTTACTTCTCCGAAGAGAGTTTGAAACACTGTGGAACTAGTATCTTTCTTCTTGTTTTTTGTAAGATCTAGATCGATCTTAGGGGAAGATATAGCCCATGGCGGTGTCTCAAAGAAAGGGGTATTCGCAATACTATCAAGGCTGATACCAGCCTCTGACAAAAGAGGTTGAATGCGAATACCGAATGATGGAATAACATTAGTTTTCACTAAGTATAGATGTTCATGATAGGGTCTAAATATGGTGTTAAATGAAATATGATTTGGAAGTGATGCTATTTTCGTAGCATACTGCAGGGCCAGTTTATCACGTCTGTTGTGCAATGAGGGCTCGTGCGCCTCGACGTATAAACTGTCCACTGGAGATGTACGAAATGCTCCTAAACTGATTCTAAGTCCTTGGTTGTGTATGGTGTCGAGCTCTTTGAGATAAGACTCGCGGGCAGACCCATACACAATACATCCATAATCGAGTTTTGATCGTATTAACGCTCGATATAATCGGAGCAAGACCTTACGGTCTGCTCCCCAGTCAGTATTTGATAGGACTCTCAATATATTGAGGGCTTTCAGACATTTCTTTTTTAGGTTTTTAATGTGGGGAATAAATGATAATTTCTTATCAAATATCAGCCCCAGAAATTTGGTTTCATCCACAACTGGAAGGCAGTTGCCATCCAAGAAAAGTTCTGGATCAGGATGCAAACCTCTTTTCTGACAGAAATGCATGCAGACAGTCTTGGATTTCGAAAAACGAAATCCATTTTCGGTTGCCCATTGTTGAAGTGAATTCAAACAAAGCTGCAACTTACGTTCGATTATCCGCATGTCTGTAGAACCATAGCACATCTGAAAGTCATCAACATAGAGAGCCCCGTTTGTACCTGGTTTAAGGCACGCTGGGATCGTGTTTATTTTTATAGCAAAAAGAGTTGGAGATAAAATACTTCCCTGGGGAACACCCATTTCCTGGGGAAATGGGTCAGAGAAGATTGATCCCAGTCGTACCTTAAATGACCTATCTTCCAGGAAATTTTTAATAAAGATAGGTAAGCGACCTCGTAGGCCGAGATTATGGAGGTCGCGCATGATACCATGTTTCCATGTTGTATCATATGCTTTCTCCAGATCAAAAAATATTGCAACTAAATGTTGCTTCTGGATGAAAGCGTCCCTGACGAACGTTTCAAATCGAACGAGATGATCAAGAGTGCTCCTTTGGGACCGAAATCCACATTGGAGGTCAGTAATGAGGTTGTTGGACTCAAGGTACCAAACAAGCCTTCGATTGATCAATCTCTCCATGGTTTTGCAAATACAGCTAGTTAAAGCGATCGGACGATAGTTGGTAGGATTCGTATGATCTTTGCCGGGTTTAGGGATAGGGATTATAGTGGCTTCGTGCCACGAAGGGGGAAATTTCCCATCAACCCAAATCCGGTTGAAAAGATCCAATAAAATTAAGAGAGTGGAAAAAGGTAAATGTTTAAGAATTTGGTAGTGTATTTCATCTGGACCAGTTGCAGTATCTCGAGCTCGCTTTAGCGAATCCCGAAGCTCTGCAATGGAAAATGAGTCATTATAGCATTCATCATTGCGGGACTTGAAATTAAGTCGCCTTTTCTCCTGTTGTTGTTTAATGCCCCGAAAGGCATCAGAGGAGAAATTGGATGATGAATTGAATGAAAAAGTACTGGCCAGAGAATTAGCAATATCAGGAAATGTTGTTAAGGTGGTATTATCAACATTGAGATGGTTAACTGATAATGCACTACTTTTACCTTTAATCCTACGAATCCTATCCCATACCGATTTGGAAGTGGTACGGGAATTGATCCTAGAGACATAACCTTGCCATGAAGCCTTCTTTGCTTGGCGTATGGTTCTACGGGCCTTCGCCCGGACCATCTGGTATGCCGCAATATTCTCCATGGAAGGATATTTCTTTACTCGTCTTAGGATACGATCACGCTCTTTCAGAGCGGATTTGCAATCGTCATTATACCATGGTTTATTGAAACGTTTTGGTTCTGTCGTGGTTTTTGGAATCGCCTGCTCAGCTACATCTTGAAGAATTGACGTGAATAAGGCCATGGGCTCATCTGCATCTTCTAACTCTTTTGCATCAAAAGAGAAGAGACACAAAGATTCAAACAGAGCCCAATCAGCCTTATGCAACTTCCACCTCTGAGGTCTTTCGACCGGAGAGGGACCATTGTTGTCAATCAAGATAGGAAAGTGGTCACTACCACATAGATCTTCATTTACTCTCCATGTAAAATCCTGAAACAGGACCGGAGAGCAAATGGTGAGATCGAGAGAAGAAAAAGAAGCTGTGGCAGGATGTAGATAAGTAGGCGAGTCATCATTTAATAAACACAAATTATTAATGTTAATGAAGTCCGCTATTTGTTTACCTCTGTTGTTATCATCTGGACTACCCCAGAGTGAATGATGACCATTAAAATCTCCCGTAATAATAAACGGGAGAGGAAGTTGAGCAACGAGGTCATCAAGATCTCTGGGATTAAGATGTAAACTTGGTGGAAGATATACAGAGCAAAGTGTTATAGGAATATGCAAAGTCATCTGGACTGCAACTGCCTGTAACGGCGAGTTGAGAGTGACTTTACTCTGAGGAACGTCTCCATTAAGAATAATAGAAACGCCCCCATGAGCTCTACCATCACCAACTGCGTGATGATGATAACCAACAAAATGTCTAAAAGACAATGAGTCAGAATTCCTTAAAAAAGTTTCCTGTAAACAAATAGCTAATGGATTATACTTTTGAATTAAAAGTTGAACTTCATTAAAATTTGGTTTTAAACCACGACAATTCCATTGAATAATGGAATTATACATTGTCAGGGATAATTTATTTGTGGCCGTATACCGCCGACGGGGTCATTACGGACCCCCTCTACGATACCGTCCATTGGATCAGCATCCCCATATCTATTGTGGAGAGAGATAGCATCATTGCTACCTTTTCTCTCCCTCCCTCTCAATTTCGCTAATCTGTTCCTTTCTTTTTTTGCAGCGTTGTCTTTCTCCTTTGATGAAGGTGAGGGGCTAGACTTCCGTCTGTCCCTTCCCCCATCAGATGGCAAAGAACCTGTTCTATGCCCGTTCTTCCCTTTGGGAATAACAGGCTTCTCCTTTGGAGAAGAAGTCCCAGATTTGGGAGTAACTGGCTTCTCCTTTGGAGAAGAAGTCCCAGGTATGGGAGCAACTGGCTTCTCCTTTGGAGAAGAAGTCCCAGGTATGGGAGCCACTGGCTTCTCCTTTGAAGAAGAAGACGCAGAAGATGCTGTAGATGATGAGAGGGGAGATAAATTACTTATTTTATTTATAATATTCGAGCTCTCAGATGTCTGAGAAGAGCTCGTAATCCCATTATTTATTTGCTGATCCATTAATAATGTTGGATGTTCCTGTTTATCAGGCCAGTTATATTCTGTCTGAACGGATATGGTTCTGGATACTTTTACAACACTAGCAAACGACTTGCCGCCTTGCGGGGTCGAAAACAGTGATGTAAGCTCCACTTGTTTCTTAGCATCGAAATAAGAAATTTTCCGTTCAGATATAACCTGTTGTATCCGTTTCTCCTTTTGCCAAACTGGGCACTCACGAGAGTATGCAAAGTGCTTTCCTTTACAATTTACACAGGAAAAGTCTGTAGTACAGGTAGCGCTGTCGTGCCCACTAAGGCCACAACGAGCGCAGGTAGATTTACCTTTACAGACATTTTTACTGTGTCCGAACTTTTGGCAATGAAAACATCTTAGTGGATTGGAGATATACGGATCAACAGGTATATTTAGATAACCTGCTTTGATACATTTCGGTAATTCGGGACGATCGAAAGTGAGGATATATGTACTTGTTGGGATAACCACATCGTTACGTCTGACACTGATTCTTTTAACGTGTGTGACGCCTTGTGACGATAGGTTATCGACCATTTCCTCCTCGCTGCTGCCTTCAAGGTCCCGACAGCGAATAACACCTCTTGAAGAATTTAATGATTTGTGTGGTGTCACTTTGATGGAAATGTTGGCCAATGATTCAGATTTTAACAGTAAATCAGAATGCTTCTCTTTGGCACATTCAACCAAAAGTGTTCCATTTCTCAATTTTTTAACAGATTTCGGCTCACCAGCTAGACCGGTGATGCCTTTTGAAATGGCAAATGGCGAAATCTTAGACAAATCTACTTCAGAGGTGCTCTGTATCAACAGGAACCTCGGCCATGTTCTTAAATTTTTAGATGAGCTACATGGGGCTGTAGCATCTTCATCTATTTTTTGTTTTCTTTTTAATGATCTTTCATTGTTAGGTGTGGGGGTGGATTGGGGATCCATGAAAATAAGAATAAAAATTCACCCTTCGTCGTCCCCCAGGTTACTTCCCTGCCTACGATGGGGGAGACTAGCACGGATGCCCAGTGCATGGCTCCAGGGATAGACGAAGGGTATACTCAGACTAGAAATACAGTAATATAAATCCAACCTGATTGACCCAAGCCATCGCTCTGAGAAGGTGTTAGGACACAAAGGTAGTTCCGCTGAGTATAAAAAACCAAGCAAGGAAAGGATAATTATCACCTCCTCAAGAGCAAGACGACCAAAGCCGATTGATCAGAGTGGGCCACTCTGACCTCCCGTCTAGGTGAACCATGGGCCAAAGCAACGTGTTGCAGGAAAAGAGCTCGCAAGCCAAATCCCCACTCAATCACCAGGATTCCACTCTCCACCGACACGGGTCGCAACGCACGGCAAACACGTCGCCCCATTACAGGGATCCTTTTAGTCGCCTCTTACGACACGCAGGATATACGAAGGGTATATTCTTATCACCCCCTACACCCCAGGGGGGTTATGTTGAAAAAGAATGAGGATGGCATCGATGAACAGTCTAATTCTACCTCTGATGAAGATGACACCGATGAACGGTCCAATTCTTCATCTGGTGAGGATGACCCCCAGACTGCGTCCAACAAGAAACAGGTACCATACCTCGAGAAAGTGAAATATCTAGAACAATACATTGATAAAAGACGTAATAAGGATGCAGAATTTTCAAAGACTGAACGCAAAGACCTATCTGGAAAATTTAGCAAAAGTTGGTGACAAGAAGGAAGATGTAAGTTTCGGTGTGTTTGAAAAACCAACAACTGAAATTTAGATTTTAAAGAGAATACAACATGTACAGTAACCAGAAGGGAGAGCCGACACAATTTGAAGAGTGGGTTAAAAATATAGAAATCTCACACCGCCCGTCTTGCTCATACCAGACATACACTTAATTGAGACTAGGAAGACTTGTGATTAACGCTTCCTGTTTATTGCATTAACATATTCGAGAAAAGAACCTAAACTGTAGCGTTGTTATAACTTAGTCACATAGTACATTGTTTTACAAGAAAATGTAGTTCCATAAGAAATGAGTCGATGAATCTATGAATTTAAGGAAAAATGATAAATCATTCATCACTGCCGCAGCCTTGTGGAATTTTGTCTGGGTGTGCCAATGGAAATGCAGCTTGTTGTTGATATGTTGATATTTGGAAACTTTCAAGAACGAATCAATACCAGAATTTCAATATCAATGAACAATCTTTGAATGTGGAGTTTGAGGAAATAAGTGGTGGCAGAATAACAAATTCTAGACACTGTACAATTTGGGAACAAAGCATCTTACAAATTTGTCCAGACAGTTTGATAGTACAAATGTCAGTAGATCAATAGTCCGTCAGTTTGTGGATAAGTTGTTAGCTATGCTTGACACTTGGTCATGCCAGTACAATTTAAGACACATCATTGTCTGCCAAATTATACCAAGATTAAGCACTAGGAATTGACTTTTTCAATGAGATGGTAGCTATGGCATATAAATAAAATAATAACTGATCTTGTACATAAATTAAATTGGAATTATTGTCAATTAAGGGGCATCAACTCCATTGCAAAGCATATATATTTAAATTCAGATGGAGTACATTTCACTTATATAGGGAATAAGAAGTATTATAGAAATATTAGAGGAGCTATAATAAGAATTTACCAATAGATTATGTATGAAATTTCCAGTTAAGTGTGTAGATATGGTGTAAATAATATGATTAATAATTGTTATTTCATTTTTCTATGTTTGTTAGTTATGTTATTTTTCTATGTTTGTTCCTTAATATATCGCATTTGTAAATGTTAAAACTTTGTATCCTAGAAAGAGACCGCGAAAGTCAAGAGGAAAGGACCGTATTTAGGTGATTTGGTGCCGTATCGGGACAGATAGTATTAGTCATTCTGTGAGCATCTCTTTTTCGATTTTTGAATTAAAAATATTCGAGAAAATTATGCGGAAATTAACTGTATAGTGCTAGCAGGAGGAACCCCAGGCCACTGGAAAACAGACATAAAGCTACTACCAACAAACTGCAGCAAAAAGAAAGTTTATGTAGCATATTGTGCATCTGTCGAGGTAGCTGGTATGCGGACTGTGTTTTTTTTTAATTTTTCACCATGTAGAGGGTTTTCCTGCGCCGCCACACATATTTTTGAATTTATAGGTTTCCAATTTCACGAATTGTTTAGATAAGTTTATGCCATTATTTTCCACATACTGTATAACTTACGATTTTTATTTTTGTTTATTTACAGTTAATCGATGTTCATCCCAACTGATTGTTTAAGTAGAGAATAATTATCTATTATAGAACTTTTGAGTCTTTGTGATTAAAATTCTTAGAAGTTGGCTGAATTGTGTGCTGTTAAAACTATCACGTTTTATTGGAATCGTATTGGCAAACGCATGCTTGCTTTACATATACTATTGGACATTTTGAAATACGTGATACTTTTCGTGGTGGTAATATGTTACCACTATCCGGGCTTACATTAATACCAACAACCATAATTTGAATGAAATGTGGTTTTAAGGCACGTCCGAACCAACGTGGTGGTCTGGTGGTAATATGATACCAACTAAGCGGGCTTACATTAATACCAAGGAATGAATGAATGAAATATTGTTTAATGGCACTTGAGCTCCAACCGGGCCATATTGCGCCAAACAAATATGATTTCTCGAGACAAACTAGAAATATATAATCACATTAATAACTATATTCACATAAATAAAAACAAATATCACAGTAAATTTTAATAAAAATAAACATAAACTTTATGTTAATATATTTAAAACATTAAACGATAATTCAGATATTTACAATTAAAATTTTCGATAAAAATTTGTCTCTTTTAAAAAGTCCAGCGCTTTATTATATAGACCCGGTTGGGCAAACAATTGATTGAGTGATTGGCAACGGTAATGCCGTAATCTTATATCTTTGAGATACTTGCACTCAATCAAAATGTGCTTCACTGTCAAAGGAACATGACAGTGTTCACATTCCGGTTGAGGCTCTCGCTTCAGGATGAAAATATGAGTTAAAAAAGTATGACCTATACGAGAGCGACACAAAACAACTTCATCTCTCCTATTAGATCTGTAGGAGTTTGGCCAGTCTCCAAGGAGAGGCTTTATGTGATGAAGTTTGTTTGTACCTGCAAGATCCCAAGACCGTTGCCAGCGGTCATATATACAATGATTTATTGTACATTTAAAATCATTATATGGAATTAAAAAAGTTGATTGGGGAAGATCTAAAGCAGCTTTGGCAGCAAAATCTGCTAGATCATTCCCCCTTATGTCAACGTGACTGGGGAGCCAGCAAAAGACGACGTCTTTGCTGTTAAACTCGTTAGATAGTAGCAGATGATAGACATCTGCTACTAATGGGTGTTCAAGCTGTTTATTGTTAATTGCTTGAAGCGAAGACAGAGAATCAGTATAGATGATATGCTTTAAAGATGAAGAGGATTTAATGAATTCCAGGGCTTGAAGAATAGCCTGGAGCTCAGCTGTAAAAATAGATGCAGCAGGGGGTAGGCGAACAGAAATAGTCTCGGATGGCGTCACGGTAGCCGAAGCAACCCGATCACCATCTTTCGAACCATCTGTGTAAATAGGAGCATAATCACCATACTTAGACCTTAACTCTCTAAAGAGAGATTGGAACACCGTGGAGCTAGTGTCTCTTTTTTTATGTTGAGTAAGATCGAAATCGATCTTTGGGGGAGATATAGCCCACGGTGGAGTTCTAAAGAAAGGGGTATTCGCTATACTGTCAAGGCTGATACCAGCCTCAGACAAAAGAGGTTGTATGCGAATACCAAATGATGGAATAACTCTAGTCTTCACAAAATACAAATGCTCATGATAGGGTCTAAATATGGTGTTAAATGAAATATGATTTGGTAATGATGCTATTTTCGTAGCATACTGCAGGGCCAGTTTATCACGTCTGTTGTGCAATGAGGGCTCGTGCGCCTCGACGTATAAACTGTCCACTGGAGATGTACGAAATGCTCCTAAACTGATTCTAAGTCCTTGGTTGTGTATGGTGTCAAGCTCTTTGAGATAAGACTCGCGGGCAGATCCATACACAATACACCCATAATCGAGTTTAGATCTTATTAAAGCTCGATATAATCTGAGCAAGACCTTACGGTCTGCTCCCCAGTCAGTATTTGATAAGACTCTCAATATGTTGAGGGCTTTCAGACATTTCTTTTTTAGGTTTTTAATGTGGGGGATAAATGATAATTTCTTATCAAATATCAGCCCCAGAAATTTGGTTTCATCCACAACTGGAAGGCGGTTGCCATCCAAGAAAAGTTCTGGATCTGGATGTAAACCTCGTTTCTGACAGAAATGCATGCAGACAGTCTTGGATTTCGAAAAACGAAATCCATTTTCGGTTGCCCATTGTTGAAGTGAATTCAAACAAAGCTGCAACTTACGTTCGATTATCCGCATGTCTGTAGAACCATAGCACATCTGAAAGTCATCAACATAAAGAGCGCCGTTTGTACCTGGTTTAAGGCACGCTGGGATCGTGTTAATTTTTATGGCAAATAATGTTGGAGATAAAATACTTCCCTGGGGAACCCCCATTTCCTGGGGAAATGGGTCAGAGAAGATTGATCCCAGTCGTACCTTAAATGACCTATCTTCCAGGAAATTTTTAATAAAGATAGGTAAGCGACCTCGTAGGCCGAGGTTATGGAGGTCGCGCATGATACCATGTTTCCATGTTGTATCATAAGCTTTCTCCAGATCAAAAAATATTGCAACTAAATGTTGTTTCTGGATGAAAGCGTCCCTGACGAACGTTTCGAATCGGACGAGATGATCAAGAGTGCTCCTTTGGGACCGAAATCCACATTGGAGGTCTGTAATGAGGTTGTTGGACTCAAGGTACCAAACAAGCCTTCGATTGATCAATCTCTCCATGGTTTTGCAAATACAGCTAGTTAAAGCGATCGGACGATAGTTGGTAGGATTCGTATGATCTTTGCCCGGTTTAGGAATGGGAATTATTGTGGCTTCGTGCCACGAAGGAGGGAAATTCCCATCAACCCAAATCCGGTTATAAAGATCCAGTAAAATTAGAAGAGTTGAAAAAGGTAAATGTTTTAAAATCTGGTAGTGTATTTCATCTGGACCAGTTGCAGTGTCCCGGGCTCGCTTTAACGAATCCCGGAGCTCTGCAATGGAAAAACGATCATTATAGCATTCATCATTACGGGACTTGAAATTAAGTCGCCTTTTCTCCTGTTGATTCTTAATTCGCCGAAAGGCATCAGAGGAGAAATTGGATGATGAATTGAATGAAAATGTACTGGCCAGAGAATTGGCAATATCGGGAAAAGTTGTTAATGTGGTATTATCAACATTAAGATGGTTAACTGATAATGCACTACTTTTACCTTTAATCCTACGAATCCTGTCCCATACCGATTTTGAAGTGGTACGGGAATTGATCCTAGAGACGTAACCTTGCCATGAAGACTTCTTTGCTTGGCGTATGGTTCTACGGGCCTTCGCCCGGACCATCTGGTATGCCGCAATATTCTCCATGGAAGGATGGTTCTTTAGTCGTCTTAGGATACGATCACGCTCTTTAAGAGCGGATTTGCAATCGTCGTTAAACCATGGTTTATTGAAACGTTTTGGTTCTGTCGTGGTTTTTGGAATCGCCTGCTCAGCTACATCTTGAAGAATTGAAGTGAATAAGGCCATGGGCTCATCTGCATCTTCTAACTCTTTTGCATCAAAAGAGAAGAGACACAAAGATTCAAAAAGAGCCCAATCAGCCTTATGCAACTTCCACCTCTGGGGTCTTTCGACCGGAGAGGGACCATTATTAACAATCAAGATAGGAAAGTGGTCACTACCACACAGATCTTCATTTACTCTCCATGTAAAATCCTGAAACAGGACCGGAGAGCAAATGGTGAGATCGAGAGAAGAAAATGATGCTGTGGCAGGATGTAGATAAGTAGGCGAATCATCATTTAATAAACACAAATTATTAATGTTAATGAAGTCCGCTATTTGTTTACCTCTGTTGTTATCATCTGGACTACCCCAGAGTGAATGATGACCATTGAAATCTCCCGTCAGAATAAACGGGAGGGGAAGTTGGGCAACAAGGTCATCAAGATCTCTGGGATTAAGATGTAAACTTGGTGGAAGATATACAGAGCAGAGTGTTATAGGAATATGTAAAGTCACCCTAACAGCAACTGCCTGTAAAGGCGAGTTGAGAGTTATTTTACTTTGAGGGATATCTCCATTAAGAATAATAGAAACACCCCCATGAGCTCGACCATCACCAACTGAATGATGATGGTAACCGACAAAATGCCTAAAAGACAAAGTGTCAGAATTCCTTAAAAATGTTTCTTGCAAACAAATAGCTAAAGGATTGTGCTTTTGAATTAATAATTGGACTTCATTAAAATTTGGTTTTAAACCACGACAATTCCATTGAATAATGGAATTAGCCATCGTCAGGGATAATTTATTGGTGGTATCTTACCGCCGATTGGGTCATTACTGGCCCCCTCTACGGTAATACCGTCCATTAGATCTTCACCATATTTTTTAAAATGGACAATAGGGTCTTGTGAACCTTTCTTACCCTTATCACGCAACTTTGCCAACTTTCGTTGTCTAGAAGAAATATATACTTTATCCTGTGAGGGTGGAATAACCGATAGCTGCGATGCTGACCCAGTGGACCTGGGATCAGGAGTTGCAGCTTTTGGTTTATCCAATTGGGATTTTTCCTTGCCGTGCTGGGAGGAAGTATTGGGAATAATCCCAATAACTTCAGTTGGGGGCAAGGAAGATGAACCCTCATCAGGCAAGGGCAAAGATGTTTGGACCGAGCTCTCAGATGACTGAGAAGAGCTCGAGACCCCTTTTACATAATCGGGTATTATCAAAGTCTTCATTTCCTTTCTATCTGGCCAGGTTATTGCTGTCTGAACGGAGATGGAGGTGGTTGAAACTTTAACTGCACTAGCAAAAGATTTCCCTTGTGGTGCAATGGGAAATTGTGCAGATAAATCTACCTGTTTTCGAGCATCGAAATATGGTATCTTTCGCTCAGACATGACCTGTTGGATTCTTTTCTCTTTTTGCCATATTGGACATTCACGGGAATAAGCAAAGTGCTTACCCTTGCAATTGATACAACACAATTCCGCCTGGCAGGTAGCGCTCTCATGACCATCATGACCACAACGAGCGCAGGTATCCTTACCTCTACAGACGGTCTTGCTATGTCCAAATTTCTGACATTTGTAACATCTAAGTGGGTTACTGATGTAAGAATCAACAGGTATGTTAAGATAACCTGCCTTGAGAGTCTTAGGAATGTCGGGACGATTGAACGTGAGGATATAGGTGCTTGTGGGAATCACCTTTTCTCCTCGGCGTACACTAATTCTTTTAACATGTGACACGCCTTGAGAAGAAAGGTATTCTACCATTTCTTCCTCACTGCTGCCTTCAAGGTCCCGGCAACGTATTACACCTCTACTAGAGTTTAAAGACCTATGCGGAGACACCTTAATAGGAATGTCTGCCAAAGATGAAGATTTAAGAAGCATGGTAGCATGCTGTTCTTTGGCACATTCTATTAGGAGTGCTCCGTTCTTTAATTTTTTAATAGCCTTGGGCTCGCCGGCCAAGCCAGCTATGCCCTTGGTTATTAAAAAAGGTGACACTTTTGATAGGTCTCGAGAGGGACTCTCAATTAAGAGAAACCTCGGCCAAGACTTTGACATTTTATTTTTAGTTGTAAATAATGCAGAAACGTCCTCTGTATTCAGACGTTTCTGTTTATTTTTTTCCTTAATAATTGGGGTGGGGGGGATTACGGAATCCATGAAAATATATATTAAAAGTTCACCCCTCGTCGTCCCCCAGGTTACTGCCCTGCCTACTAGGGGGAGGACTAGCGCGGATAACCTGCGCATGGCCTCAGGGCTCGACGAGGGGTATACTCAAGCCAGAAAGTAAAAGAAATACTTGTCTAACCTGATTGACCCAAGCCGCCGCCCTGTAGAATGTACATAGGACACAAAGGTAGGTAGAATGCAGAGTGAATAAACAACAGAGCATTAGACGTTGAAAGGGTACATTCTACAGAGCTGAAACGACCAAAGCCGATTGATCAGAGTGGGCCACTCTGACCTCCCGTCTAGGTGAACCATGGGCCAAAGTAATGTGTTGCAGGAAAAAAGCTCGCAAGCCAAATCCCCACTCAATCACCAGGATTCCACTCTCCACCGACACGGGTCGCAACGCACGGCAAACACGTTGCCCCATTACAGGGATCCTTTTAGTCGCCTTTTACGACACGCAGGAAATGCGAAGGGTATATTCTTATCACCCCCTACACCCCAGGGGGGTTAATACCAAGGGAGGAGGATGAATGAAATGTGGTTTTAAGGCACGTCAGGCTTCCTTTCGTTTTAAAGTGTTTCACTCCCTAAAAGCTTCTGTTTTTGTTTAAGAAAAGACGTCCGACGTTCTCCGCGATGGCATCTGGTATGCCGGAATTAAACGAACCTTTGACCACTACCTATGTGAAAAGTTAAAGGGACACAGTAAACGCGAGTCCGAGAGAAGACGTGAAAAAGACAGCATGATCGCCGATCTGAGCACGATTTTGCAGCAGGAGGTGGAGGGTGGTGTGGAGAGGGATAAGTAATAAGAGTGACTATTTTGCTTATTGATAATTGGGGGAATTTCGTGGGGAAAATATTATGATTGTTCTTTTATTATTTCTTTTGTAGTGTTTGATTTTCACCTGCTGGCGAAAGTGGAGAGTGTAGAGAGAAGGATGAAGGATTTTGAGGAGAGAAAGGGCAAGCAGACAGTAGTGTCCTGGCCACGGTCGACAGTTTGGCAAAGCGGGTGAAGGAATTGGAAGATAGAGATGCTGTAATGGCCAGCGTTGCGAATGTGGTGGCGAAACTGGAGAGTGTAGAGAGAAGGATGAAGGAGTTTGAAGATAGAAAGGGCAAGCAGACGGAGAATCAAGGAGAAAGTATACCGGTAGAGGAGGAGGAGATGAGAATGGATATGGATGTGGAGGTTGCCGGGCCAAGCGGCACTTCTACGCCCAAGAAAAAAGTCAAGAAAGATGGTCGTATCCCCGTCAATGTAGACGATCTAGACGCCGAATTGGCCGCCCGTATCAGGAGAAGCAAAGTGAGGCTGACCCGCGACCCTAAAAGTAAGCTGACAGACGCCCAGAACGCGTACATCGCCTACTGGTTTCAGCAGAGAAGCGAAGAGGGTGTGGTGACAGGTAAGTACTTGCCAAAGTTTCTGTTGGATTATGAAATAATGGTTATCGCTCTCACCGTTTATTGTTGAAGGGAAACAATTCAAAAACACACATTATAATTGAAGAAAGTGACCTGTTTTCAGACTGAACCATTAGAGGTTAGGAACCATTTTACAACGGATATTGTCAATATTTCAGACGTCTTAACATCAGAGGCCTTTAAAGACTAAAGTTAATATACTTCATTTTAAGATTTGTCAAGACGCTCCTCGAGGAAATTTAATGTGGCCTAGGAAGTTTTACAGTTGGAGCTTGTTAACAGCGACACATCACCGGGCCCCTGATCACTGAGATACTAAATACCACCAAAACCAATTTAAACATACAGAGGCAGGACATAAACCACTAGAGTTGATTCTGAACAAAATTCTAAAAATTATGCAGTCGAATAAAACCTTCATTTTAGATAACGAAACCACTATATATTAGTGTGTTCCCATTTCGTGTGTGGATTTTGACTCTGATACGAACGCGTTCATTAAAAAACTCGTGACCCTTTTAACACATGCATGTAAAAACTCTATATGTTTTCTATGAAAATAACTTTAATATAAATTATAATACTATATATTTTGTCATTTTAAGGTACAGAACAGAAGACGTAAGAAATATATTACAAGGCATGATTAATATAATTATGGGCGTATTGGCCCCATATGCTAGTAACATAGGGACACCTGCTATAGTAATAGAACTGAATGATATATTAATGGACACGGATAATCTGCTAGGAACCAACAACCCTTATATACCATTATGTCCGATGACGTCAAGCCAAAAAAAATGCTTGTGAGTATATAATTTGTTATTTATTGGGGGGGGGGGGGGCGGCCTTAGGAATTCGGATGGTTTGAAAAACTGTTCTTGACAGTTGGAATTCAATTTTTGTCCCTGGGTAACATTATTTTTAATATAAATATTGTTTTATTTAACTGAAACCTATTCTTTTCTATAGATTATTGGCCTACATCGATTACATCGTTTCGAGGTTACTGCTGATCCAAGACAGCCATCCAAGTTTGAAAACACCTATCCGCATTCTAGACGATATCGCGAGTCTGTGGACTGGAACATGCCTAACCTTTTAATTTTTATAACAATTATCATGAAAATAAATATTGTAAAAAGCCTATTGTTAGTTCCTTAGCTTTGGCACTAATTGAAACGAGGTTACTGCTGATCCAAGACAGCCATCCAAGTTTGAAAACACCTATCCGCATTCTAGACGATATCGCGAGTCTGTGGACTGGAACATGCCTAACCTTTTAATTTTTATAACAATTATCATGAAAATAAATATTGTAAAAAGCCTATTGTTAGTTTCTTAGCTTTGGCACTAATTGAAACGCATAGAGATATTAAATACACGTAGAGGGGCTTTTTTAAATACACGTGAGGATGTTTTGTCATGACAGTTGAGAGGGTGTATGGTAGGGGTGGGGGTAACCGAAGAGGGAGACCTGATGATGTGAGGATGACGGGGGTATGAACAAAAAAAAAGAGCATCACTAAATAGATGACCATTATCGCATAACATTAGTATCTTGATAACTAAATAAGTAGACAGACCCTTCTTTTTATACGCAGATTTTCTTCAGCTTAGACCACATTTAAATACCTATACCCAGCCCCGACAGTGCCCTTTTATAACCAATAAGCCCAGATTAAGCTATAGTGGAAAACCTCGGACCCAAGTGTTACCGATCCAGATGTAGCCGATTTGTGACAAAAGTCAATATATCGGACCATATTTATCTGTGCTATTTGCCATGATACCTTAAACAATCGCTTACTGTTACCTGTCATTATAAACTGTCTTTGATTTCTGGGTTTTGATATTTTGTGTGTGTACCTTTTCTCCATTGTAGAACAGATGATCTTGCCGACCCTGTCATACATCTGTCCACCGTCAACACCAATTCGACAACAGACTCCAACCTCTGAATATACCCGTCCACAGAGTCGTCCCCACTCAGCCCATACTCATGTTCACCCACAGCTTGCCAAGAGACATCTGCCGACTGCAGGTCCTGGTATACAGCCAGCCCAGACTCCTCCAGTTCGACAACAAGCCCATGGGAGTCCAGTAAGGTCGCAATCTACACCAAATACAGCGTATCCAATGCCAGTAAACTATTCATCAGATTTAGCCGCATTATGCAAGAATTGTGGACGGACCATAATAATTTGAGTTCTGTTTTGTTTGTTTACTTAACTTCTGAAGACAAGAGAAGAATTAGAAAACATGGATGAAGATGACGAAAACATCCAGTCTGGTAATATGTTAGGGAGGTACCAAAAACGACCAAAGAAACTTGAAGAAATAGCTTTGGCAGACTATATAGCCCATTATGACTTTAAGAAGAGCTACACTAAGCGTTCAAAAACCTCCAAAGGTGAAACATTAATAGAAAATGCTGCAGAGCATAACTCTGATCTGGAAGAAGAAGTAACTAATATGGGAAATAAGAAAAGAAGAAATATCCCTAGAGTGATCAGATATGTCAATTTCAATATTGATAAAGATCCCGAAAAGTATTATCGAGAACTATTGATGTTGTATACCAGTTGGCGAAATGAAACAAATATGCTTGGTTTTACTTTAATTAGTCGTCCCCAGTCAGCCCACACACATGTTCAACCACAGCTTTCACAAGGTCACAATCTACGCCATTTACAGCGTATCTAATGCCAGATGCAAGTAAGTAGAAGTAAGTATACCTCTAAAAAAATGTATCCGATGTAGCCCGCAAAGCGGTCGTCGTCTTGTCATTATGCAATTTTCCTACGGGGGTTTATGTAGCCTCTAGCCGACAAGAAGGACGGACGGACCATAATAATTTGATTTCTGTTTTGTTCGTTTATATTTAAACATGCTTGATATTTACTTTAGCTAATATTATAAATCTTATTGTGTCTGAGTTTTGTATTGCAGTTGTTAATAAAAAAATCACCTTAATATTAACAAGGAATGTCTTTGTTCATACGCCATATCATATACATTACAGAATTCAAGAAAAGGGTGATCAACCTCTTGGTGCAGATAAGAAATTCAATGAATAATTTAGTGCCACCCACAACAAAAACATGTCCGTAGACGGAAGGGTCGACAGTTTTTTTTGGAGGTGTGCGAACATCTCTCCGATTTTGGAAACAGACTACTTCATCCCGGCTTTCATTATGTTAAAACGCCTCTACTTACTCAACCGTCACTGACCAAAAATCGAATACATTTATCGGTATTAACCACCCTATTAATATTTTGTCTGTGAAAATATCTTTAATATAAATTATAATATTATAATTTTTTGTTGTTTAAGGTACAGTATTGTCCAGGTTCGGTCATATTTGCATAGTGTAATTACATTACTGATGGCAACGACAGCATCCAGTCTTAGTTCAATAGGTGTACCTGATATAGCGTTACAGCTGCGAGATATTCTAGCAGACACGGAAACTTTACTAGCGACACATAACCCCTACATACCAACTATACCGCCAACCCCCACACAGGCAAAAGAAACGTGAGTTTTTTTAGTGTTTTTTCTTTAACGACCAGGGGATTGGGTGTATTCTGATTTTTTCATTAGACCGCCTGTAGACGTGTCCCCACCTCTGGTGAGGGTTAAAATGTTTCACGACATTTCGTTTCTACTACCCCTCCCCCCTTCATTTGCAGTTGTTTGTGTGTACATGTGTTGACATGTTTTGGGTTGTGTGAGAGGGTGGTGGGGTCAGGGTGCTGGACATAGTAAGTCAATATAATTTTAATATTACTATTGTTTTATTTTATTTATACCTATCTCTTTTGTTTTTTTTCTGTAGATTACTAGCTTTTATCGATCACATCCTGGCTCGTTTACGAATGGTGGAACCGACAAACCACGGATTCAAAAAAATAATTGCCATTCTGGCAATGTATAGAGAGTTGACGGATTGGAACAGGTCACCCCTTTGATGTACATAAATATATATATATATATATATATAATCTTTTCAATAAATAAAAAATATTATTTAAAAAAAGTCTATTGCTTTTTATTTTATATTATCACTAATTGAGGAGTGTAGACTACTGAAATGTGTTTTTGAGGGGGTTGGGGTAGGGAGTGCTGGGATATAAACAACTGCCGATAAACATTTGCAACCTGATCACCTGTCAAACTTAATAGTGGAGGACCCCTTAACACTAGTATAACTAAACGTGAACTCAATGTGAGCCCTTGACTATAAACGGGGATATCGACCGGAACCCTACTTAACATACACCTGAAAGTAACCGGTTGACCTGGCCCACACCCAACTTTTGTTACAAAAATTCAAACGAGATCAAAGAATAAACAGCTGCTGACTACAACAATACCGGTTTTATTATTCATAACCTCATTGTTCAGTCACGGTTCAAGCTATAAATAGAACACCTGTGGAATGTCACGTGACAACTGTGGAATGTTGTGACGTCATCAGATCGGAATTCCAAAAATGCAACAGAGTAAAGTCCCTACTACTGACGAGGCCTGTAATCCAGAAGATAAAAAAGAGGAGTAAGTTAAATTAAAACTTTTGTTTACATCTTTTAGACCCTAGTTCAACTCCATTTCAATAATTCGGTTGTCTGTAGGGCCGTTTAGTAGTAATAGGAAACCAGTGAGAACAAAACACCCTATTCTATGTCGCATACAACCGTGAATGGGGGGGGGGGGAATTGTAAAACAAAATGAGAAGCTATGCGTTCTTACATGTTCTATTGAGACTAATTTCTGTTATAAAAAGAAACAATAACCAATTTATTTATTCAATAAGAAATTAGTCGATGAATCTATGAATTTAAGGAAAAATGATAAATCATTCATCACTGCCGCAGCCTTGTGAAATTTTGTCTGGGTGTGCCAATGGAAATGCAGCTTATTGTTGATATGTTGATATTTGGAAACTTTCAAGAACAAATCAATACCAGAATTTCAATATCAATGAACAATCTTTGAATGTGGAGTTTGAGGGAATAAGTGGTGGCAGAATAACAAATTCTAGACACTGTACAATTTATACCAAGATTAAGCACTAGGAATTGACTTTTTCAATGAGATGGTAGCTATGGCAAATAAATAAAATAATAACTGATATTGAACATAAATTAAATTGGAATTATTTTCAATTAAGGGGCATTAACTCCACCGCAAAGCATATATATTAAAATTCAGATGGAGTACATTTCACTTATATAGGGAATAAGAAGTATTATAGGAATATTAGAGGAGCTATAATAAGAATTTACCAATAGATTATGTATGGAATTTCCAGTTAAGTGTGTAGATATGGTGTGCCGGGTGGCAGCCAGCCGAAATAAAACGCAGCCTGGACCACTACCTATGTGAGAAGTTAAAGGGACACAGTAAACGCGAGTCCGAGAGAAGACGTGAAAAAGACAGCATGATCGCCGATCTGAGCACGATTTTGCAGCAGGAGGTGGAGGGTGGCGTGGAGAGGGATTTGGATTGTTCGTACTTGTTTTTTTATTTTAGAAGTAACAAGAGTGACTATTTTGCATTATTGAGAATTTCGTGGAGAAAATATTATGATTGTTTTTTTATTATTTCTTTGGTACTATTTGATTTTCACCTATGCAAGTTTTGTCAATATTATGATAAGTAATAAGAGTGTATATATTAAGATTGTTTTTTTTATTATTTCTTTGGTACTATTTGATTTTCACCAATGCAAGTCTTGTCAATATTATGATAAGTAATAAGAGTGTATATATTAAGATTGTTTTTTTTTATTATTTCTTTTGTACTCTTTGATTTTCACCAATGCAAGTCTTGTCAATATTATGATAAGTAATAAGAGTGTATATATTAAGATTGTTTTTTTTATTATTTCTTTTGTACTGTTTGATTTTCACCAATGCAAGTCTTGTCAATATTATGATAAGTAATAAGAGTGTATATATTAAGATTGTTTTTTTTATTATTTCTTTGGTACTATTTGATTTTCACCAATGCAAGTCTTGTCAATATTATGATAAGTAATAAGAGTGTATATATTAAGATTGTTTTTTTTATTATTTCTTTTGTACTGTTTGATTTTCACCTGCTGGCGAAACTGGAGGATGTAGAGAGAAGGATGAAGGAGTTTGAGGATAGGAAGGGCCATCAGAAGGAGAAGGAAGGAGAAAGTGTACCGGTAGAGGAGGAGGAGATGGGAATGGATATGGATATGGATGTTGCCGGGCCAAGCGGCACCTCGACACCCCAGAAAAAAGAAAAGAAAGATGGTCGTATCCCCGTCAATGTAGACGATCTACACGCCGACTTGGCCGCCCGTATCCGCCGAAGTGAAGTGAGGCTGACCCGCGACCCCAAGAGCAAGCTAACTGACGCCCAGGACGCCTACGTCAGCTATTGGTTTCAACAGAGAAGCGAGGAGGGTGTGGTGACGGGTAAGTATGTCTTTGCCAAAGTTTCTGTTGGATTATGAAATAATGGTTATCGCTCTCACCGTTTATTGTTGAAGGGAAACCATTCAAAAACACACATTATAATTAATGAGATCTCATCTATGAGAGTATTACAACGGCCTGCAAAGTTAAGGACATTTTCGACGAGACAGATATTGGAGAGGAAAGTGACCGGTTTTCAGACTGTGAACCATCAGAGGTGAGGAACCATTTTACAACGGATATTGTCAATATTTTAGACGTCGTAACATCAGAGGCATTTAAAGACCCACAACTGATAAACTAAACATATGGTCACCCCAACAGGTACAGCAAGTTTGCGATATTCTTGACAAAATCGACACAGATAACCAAGCTGAAATGAACCAGCTGTTAAAACGAACATTGTCTGATGATACTTTTGATGATGACGACAATGAAATTAATATTGAAGAGGATCGTGACCCGTTTTCGGAATGTAGTGAACTTTCAGACTGTGAACCCTTTGAGGTTAGGAACCATTAAATTTACAACGGATATTGTCAATATTTCAGACGTCTTAACATCAGAGGCCTTTAAAGACTAAAGTTAATACACTTTATTTTAAGATTTGTCAAGACGCTCCTCAAGGAAATTTAATGAGACCTGGGAAGTTTTATTCTGAACAAAATTCTAAAAATTATGCAGTCGAATAAAACCTTTATTTTAGATAACGAAACCACTATTAATTAGTGTGTTCCCATTTCGTGTGTGGATTTTGACTGTGATGCGAACGCGTTCAGTAAAAAACTCGTAACCCCCTTTAACACATAAATGTAAAAAAACCTCTTATATGTTTTCTATGAAAATAACTTTGATATAAATTATAATACTATATATTTTGTCATTTTAAGGTACAGAACAGAAGACGTAAGAAATATATTACAAGGCATGATTAATATAATTATGGGCGTATTAGCCCCATATGCTAGTAACACCTGCTATAGTAATAGAACTGAATGATATATTAATGGACACGGATAATCTGCTAGGAACCAACAACCCTTATATACCATTATGTCCGATGACGTTAAGCCAAAAAAAATGCTTGTGAGTATATAATTTGTTATTTATTGGGGGGGGGGGGGCTTAGGAATTCGGATGGTTTGAAAAACTGTTCTTGACAGTTGGAATTCAACTTTTGTCCCTGGGTAACATTATTTTTAATATAAATATTGTTTTATTTAACTGAAACCTATTCTTTTATTTCTTTTCTATAGATTATTGGCCTACATCGATTACATCGTTTCGAGGTTACTGCTGATCAAAGACAGCCATCCAAGTTTGAAAACACCTATCCGCATTCTAGACGATATCGCGAGTCTGTGGACTGGAACATGCCTAACCTTTAAATTTTTATAACAATTATCATGAAAATAAATATTGTAAAAAGCCTATTGTTAGTTTCTTAGCTTTGGCACTAATTGAAACGCATAGATATTAAATACACGTAGAGGGGCTTTTTTAAATACACGTGAGGATGTTTTGTCGCGACAGTTGAGAGGGTGTATGGTAGGGGTGGGGGTAACCAAAGTGAGAGACCTGATGATGGAGAATTGGAGGGGGGGGGGTAACCGAAGAGGGAGACATGATGATGGGGGGGGGGGGGTAACCGAAGAGGGAGACCTGATGATGGGAGGATGACGGGGGTATGAACAAAATAAAAGAGCATCACTAAATAGATGACCATTATCGCATAACATTAGTATCTCGATAACTAAATAAGTAGACAGACCCTTCTTTTTATACGCAGATTTTCTTCAGCTTAGACCACATTTAAATACCTATACCCAACCCCGACAGTGCCCTTTTATAACCAATAAGCCAAGATTAAGCTATAGTGGACAACCACGGACCCAAGTGTTACCGATCCAGATGTAGCCGATTTGTGACAATATTTGTCTGTGCTAATTGCCACGATACCTTAAGCAATCTTTGATTTCTGGGTTTTGATATTTTGTGTGTGTACCATTTCTCCATTGTAGACCAGATGATCTTGCCGACCCTGTCATACATCTGTCCACCGTCAACAAACAGAATCCAACCTCTGAATATACCCGTCCAGAGAGTCGTCCACAGTCAGCCCAGACTCATGTTCACCCACAGCTTGCCAATAGACATCTGCAGACTGCAGGTCCTGGTATACAGCCAGCCCAGACTCTTGTTCACCCACAGCTTGCCTAGAGACATCTGAAGACTGCAGGTCCTGGTATACAGCCAGCCCAGACTCCTCCAGTTCGACAACAAGCCCATGGGAGTCCAGTAAGGTCGCAATCTACACCAAATACAGCGTATCCAATGCCAGTAAGTAGAAATGCCAGCAAAGAAAGAGGGGGCCATCGTCTTGTCATTATGCAAGAATTGTGGACGGACCATAATAATTTTAGTTCTGTTTTGTTGTTTAACTTCTGAAGACAAGAGAAGAATGAAACATGGATGAAGATGACGAAAACATCCAGTCTGGTAATATGTTAGGGGGGGTACCAAAAACGACCAAAGAAACTTGAAGAAATAACTTTGGCAGAGGATATATAGCCCATTATGACTTTAAGGAGAGCTACACTAAGCGTTCAAAAAACCCCAAAGGTGAAACATTAATAGAAAATGCTGCAGAGCATAACTCTGATCTGGAAGAAGAAGTAACTAATATGGAAAAAAAAGAAACTAGACAGCTGTCCAACTGAACTTTATCGGCATATGTAGGGATCGAAAATGCGACCCCCAGACAAGCGAACCGGCGTTTTACCCAATTAGCCACCTTTGCATAATTATTTGTTACAGCTTCAAGACGACCTTCATTGGACTGAATTATATAATTTACAAAATTTGTATTCTTCAGATAGTGTTATGATAAGTCAACCAAGCTGCAATGACGCCGAAATAATTAGGGAAAGGCGACCCCATGGGTTTCAATATTTTTCTAGAAGAAATGTGACTAGGAAAGGGATTTATCCCCCGATACAGGGGAAATCGCCTCCATGTACTTTTTCACATTTCGGGGAAGTACTTTGTTTATCATGCTGACTTACTTAAGTTTTTGAATTCTCGTACTTCACTAGGTGGCTTGCGATCAAGTTTATTGTTTGATTTCAACCATTCTGTTACCAAGATGGAACTTCAGGTTCTGGGGTTAATTGGGAAGTTGTATTCTGGACCATGGATGAAGATGTTCTATACTTCAGCAGACATAGAATTTCATCACATCAGAGGAATTAAGATCGTAAAAGAATTGTTAATACGTGTTAAGCTCCAGGAAAAGAACCCTGCCTCTATTCTTTCTCTTGACAGAGATTTCTTTGTAAATTACAGCAGTCTCGGCTCATCTGAAATATGCGCCCGACAGAGGAGGGGGTGGCGGAAAGGGCGGGTCTGTAACTAATTAGGTAAATGTACAGACTTGAAGGATTAGTGAAATATCAATTCTGAAAATTGCTGATATAACTAAAAGAGTGTGCCGTTTAATGTCGCAAAAATAGAAGTCTAACGTGTAAAATTACCGTTAATATTGTTTGATTAGACTTAAAAGTTTAACGAGTAAATTATCGTTAACATTCTGTGATTAAACTTAAAAGTCTAACGTGTAAATTATCGTTAACATTGTGTGATTAGACTTAAGTCTAACGGTGTTTGTTGAACGGTTGTTTCTGAATGACCTAAATGAAATATCCTTTGTTCAATTGGTATTTTATATAACGTTAATGTATCTTTAGAAAGAAAGGGAGATAATAAATAGGTCAAGTTATTGAAATCCAATTTAAATTTAGAAAAATCGAAATCAAGGTATACTAGATTACCTTATTTTGATTGTATAATTAATATAGCAACTTCATTTCATTGAATTGTCAAGATTTAATAGGCAATTAGTAATTTGACCCAATTATTAATAGCAGTTATCTCCCTTACATCCTAACGGTGATATTTCCCTAACCATTGGGACACAGGTCACCAAATATTCCTGGGATGTAGGGCCGAAAGTTATTTTAAGTCTCTCTTTCCTTTTTTTTTTAACCCTTTTGCATGGTGATTTTTGTTGACGAGTTGTGAGGTTGTTTACGTTATATATATATATATATATATATTCTTTATTTTGTGAAGGTAATCTAATAAGTTACAGAGTACTTATCTACCTTAGAGCCTTCAGTTCTAAAAATAATAAAAAGGCTAATAATAAAAGCACACAACTAAACTAAGAACATTTTCACACTAGTGACTTAAAAAGCTATGATACAAGATATAAATGATCATAAATAATAATATTATAATAGGTATACTAGAAGTTTACGTTGAAATGTAGGGCCTGACATTGCATGTTTTCTTGTCCCTATTTCCAGCTTGTGCATCTCAATTTTTTCATGGTCAACCTCATACATGCTTTTCGGCAATAGTTTGCCACATGTTGCTCCATCTGTGGCAAAAAGCGTTTTACGCAACGAAAATTTGGGAAAAATTTAGAGCAGGTCTGAGAGACCAGAATTAACATTAGAGTCAATGGGGAAACAATTAGTGACCTGTGGCCTGTCTGTGTAGAACAAGGCTTTGACGGACAGGCCTTAGTTTTGAAAATATAAAGACTAAATTATCAGAAAGAATTAGTGACCTGTGGCCCATTGTTCATGATAATAAGGGAGATAATAAATAGGTCAATTAATAAAATTAAAATATTAATGAAACAAGTCAGATTGCAGCGATTCTGTGGTCTCGAATTTTCTTTTAGAATATATTTTAATTTGTTATTACATCGTTTTCATTATTATTAGATACGTTCTTCTTGCATTGACCTAATTAGTTTTTTGTTTCGGGTGGTAACCTCCCCTTCAATTGATTTGTGGCTCCCACTAGCCTACTGACTAGCGTAATGTTGTAGAGGATTGGCATAATGTATCAGATTCGCAGTACGGCAAAGTTCGGTCCTGCCGGCGGTCCGACTGATGTTCTCTACGTCTTTTGCGACGCGGAAAAAGCGGACGGCAATGATTCGTGATGCGCTACGGCGAAACGACCGGAACAAATTGCACGGCGATATCTCCGTCGCAGATGGAAAAAGAAATGGGCTTCCCGGCAAATGCTGGCCGTTTGCAGGTCGAGGAAGGAACTAAAACAGAACACATCCTAGGCCACGATCAGGAGTGGTTTGGAATAAAAAAAAAAAACACTGTTCGCCAAAGGATGGCCGCGATCGCTATTCTCAACGTCGAAGCGACTCTACCGAGTTCAGAGGCCATCACCGCCCAACAGAATAGGACGAGGGCTTCAACCCGTTTACCAACGGATTCTCCACGTTCAAATGGACAGACGGCCTTCCCTTACTCCGATTATGGATACGGAAAGGCAGAAATTGTCGTCGCCACTGTCGTATTAGGGGGGGGGGGAATTCGCGCATCCGAATCCGGCCGATGTTCTGCTATGAATGGGAGGTGAAAATACTCGACTACCCATTCACCTTAAACCTTATATTAGTGCAATAGTGGTTAAATATCACAACAATTTGGTTTTTTTATTGAATTTACAAATAGTTGCTTGCTAGTTTTACAAACATGGTTGACCGACAAACACAGTAACACAAGTAAACTAACTACCAAATGAAAGAACAAACCGTTTATTTTTCAATCCGGGTTACATTTTAAAATCCTGTACTCGATGGTTTATCTGGTTTTTATGACGAAGTAAGAATAAATATATTTTGGTTTTTGGTTTAGATGAATATAAAAAAAAATATATATATATATTTAGCTTAGACTAAGAATTAAAATTTATAAAAAAATATCTAAATAGTTAATAGTATTGATTTGGTTAAATATTACAATATAGTTTATTATGACAATACTATATACCGGTAAACACCGAAAATCTTCACACAGAAACTTATAATTGCATATTCTAAAAATAAAAATATGAACGACATCCTAGTACACAGTAAACTAGAATAAAACAAGACCCAAAATCCAATTTAGTAGGAACACACTAATGTGGCTCTCCCCCGATAGCCCAAATTTATTCTCTTTTTTTCTTGTGAAACAAAAATACCAGAATCGCCACCCAAGCAAGACCATGATCACCACCAGCACCAGAAAACATTTCAATTACCTTTGTATATAAGCCTAATGTATTGTATGTATTTTAAATAAAGCTAGGAAATATCACGAGCTAATTTTTCATCACCCTAGGCCAGTGCTTATGTGGAGATTTAACCCCTCCCCAAATTCTTAAACCTAATCCCAATCCATCGCTGGTCCTCTAAAAACACAGGAAAAACCTAAACCCCCGGATTACCCATTTAGGATGTTTTCCGGTTTTTAGTGTGTTTTCCGGTATTTTGTTTTTTTTTCTGGTATATAGTATTGCCGGTGTATTATATTAAATCATATATTAGTGGTTAAATATCACAATTTATTTTATTGAATAAAATAAAAACCAAGTACGGACAATCCAAACCATCAAACAGAATTCGAAGTCCTAAAAACGTTATAGGCAAAATAGTGTATTCAAGCAGAATAGTGTAATCAGCAAATGGACTGCTCCTCGTGTACAAAATACACGACAAGCAGTGGTAACAGGTGTCCGGAAGAGTAAGCTTACCCTGCCTGGCGCCACACCCGCCATAGCTGCATCCAATTTATTCGGCGAAATGTCGGTCAAATAGCGTGATTGGCCAATGAACTATTAGTATCAAATACTAATAAAGAAAAACATAGGCCTGTGTTGTATGTATTATTTTATTAATATCAACCCTGGCGGCTAGCAATCTCCTGTAAAAGAACATTCAAAGAACTGGAAACCTACAGAAACACATGCAAATTCATACTAGAGAGAAACCTTATAAATGTGATGTTTGTAATAAATCTTTCTCCAGAACTTATACCCTAAAGAAACACATGAAAATTCACACGGGAGTAAAACCTTATACATGTGATGTTTGTAGTAAATCATGTACTACCAGTAGTAATCTTCAGTCACACATGAGAACTCATACAAGAGAGAAACCATAGAAATTAAATTAAAACCAAGTACGAACAATCCATACCATAAGACAGAATTCGAAGTCCTAAAAACGTTATAGGCAAAATAGTGTAATCAGCAAATGGACTACTCCTCCTGTACAAAAATACACGACAAGCAGTGGTAACAGGTGTCCGGAAGAGTAAGCTAACCCTGCCTGGCGCCACACCCACCATAGCTGCATCCAATCTATTAGGCGGTCAAATAGCGTGATTGGCCAATGAACTATAGTATGCAAGATGCACGTGATGAATTGTCTTAACGATGTTGCTGGCTAACATAAACTAGTTTGGTTAAAACTGTCAGTATTGGTTATTACAACTGTCAACATTGATCCTCTCGCTGTCTTTCGAATCTAATAATAGTTGTTCACTAACATAAACTAGTTTTACAATATTTATTTTATTTTATTGTATCTAGTAATACACTTTCACAGTCATCTTTGTCTTGTAGTATAGACGTATTGTCGGCATTGATCCTCTGTCTTTCTTTACATAAACTAGTTTTACAATATTTATTTTATTTTATTGCATCTAGTCATCTTACACTTGTTTAACAATCATCTTCGTCTTGTTAGTATTGTATATAGTAATGCACTGGTTTAACAATCATCATCGTCTTGTAGTATAGACGTAGTGTCAGCATTGATCCTCTGTCTTTCTAATAATAGTTTTTCACTGACATAAACTAGTTTTACAATATTTATTTTATTTTATTGTATCTAGTAATACACTTTCACAGTCCTCTTTGTCTTGTTAGTATTGATCCTCTGTCTCTGTCTTGTCAGTAAAGACGTACTGTTAGCATCGATCCTCTGTCTTTTGTCTGCACGATACGGAATGTAATCTTTCCGAAATGGTCGAATCTCCCCCTTTTTAATTGTCGTTGAATATTAAGTAAAAATAACACAAACGGTTTAAAGCGAAAATTTCATCAACTTGTAAAGTAAGTGACCAGTGCTTATGCTATATTTTTTTAAATTCTTTCACGTCTACTTCTAATTTGAATTGTCGAGTGGACGTTAAACCCTATTTCTCTCTCTCTCTCTAATTTGCACAATATTTTAATGACTCTAGTTTCATAAAGATCAAGACCAGATGTAACAAAATATAATTATTTCAAGAATCTGAGATACCAGTACAATTTTAACGAATCTGGTCATGCTCCTTTTAATATTAAAATCGTTCCAAGAACCCTGGAGATAACAGTACAGTACAATTCCGTTACTGACTTTATTTATACACCAAATATAGAAGTAGACTGTTTTCATGGCAGAATGATGTTCAACAAATCTACGATATGATGGAGATCCATATTAGTGGTTTAATTTCACAACATAGTTTATTGAATCTTATAACAATTACTGGCTAACACAAACTAGCTGTACATTATTATATGGAAGTGACTTTTTCTGGTATTCATCTTCAGTTTTCGAGTAGGCAATATTGAGAATTATTATCTAAACATAATAAAAAGATCAGTTCATTCACTGGTCTGGTATTATTAACATAATTCCCATCTTTAGAGATTTTGTATAAACACTGCTTCATTGTCGTATTTTCTACTTTTATGGCATCTATTTGCAGAGCATCTGTTGATCCCACAAAATTAGTTCCTCTATCAGATCTAAGAATTTTTTTATTTTCCTCTAATAGCTACAAATCTAAAATATTCCGGTAGAATTATTTGATTTTTTAGCCAAAGAAAGAAAACTTTCAGCATACATTTTCAGGAACAAATTGTTTAGCGTGTTGTAATATAAATAAAGGATGTTGTGGGTCAGCAATAGTATATCTTGTGACCAATTCTTTTTTTTCACAAAATCCCATTTCGTGTTTTCTGTTAAACAAATATATTCATAAAGTCACTCACAGTACCATTACTGGATTGATAAGCCACATATTTGACCTTCTCTGTATTCGGCCAAAGAGGAATATTTGTCAGTACTTTTTATTCAGGATTGATAAGCCACATATTTGACCAAAAAGGAATATTTGATAGTACTCGTTACCCAGGGTTCAAAAGTCTTAGGTTACCATGAAAAAGATTCAACTAAATTTGAAATACCATGATGTTTTAAAGGGGTAGACATCCCACTTGAATTCTGAAATAAAATTGCAACTTCAGGATGTTCAGCCTTGATAAAAGAATTAACAAAGACAAAAGCTTAAGTACCTTTTCAACGTCTAGTTTAACTTGAGGAATCTGGAGTCTTGTATAATTTATGTTAATGGGATAGTGTTCTTTTAGAGTCTTTTCTTGGTGATCCTTAACTATTAAAAAAAAAAAAAAATCCATATTAAAAATCCAAACCTCATTTACCAATCCAGTTTATTACAATAGCACTGCCAACATGTCTTGTTTTTATGTTACACAGTCTGTTAAATACAATAACACAGCCTTTCCCTTCTCGTGTGAATATTTTGTATTTTTACCTTGCTAAAAATCAGTGTAATCCAAGTCTGGTCTTCTGGTGTCTGACAAGACACAGGGCTGTATTCTGGACATAGTATAGATATTGGGATCCGGTAACAACTGTTGTCTTAAATTTGACTCCAGCAAATTCAATCGTAACAATTTTAACCCTTTTTGTCGGCCAACCAGGTAATGAATTTGATGCTGTTGTAAAAAAAAAACCAAACTTCATTTACCTACCCTGTTTAATAGAATAGCACTGCCAACATATCTTTTTTTTATGTTTACTTGCTCCTTACAGCCATTCCGTTCACAGCCTTTCCCCCTCCACAGCAAAATCTAATTTTACATGTGAATATTTTGTATTACCTTGCTAAAAATCAGTGTAATCCAAGTCTGGTCTTCTGGTGTCTGACAGACAGGAGGAGGGAGGGGTTGATATTATGCTATACCTAATGGTTTAGACTGCGTTTTATTGCGACTGGCTGCCACCTGGCAGTGTATTTTGTACACGAACAATCCAAACCGTAAGACGGAATTCGAAGTCCTAAAAAACGTTATAGGCAAAAAAGTATATTCAAGCAAAATAGTGTAATAGGCAAAAGGACTGCTCGTGTACAAAATACACGACAAGCAGTGGTAACAGGTGTCCGGAAGAGTAAGCTTACCCTGCCTGGCTAGCAACACCCGCCATAGCTGCGTATATCAGATGTTGACAGTTAGTTTGTAATACAATATATACTGGTTGACTTGAGCTTGATTATCTGTGAGGATATCACAAACTAGCCGGACCTGTTCCCTTGACCAAACATCGAATTCGTCTGTAATTTCTAGAATCTGTTGATCCTCTGTCTCCGTTCTTCTTGTGTATAACAGATGATAACAGTTTTTGTTATAACAGATACTTGTGCGAATATTGTGTTCTACCCTGTTTTACATAGCATAGACATCGTGTTACATAGCACTATGTATTTGGGTTTTCCTATCATCTTCGGCGTCGGGATCGCCGCCGCGCAGTTACTTTGCGACGTTGGTTGTGTCCCTTAATTCGTGTAGGGTGCCTGGAGTTTTGTGCTGGACTATAAAACCCATCCGCAAATATGCGTTGTAGGCGGTCCACATGAAAAACTCCATTACGAGTCTCCTCGGCCATTTGTAATGACGTCTGAAATTTTGAAGCTTTGTCATTTGGTCGTCGAGCTATGTATAGCTAAGATTTTGGGGCAGCAACTTGGACTCTCCTGTTCTCGTTTCCGTACATTGTGTAGATTTGAGTTAATGTAGAGCGCTGTCACAAAATATACAGGCCGCTTACCTGTATCAATAACTCCTAACCTCGGGTCTGGCAAAGTGTTGCTGGCATCATCTTCTTAACACATATAATTAACATACAACCTAAAAAACAACATGGGCATTCTGTTCCATCATCATGGAACGGGTGCTTTCTTTTGTATATGAAATGGCGGTATTCTTCTGAAGTTTCTGTGATCAATGCTTTGTATATATCCTGTATCTGCAACAATATTCGTACAGTAGACCATCAAGTCAGTATCTGTTTTTAGCATTGGAAAAATCGTTAACCAGCATTTTTCTGGAATTTATCATAGCTTGCAGAAGTCACACAGCAGTAACTGTATCTTTTTTCCTAATATAACAATTTACTGGACAGTTTAAAGATGTAGCAAAAGCAGGGGCTCTGGGGATGATAAAAAATACATACCCTAAGATTGACGTATGAACGGCTGTGCTTTGATGATCTTGCTTTAAGAGATTCACAAAAGGCCTTTACAGAAACATGACTTTCAAGTAGAAGACCATTTAACCAATCCAAAAGATCAAAGTGAAATTTAGAAGTAGACGGCCATAGCTTATATCTCACCAGTCTAACTGCTTCACATTCACAGCTACAAAAATTCAACCATGCGGTTGTGTTGTCTACCTTTAAAATCATGTTAGGAAAATGATAACAACAATGCCAACAGATGCAAGCGGCTAAATCTTTCAGGATGCAAGGGGCTAAATCTTTCTGGATGAAATAATTTTTTGTTACAGAATTACAATAAACATACAGTTAGGTTTAATAAATTCAAAAGCCTGGAATTTCATTATAAATTGTTTTGTCAACCTTATCCATCAACTATTACCATATCCTTCATATACGATGTTTCACAATTATTATGGGAGGAAATTCTCCAGTTAGGCGTTTCTGTTGTATATCCAATGTATGCCTCATTCAAAACAAAGACGGCTTAATGCTTTAATTCAACATGGAGTTGGTGATCTTTCATAGTACTTTCACAAGTAAATTTGAAAAATCTAATAAAGGCCAGCAGTGACATCAATGTACTACCAAAAAACAAAAGATTTATCATCTAAAGAAAAACATTAATTTAAATGCCCAAGTAGACTTTAGTATGGTACATCAAATACTACCACAGATGTATACACGTTACAACTTACGAAAGGCCAAAGGAATTGTAAAAAAAAATATCTATAAAAAAAAGGATAACAGATTTTTAATTGATTACCTTCCATGCCTCAAAAAGATGCAAATGTGGATACTAATGTCGGGTTTTTAAACAATCTATACATAAACTGTCCCACTGAACACAATCCACACATCTAAATAAAAGGTTATCTTCAACCACAGTTGAACACTCTGAACATGTGGCTGACTTGGGGTACTCTCCATCCAAAAAACATGAAAATACATTGCCTCGGATGGTTTTCTGTAAACTGTACTGGTTGCAGTTGTTGAAATCTATATTTAGAAAATAATCCAATTTGTAGAGAAAATAAACCCCTATTTACAAAAAGGTGTGCGACAATTATGTAGCCATTTAAAAAAGTCTATAGAGTGCTAGCCTAGAGGCCTAGAACGAGATCCCACTGGCATCAATTCCCAACAAACGAACACTTCTATACTGTTTAAGATACCATTCAAGCAATAAGTAGCGGACGTTTAGTTGGTTGTTACTGTGATTTTGACTAGTTGTTTCATGTAATTTGTCCGGATGCTTTGTATAGAGCCATAGCTATCATTGCGATCTGGGCCGGACTAAACGTCCGCTACTTATTGCTTGAATGGTATCTTAAACAGTGTAGAAGTGTTCGTATGTCTGGCATGAACAGTACTCTTTTTAAAAGGGTACTGTTCATTTCTGATACACGGATACTTTTAAGCCTGTATTGGAAATAAACAGGCCAGTTTTATCAAAGATTGCCAATGGCAACGAGGTAGAAGTGGGATGTAATACTTGATGTACCGTCGTAGCCTAACCCAGCTCAGTTTGTATATTTCTCCAGTTTATTCTCGATCTTATAAATCATGATACAGCTTGGTTGAACATAGGACAGCTCAGTAATCTTGCATCAATTTGAGTAATAATAAACATGGACGTCAAGACCCCAACCACGTGATTGTGGAACAATTCTAGCAAATCTGGATGGATGGACAGGGGTGACAATTTTATACCCCCACATAATGCGAGTGTATAAAAATGTAATCATTACGTTATTCATTCTAACATCAAAAATAACTATAACTTTTCAAGGTACATTAGAATACTTACGTCTTCTTAAGCTGTTAAAGCATTAGCCCTTTTTAATTCTTCTTTTTTCACCCCACTAAATTGGGGAATTTTATCATCAATTAAATAATCAGTTAAAAATCTGTTGAATTTTGTGGGACCAGGGTGGCCTTCCAAAACTGCTATCCCAACACATTTGCCAAGGGTCCAAGGACAAGCTACTGTCTTCAAATATGACTTGACTTGACTTAGTCCTCTTCGTCCCTTGCGGAACATAGGGCTGAAACAGTCGTCCTCCATCTAGCTCTGTTTTGTGCTATCTGCTTGGCTTCTCTCCAGGTAACGTGCCAATAAACATCATTTCATTTCATTCCTCTCCAGGTAGTTCCAATTTTGTCTAGATCTTTTACTCTAGTTCTCCTCCAGCTGTGTGTTGGTCTCAAATATGGCAGAACCGTTAAACAGTAAGGGAAAAAATTATGTAGTTAATCCTCCCGTGTCCACACCATCTTCCCCAATAAACTTCACCCGGACCGAATGGGTTTCAACCCGTCTTCTTCTGATGCTTCAATGAGCTGGTACATAAGAACTGGGACCTTACTACTGAAATATACCAGTTTTGTTTCTTTGTTCTGAGTTGAGCGCAAATACTTCTATAATACAGTCATGAATTTTGCTGAAAAATTCTACGATAAATGATTTCCTTTTATCGATAGGTTTCAGTTCAGTTAACCATCATTTCAATTCTCTGATTTTCATTCAAACTGAAATCTTATGAAAGTTGAATCTCTAAAAAACGTCACATCTGAATTTAAAAAGGGGGGTTGGGATGGCCTAGTGGTCTAGATTGGTCAGCAATAGATGAACCATTACCTGCTTGAGGTGTCTCGGCAGGTGTCTGTCCATGGTATCTGACATATGTAGTGATTTCACGACCGCATCGGTAATAGCAGGGATGGCATTGGAAATAGCCTTTGCTATTTTGTTGTCCAATGAATCTCTGTGTTTTTGTACTTTACTCCCCTGAGCAAGCCTTTTAGTTGCTTTTAACTTTGTGGTGGACTGGTGTTTCCTCGTAGGTAATTTCATGTTTGTTAATCTGAAGAAAATATATCCAAAAATTGAAATTAATGAATTAAAGATAAAAAATACCAATAAGAAATGGTGCCATCATACATTGACCAAAGCCTTTTACACCGAGCCAGAGCCCTAAACAGTTACACATCTGGGCCAGTGCCCTGATACTTTTACATGGGCCAGTGCCAAAGTCGTAACGCGCCATAGCGCTAATTCTTTCATTGCTCAGGAGCGATAATATGCCTACAATTGTGATATGGCCAGTGCCTTTATGCGTTCTTGTTAAAGAATACAATTCTCATACGGTAGTGTATAATCCGAAGATCGCAGACCTCAACTATAATCCGCAGACCCCCTATACTACATTCCGCAGACCCCAACTATAATCCGCAGATCCCCTATACTATATTCCGCAGACCCCAACTATATTCCGCAGACCCCAACTATAATCCGCAGACCCCAACTATATTCCGCAGACCCCAACTATATTCCGCAGACCCCCTATACTATATTCCGCAGACCCCCTATACTATATTCCGCAGACCCCCTATACTATATTCCGCAGACCCCAACTATAATCCGCAGACCCCCTATACTATATTCCGCAGACCCCAACTATAATCCGCAGACCCCAACTATAATCCGCAGACCCCCTCTACTATATTCCGCAGACCCCAACTAGAATCCGCAGACCCAAACATTCATAAGCAACATTGTACAGGACCGTGTATAGGGGTTGATGGTTCCTTTCTATAACCACCATGGCCCCTTATTTTCATTTTTTGTACAAGTATATCATTTTTTGTACAAGTATATCATTTTTTGTACAAGTATATCATTTTTTGTACAAGTATATCATATGTTCCAGTGAATCAACAACGGACATTTGAAGCCATTATTTTTGCGCTGACATTTTTTCATATACAAGCAATGTATCGATATGTGTCGATACTTAGACTTCGAGAATATATCATTTAATTTATGTAATACATGGACAGAGTGTGTGAAAGGGGCTAATATTCTATATAGCCCAGTGAATTATGGCAATATATGAACCATCTGATGAAATTTTCGTTATAGTAATGCCGAGTCAGTCCTTTGAAGTCAAAGATCAATCGAATTCAAAGCTTTGGACATAAAGTCAAATTACTGTGACCTTTCAACATTGTATTAGGAATTCTGAAAGTGTGAAAAATTTTAAAAATTGAAGCTTTAAATGGGATCTGCGGAATATAGTATAGGGGGTCTGCGGATTATAGTTGGGGTCTGCGGAATATAGTATAGGGGGTCTGCGGATTATAGTTGGGGTCTGCGGAATATAGTTGGGTCTGCGGAATATAGTATAGGGGGTCTGCGGATTATAGTTGGGGTCTGCGGATTATAGTTGAGGTCTGCGATCTTCGGATTATACACTACCTTCTCATACCTTTACCGAATGTTAAAATGAGTAGGCTATTGGCAGACAGGGAAGCTATCCCTGGTAAAAAGCAATAAATTATCTATTTAACTACTAGAAATGGTACCTGATAGAAAAATTATATATTATTAAAATAAGAAGGACAAACAAAATAAATAATCATGCAGCACCACACTCTCCTAATGGTTTACATTTCTTCATTGCCAATAATACCGCACCGCGTAAATTTCTAATATAAGGTTGATAGCCGTATGCCCTGGATAAATGGACGCCGTCAGAAAACACCGGTTTAGGGGAGTTATTTATCCCACTAAAACACCAAAAATTAATTGTCTTTTTTCTTTAAATGTTCTTTTAGTGCACTGTTGGCTTCTTTTACTCGTGTATTATAATCCACAACCGTGCAGTTCCTTGTCTTGGTTCTGTTAAACAGTGATCCTATTTTCACACTCTTTATATTATATCGCTTACTAAGAGTCTCTGCATACGCGATTAATTTAAACACTATTAATTCGGTGTTATCCTCGGCACTATCAAGGTCGTTTCCTCCCAAATCAAGTATCTTATAAAGCCTAAAGGCTGAGTCACACTAGTGGATTTATCCTGAGGTTTTATATGCATAAGCTAAATCCTTTCATGTTAACGGGAAAATTTGTCCTATAGGTTATAGATTTTCTGACCTACGGACAAATCCTTAGGTTTAGAACAAGTCCTATTTTCGTAGGATTTGTACTGTGAATTGACCAATCAAACGCAGCGCGCACTTCCTCAAAATGGCAGACGTCTCTAACTCAACCGGGCCGAGACAGAGAATTTTATTTTATATTTCAATCGCCAAAGCGTGCTGTGGTCTATTCAGTCCGAAGATTACCATAAACGAGAGGAACGACAATCTTTGTAGTTTCCTTCATATTTAAATTTCTGCTATTACTGATCACATGACCAAAACCTATAGGATTTTACTTAATGTATGATCATAAAAACCTAGAGGATTTATCCTTTAAGACGTTCGCTAGGATTTGTCTTAAAGGAAAAATCCACTAGTGTGACTCCGCCTTTAGTGAGGTTTGAATAGACGAAATCGGAAATCTAATAGTAAGATAAAATTTATTATTCGGCCTCCTGGCGAAAACATATTTTCCATGTTGATAATAAAATGCAGGATCAGCTCGAAGAAACATGAAAGCCTGTTTAGCATATTATGTTGAATATGATTAATAGCTTGAGAGATGAATTCAGAAGCGATAATTTACCCTGAACAAGACTAAAAATACTCACTTTAAATTCCTCAAGTGTATGTTCAATAATTGTTGCCTGTTGGATTTGGTCCATCATAAGTGCTTAAAGTGAGACGTAAGCTTTGTTTTAAGTTGTCTTATGAAGTTGTAACTGCTGCCGCTGCTTCTTGTATTGCTTTATGGATCAGATTTATACCCTCCTTTGCATTTGAAAATCGTGAATTCACATGTGACATAAACGAGGACATAGTATGATCATGTTGCATAAGTGTATTTGTCATGGCAATATTGCGTTTTGTTAAAGCATTAATATGTTTCGCCAATCATCCAATGTGGCTGTGCAAAATAATGCTTTAGAAAGTTGCCCAATAAATCCTATAAATGCTCTTTTCGACCTAGAAGTTGACTTCTCTTCGGATAATGGTAGTAGGCTCTTGATCTGGGTGATAGTTTTGTTCATCGTAGTGGAGTCTTGTTCATCGTAGTGGGACTTCTTGTCTTAAGAACCGTCAACTGATGTGACATAACTTCTATCAGTTGACAATGAATATTAGTATTATTTCTAGGACAAGTCAAGACAAGGTGGATATGCAAATAAGTAGATATACTAATCTCATACGTATGTAGCCAATATTCATTCGCAAAATGAACAATAGCCATTAGTTTAAATATTACTCCATAATTAACAGTAGCCATTGGTTCAAATATTACTCCATAATTAATCCGTTGAATAACCTCTCCCTTGGACGAGACTGTAAATAAGTTGAATTTCGTAAAGGAACTTCCATTGACTGAAAAAGATAGTGAGATGATAAGTCTGGGGTGAAGAAAAAGTAGGATCCATACTAAGACTTCTAGCACTTTAATATACACGTAGGTTTCGGGGAGACTTATCATCCCCAATTATTATGGCCATATTGCTTCACATTTTGAAACTTTACATTGTATTGAGCGAGGATTGTATGTCTCGATCTGTTACTGAAGCCGTAATCTTATATCTTTGAGATACTTGCACTCAATCAAAATGTGCTTCACTGTCAAAGGAACATGACAGTGTTCACATTGCGGTTGAGGCTCTCGCTTCAGGATGAAAATATGAGTTAAAAGTATGACCTATACGAGAGCGACACAAAACAACTTCGTCTCTCCTATTATTAATAAATAAAGGAAACGGCATTCTAAGTGTAAATCATGTTGACCAAATAACAAGTGTCGAGATAATGATGTATATTTCTTGTTTCATTCAGGTAAAAAAAAGTATGGCAAGCAATACAGACTCCTCTCGGCAGCCCTGTCTCAATACCAGATAAATTCCAATTTTAAAAACCATTGATGAATTAAATGCCACAAAAATAAAGAAAACCAGTCTTCTCTACACTTCAATATTAACACCTGAGAAAAAACTGACGATGATGAAGTTTCACCCATAAAAATAAAAAAAACAGGGGGAAAAACTGATGAGGATGAAGTTACACCCACAAAACGATGAGGATGAAGTTACACCCACAAAACGATGAGGTTGAAGTTACACCCACAAAACGCAATATGCATTTAGAGAGGTCTCAACTTGATGTGGTGGCAAATGAGCAAAAAAATAATAGCTTAAATACTCGAGGATTATTCTTGCACAGAGAAAATATGTCATTAAGGCAACAAATTGCCAACCAAAGTGCAATGATTAATGAAATCTTTCCAGTCGATATTGATGCAGACCTGGAACCATCAGTAACTGTTAAAGATGAAATTGGGAAACAAGAAAATTGACTATGTTTCTAAAACCCACATTATGTTTCTTGTAGATAGATTTTCTTTTCTTCTTGTGATTATAATAGGCCTATTCTCTTTGTAGTTGTACCTTTATTTTAGACTTAGTTAAGTAACTTAATTTTGTACATAATTTTGTGTAGGAAATATTTTCTTGTTTACATTTCTCTCGCCAAAGGGTCTTTTCAAAGCAAAGTAGCTTTCAGTTTAGTATTTTTTTTGACATTCCATTCTTTAGTCGTCTTTCTTTGCCATTGTTTGTAATATCTATAAAGAACTAGTAAAATAAATATTGTCATTTCATCTAAAAACAATCATCGTGGTGATTATTTGTGTATCTTACAGTTACATTCCTGCGTACAAACTGGGTGATTTGATGGTATTTGAATTCAAAACATATTCAAACTAATTAATTTGTCATAATTTTGCTTCAAATCTTTCTGCTATAAAAATTCGACCAAACCAGGCCATGTTTATGTCACGTTTGCGTCATTTTAATCGAAGAAGGTGTGGTACGTGTCGTCTAAGTGTGACCTTTGACATCACGCGTGCAGAATTTCAGAATCGTCGGGCTGTTGATTAGGGGAACCCTTACATTTTTGTCCCGTATTTCGGGGGATCAAGTATTTTTCTAGTAACATTGGATATCTCATATTTCCACATATAGGATTAAAGAGAGATAAAATGCCTAATTCTCAGAAAGAAAAAATCAAACAAGCAGACAAAAGAAGCCATAAATTACAGAGAGATCAAATGCTCAAAAAGAAACGAGCAAACAAAAGAAGCCATAAATTACAGAGAGATAAAATGCCTAATTCTCAGAAAGAAAAAATCAAGCAAATAAAAGAAGCCATAAATTACAGAGAGATAAAATGCCACAGACCAAAAAAGACCAAAATTCGCCAATCTGATCGTATAAAAAAAATTAAATCTAGATCATCACCGGATGTTATTACAGCAATTAATTCCTTTGTAGAAGCTATCAGACATGGAGCCGAACACACTTGTGTATCTTGCTTGCGAAGACTATATAGATCGTCTGTTCAGTTATTTAAAGCCAGTAATTATAAAAAAAAAACTTTCTGACCATGCAATTTACCAGTATTGTTTAGGAGTTGTTACTGGTTGGATATGCAAACAATGCCGACTTTTGGACGAACCTTGTTGAAAAAAACAAAATCTTCGGGCACAACAAGTTGAAAGTCCCAATATTGATGATTATACACCGTCGCACGGACTCTATAAGCGTAGATCGTATATAATCTAGTACTCGATTTACCGGTCTTATGCTTACAACAAAAATGTTCGGGTAAATCTATGGCTCAATGCCAAAAGCGGGAAAAGAAGGTAGGAATGTATATATCGTGATTATCCAGACGCTTTTTATATGACCACGACAGAAATTCATCTTTTTTCACAATCACAATATCTTACAAAACTAACGCCGTATCACGGAAAGTGGTTAATTAAAAAAATCACTTATTTATTAGTAATGTAATACAATCACTAGTAAATAATTTAAAATAATAACCCATCGTGAATGCAAACGTCATGGAGAGACTTGACAACCGACCAAGTTAATAATCTCCAACCCAAATGTCTCGATACCATAACAAAACTACTCTTCACTGTTTTCGGATGGTACAAAAATATTTTATTTAACTTTTCAAGCTCGACTTTCGTGATGAAACGGTCTGGATTTTTAAATAAGTTACCTGCGCTTGTGTTTTTAAGATTAGGCCTACACGCGCCCGTCAAAAATGATGCCCTGAGGTAAGTATGTCATTCTATCGAATCTATCGGTAGAGTATAATTCACCTACAGCATTATTATAATTACGTACCGTAAATATTCATTATCATCATGGCGTCTGCTAATGTTAGAAACGGTAAAACAGCAATAACAAACGATGATTTGCTGCCTTAAAAAAATTCCTCCAGTCCCGTATGGACTTTCTTTGGGTTTAAGCCAAATGACGAAGACCAGGCCATAGTATTCTGCAAAGTTTGTACAAAACCAGTAATAGCCAAAGGTGGCAACACAACCAACCTCTATCACCATTTGCGAACACGACACCCAACTCAGTTCAAAAGCTTGAATTTGAATACGAGGCCCCCGACCAACAGAAGTGGAGCTGCAACAAATTCATTAATATCTTTCTCAACTAGACCAGCCACTGATTGTTTAAATAGATGGATAAAGATAACGGAGGCGGTAACCAAATACCTAACATCTGAAATGGTTCCGATTTACACGGTGGAGAAAGGGGGGGATTTATTTCCCTACTATAAACCCTAGAGCCCAGGTATAAGCAGTTAGTTATACCTTTTTAATTGTGGCTATTCCAGAACTGTACAATAAAGTACACTGCCAAGTTTCAAGCCTATTGTCACATACCGATTATTTCTCTGCCACAACTGACATGTGGTCTTCCCGAACTATGGAGCTTTATTATAGTTACACTGCTCACTTTATCAATGATGATTGGGAGCTACAAACAGTTTGTCTCCATACATTATTCTTTCCACGAGATCATACAGGTGAAAACATCAGTGAAGGCCTGAAAGATACACTCCAGTCTTGGAATCCAGTAAGAAGAGGCAGACCTGTATAACAACAGATAATGGAGCTAATGTGGTAAAAGCATGCGCATTAAATGGATGGCCGAGAGTCCAGTGCTTTGGACATCGACTGCACCTTGCTACTAACCATGCCTTAAATGACGAAAGAATAGTTCGTGCTAGAGCAGTATGTAAGAAAGTGGTGTCCTCTTTTTCATATAGTTGGAAGAAAAGACGTGAACTTACAAAACGACAGGGTGAAATGGGTCTTCCAGTACACTCACTAATTACAGATTGTGACAAGAGATGGGGCTCTTTTCAGGAAATGGTGGGCAGATTTCCTGAGCAGGAAAAAGCAGTTCGAGCTGTATTAATGAATGATCGTAAAAGTTCATTCCTAGTCCCTAAATGGCAAGATCTTGAGGTATTGGAGGTGATGAATAAAACATTAAAGCCCTTGGCTGAACTTATGCTTTGAATGGTGAAAAGTTTGTTAGTATTTCGTCTGTTCTTCCAATGCTAGATGTTTTAAACAAAAGAAATAAAGAAGAAAATTCCTTTTTACCAACCGGTCAAAAGTCATGAAACTTGGAAAGTTCTTCAAAAACAGAGCTTCATCTGGTCAACAACCAACTAGTACCGAAAATACCATAGAAAAAGAGTTGAATTATTATCTGTTTTTGTCGTTGCTACACTCTGAAAGTGTCCCTCTGGAATGGTGGAAAGATCATTGTGTTTTCCTTCCTAGGCTGTCTAAACTTGCCAAGAAATACCCCTGCGTTCAAGCTTCCAGTTCGGAACGTACGTTTTCCACCAGCGGAAATATTGTATCTTGCAAAAGAACAAGACTAAATCCAGAAAATGTCAACATGTTAGTTTTTTTGGCAAGAAATAAAAATATTTGTGTGTAGGATCATAATCATAATGTGTTTTATAGTCGAACTGAAATCCTGAATTGTTTTACAGTTTATATATCAGTGAATTACTGTATTCTATGGTTTAATGAAAACCTAACTTTTTATTTTGTTATTCTGTGACAAAGAATTTACTAAAACTTAAGCAACAACGTTAAGACATTAAATATTTAATGATTTCCACTTGCCAAAAATTCCAAAACTCATAATTAAATAGTACTATAGTATAGTACCGGTAGTGCCAAAGTGTTTTTTTTTTGTTTTGTTATTTTTTGTTGATTGAATGTTCTTTTACAGGAGATTGCCAATTGATATAAATAAAATAATAAATACAACACAGGCCTACGTTTTTCTTTATTAGTATTTGCTACAGTATGCATACAAGATGGGGATCAAGACTGTCACAAAGTATTCGAAAATTAGACTTTTATACACATGTAAAAATTATCACGATAATATCGTGATATTAGATAAATTATTATCACGATATTTTTTTTTCATTATCGCCCAACCCTACTTTACAAGGTATCTCAAATAACTATGGTGTAGAACTCGCCACACAGCATCGATCAGCCGCTGTTCTCCACATACACAAAGAGCCCTGCCCTCTGCGTCTCACCAATGGGCATCACTTCCAAGTAATATCCGACAGGGTTAAGAATTGATTTGTCTATGAATGTTGTTGTCTTTGATTGGTTCATTGTTAGTTCTTGTTTGGAGTCTTTGTTTTAAGACTTTATTGTTTGCATTTACTTTCATTATGTATATTATATGCCTTAATAAAGTCTATGTATGCCCAAACCTTGGTTCTCAATCTTAAAAGTTACTCAAGCCGGCGCCTAGCTGTATATATGATAATCAAACAAACGTTAATCAATTCTTACTTTCTACACAGGGCCTATAAATGAAATAAAGTGAGGTTTAACGCCCTACTGTTATGCACCTAACCTTAGCTAATGGAATAGGGGCATACGCCATACAGTGTGCTATGGGGAAATTTTTTCCCGGCCTACGCCTTATAGAATTCCAACTGCCAAGGGATATTTTACGTGCACGCCAATGTTTTTCGTCGTATCCAAACCACTAGACGGCTGTCCTTAGCAGGCCCCCTGGAGGTGAGATATTACAACTATATTAAAGGGTAATCCATCCCCACTTGTCACATCGGATATAGACGTGAAAATCTACTACTGGGAAATAATAACACCTTTTGATTATACAATAGGTGAACTATTTTAAAGCAAAATACATTTTTCATCTCTAATAATTACTTCCCTCGTTTATTCTAACCCCTAGAAAGGGGAGAGAACAAATTGATAGCTGTATATTTACATTAGCAACGTAGCCTAGACTATCAAGGCCAACCCGTTATCTCCCCTTGAAGCCTAGACTATCAAGGCCAACCCGTTATCTCCCCTTGAAGCCTAGACTATCAAGGCCAACCCGTTATCTCCCCTTGAAGCCTAGACTATCAAGGACAACCCGTTATCTCCCCTTGAAGCCTAGACTATCAAGGCCAACCCGTTATCTCCCCTTGAAGCCTAGACTATCAAGGACAACCCGTTATCTCCCCTTAAAGGTTCTAGGCTAACACTATTGAGAGGATCAAAAGTAATTTTTATTTTTTTAATTGTTTCAACTATGGGGAAACAAAAACAAGGACCATCGACATCAAGAAAATACATTCGTAAGAGTAAGAGCCCTTACGACGCTAAACAGGGACCAGTGGCAGTAATCCAAGAAGACGATGCCAGACTCAAGGCTATTATTTCCTTCTCATTTTTTATTATCGAGAGAATCTCAAACATTTGTTTTCTGGGGATTATAAAGATCTGTGTAAGAAATCGCAAGACTTCACTGATGAACTTTTTGGTAATGATCTTTAAAACATGTAAGGATATCAACTGCCACTCACAGGATCATAATTCCTTTTCATTGTCCGAATTCTAAAAAGCTAATTGTTCCTGTAATACTTTCTCTCCTTTTCCTTCATTTTTTTGGTGGAGTATTTGGTCAAATTTGCAGTTTTAAGTAATATGCCCCCCTGGGGTGTAGGGGGTGATAAGAATATACCCTTCGTATGTCCTGCGTGTCGTAAGAGGCGACTAAAAGGATCCCTGTAATGGGGCAACGTGTTTGCCGTGCGTTGCGACCCGTGTCGGTGGAGAGTGGAATCCTGGTGATTGAGTAGAGATTTGGCTTGCGAGCCCCTTCTCTGCAACACATTGCTTTGGCCCATGGTTCACCTAGACGGGAGGTCAGAGTGGCCCACTCTGATCAATCGGCTTTGGTCGTTTTAGCCCTGTAGAATGTACCCTTTTTTATCCAATGCTCTGTTGTTTATTCACTCAGCAATTGCTTACCTTTGTGTCCTTAGTACATTCTACAGAGCTGCGGCTTGGGTCAATCCGGTTGGAATGTATTTTTTACTTCTGGCTTGAGTATACCCCTCGTCGAGCCCTGAGGCAATGCGCTGGTTATCCGTGCTAGACCTCCCCCTAGTAGGCAGGGAAGTAACCTGGGGGACGACGAGGGGTGAAATTTAAAAAAAATAGTTCATGGCTTGCCAAATCCCCCCCACGCCAACAAATGAACGAACTATTAAGAAACGTCCTAATTCAGAGGACGTTTCTAATATATTTATTAATAAAATGGCAAAGTCATGGCCGAGGTTTCTCTTGATTGAGAGCCCCTCTACTGACTTATCTAAAGTCTCACCTTTTTTAATAGACAAGGGCATTGCCGGCTTGGCCGGTGAACCCAAATCTATTAAAAAATTGAAAAATGGAACACTCTTGATAGAATGTGCCAAAGAGCAGCATGCTACCATGCTTCTCAAGTCAACAACTTTGGCAGACATTCCTATCAAGGTGTCTCCACATAGATCATTAAATTATAGTAGAGGTGTTATTCGATGTCGAGATCTTGAAGGCAGCAGTGAGGATGAAATGGTTGAATACCTTTCTTCTCAAGGCGTCCAACAAGTTAAGCGAATTAGTGTACGCCGAGGAGATAAGGTGATTCCTACAAGCACCTATATCCTCACTTTTAATCGTCCCGACATACCAAAATCAATCAAGGCAGGTTATTTAAATATACCTGTTGAGTCCTATATTTCCAACCCTCTTCGCTGCTATAAATGTCAACGATTTGGACACAGTAAGACTGTCTGCAGGGGCAAAGACACCTGCGCTCGTTGTGGCCATGAAGGCCACGAGAGCGCTGCCTGCCAGGCTGAGTTTTGCTGCGTTAATTGCAAGGGTAAGCATTTTGCTTATTCTCGCGAATGTCCAGTATGGCAGAAAGAGAAAAGAATTCAACAGGTAATGTCTGAACGGAAGATTCCGTATTTCGATGCTAGGAAACAAGTAGAACTGACTTCACTCATTGCACCACAAGGGAAATCCTTTTCGAGTGTAGTTAAAGTTTCTACAAATTCCATATCTGTTCAGACAGACATAACCTGGCCACGTAAAGAGAAAAAACCTAAGACTTTGCCTCCATCAGGTCATGTAAAAGTGGTCTCGATCCCCACTGGGAGATCGAGTCAAAGCACTAACTCTCTCACTGATGAGATTATATCCTCCTTGCCTTCATCTGGAGTTATTGAGAAAATTCCCAATACTCCAATCCAAAATGGCAAGAAGGATCCTCTCTTGCGCGCCTCTAAAGCTGACACTGCTGATTCCAGTTCCACTGGGTCAGGGGTACAGTTTCAGGGTATTCCATCCGCAGAGGACAAAATAGTGCATCCTAAAAAACATTAAAAAAAATTAGACATATTTAGAGATAAAGAATCTAAGGGTTCAAAAAACCCGATTACTCTTTATAATAAATATGGGGATGATCTGATGGACGACATTACTGTAGTGGATGTCCATGAGGACCCACTCAGTAAGCCGCCAAAATTTAAATTTCCCTGACAATGGCTAATTCCATTATTCAATGGAATTGTCGTGGTTTAAAACCAAATTTTAATGAAGTTCAACTTTTAATTCAAAAGTATAATCCTTTAGCTATTTGTTTACAAGAAACATTTTTACGGAATTCTGACACTTTGTCTTTTAAACATTTTGTTGGTTACCATCATCATTCAGTTGGTGATGGTAGAGCTCATGGGGGTGTTTCTATTATTCTTAATGGAGACATTCCTCAGAGTAAAGTCACTCTCAACTCGCCTTTACAGGCAGTTGCAGTCCAGGTGACTTTGCATATTCCAATAACACTTTGCTCTGTATATCTTCCACCAAGTTTACATCTTAATCCCAGAGATCTTGATGACCTTGTTGCTCAACTTCCTCTCCCGTTTATTATTACGGGAGATTTCAATGGTCATCATTCACTCTGGGGTAGTCCAGATGATAACAACAGAGGTAAACAAATAGCGGACTTCATTAACATTAATAATTTGTGTTTATTAAATGATGACTCGCCTACTTATCTACATCCTGCCACAGCTTCTTTTTCTTCTCTTGATCTCACCATTTGCTCTCCGGTCCTATTTCAGGATTTTACATGGAGAGTAAATGAAGATCTATGTGGTAGTGACCACTTTCCAATCTTGATTGAAAATAATGGTCCCTCTCCGGTCGAAAGACCTCAGAGGTGGAAGTTGCATAAGGCTGATTGGGCTCTTTTCGAGTCTTTGTGTCTCTTCTCTTTTGATGCAAAAGAGTTAGAAGATGCAGATGAGCCCATGACCTTATTCACTTCAATTCTCCAAGATGTAGCTGAGCAGGCGATTCCAAAAACCACGACAGATCCAAAACGTTTCAATAAACCATGGTATAATGACGATTGCAAATCCGCTCTTAAAGAGCGTGATCGTATCCTAAGACGACTAAAGAAATATCCTTCCATGGAGAATATTGCGGCATACCAGATGGTCCGGGCGAAGGAACGTAGAACCATACGCCAAGCAAAGAAGGCTTCATGGCAAGGCTATGTCTCTAGGATCAATTCCCGTACGACTTCCAAATCGGTATGGGATAGGATTCGTAGGATTAAAGGTAAAAGTAGTGCATTATCAGTTAATCATCTCAATGTTGATAATACCACCTTAACAACATTTCCTGATATTGCTAATTCTCTGGCCAGTACATTTTCATTTAATTCATCATCCAATTTCTCCTCTGATGCCTTTCGGGGCATTAAACAACAACAGGAGAAAAGGCGACTTAATTTCAAGTCCCGCAATGATGAATGCTATAATGACTCATTTTCCATTGCAGAGCTTCGGGATTCGCTAAAGCGAGCTCGAGATACTGCAACTGGTCCAGATGAAATACACTATCAAATACTAAAACATTTACCTTTTTCCACTCTCTTAATTTTATTGAATCTTTTCAACCGGATTTGGGTTGATGGGAAATTTCCCCCTTCGTGGCACGAAGCCACTATAATCCCTATCCCTAAACCCGGCAAAGATCATACGAATCCTACCAACTATCGTCCGATCGCTTTAACTAGCTGTATTTGCAAAACCATGGAGAGATTGATCAATCGAAGGCTTGTTTGGTACCTTGAGTCCAACAACCTCATTACTGACCTCCAATGTGGATTTCGGTCCCAAAGGAGCACTCTTGATCATCTCGTTCGATTTGAAACGTTCGTCAGGGACGCTTTCATCCAGAAGCAACATTTAGTTGCAATATTTTTTGATCTGGAGAAAGCATATGATACTACATGGAAACATGGTATCATGCGCGACCTCCATAACCTCGGCCTACGAGGTCGCTTACCTATCTTCATTAAAAATTTCCTGGAAGATAGGTCATTTAAGGTACGACTGGGATCAATATTCTCTGACCCATTTCCCCAGGAAATGGGGGTTCCCCAGGGAAGTATTTTATCTCCTACACTCTTTGCCATTAAAATTAACACGATCCCAGCGTGCCTTAAACCAGGTACAAACGGGGCTCTCTATGTTGATGACTTTCAGATGTGCTATGGTTCTACAGACATGCGGATAATCGAACGTAAGTTGCAGCTTTGTTTGAATTTACTTCAACAATGGGCAACCGAAAATGGATTTCGTTTTTCGAAATCCAAGACTGTCTGCATGCATTTCTGTCAGAAACGAGGTTTACATCCAGATCCAGAACTTTTCTTGGATGGCAACCGCCTTCCAGTTGTGGATGAAACCAAATTTCTGGGGCTGATATTTGATAAGAAATTATCATTTATCCCCCACATTAAAAACCTAAAAAAGAAATGTCTGAAAGCCCTCAACATATTGAGAGTCTTATCAAATACTGACTGGGGAGCAGACCGTAAGGTCTTGCTCAGATTATATCGAGCTTTAATAAGATCTAAACTCGATTATGGGTGTATTGTGTATGGGTCTGCCCGCGAGTCTTATCTCAAAGAGCTTGACACCATACACAACCAAGGACTTAGAATCAGTTTAGGAGCATTTCGTACATCTCCAGTGGACAGTTTATACGTCGAGGCGCACGAGCCCTCATTGCACAACAGACGTGATAAACTGGCCCTGCAGTATGCTACGAAAATAGCATCATTACCAAATCATATTTCATTTAACACCATATTTAGACCCTATCATGAGCATTTGTATTTTGTGAAGACTAGAGTTATTCCATCATTTGGTATTCGCATACAACCTCTTTTGTCTGAGGCTGGTATCAGCCTTGACAGTATAGCGAATACCCCTTTCTTTAGAACTCCACCGTGGGCTATATCTCCCCCAAAGATCGATTTCGATCTTACTCAACATAAAAAAAGAGACACTAGCTCCACGGTGTTCCAATCTCTCTTTAGAGAGTTAAGGTCTAAGTATGGTGATTATGCTCCTATTTACACAGATGGTTCGAAAGATGGTGATCGGGTTGCTTCGGCTACCGTGACGCCATCCGAGACTATTTCTGTTCGCTTACCCCCTGCTGCATCTATTTTTACAGCTGAGCTCCAGGCTATTCTTCAAGCCCTGGAATTCATTAAATCCTCTTCATCTTTAAAGCATATCATCTATACTGATTCTCTGTCTTCGCTTCAAGCAATTAACAATAAACAGCTTGAACACCCATTAGTAGCAGATGTCTATCATCTGCTACTATCTAACGAGTTTAACAGCAAAGACGTCGTCTTTTGCTGGCTCCCCAGTCACGTTGACATAAGGGGGAATGATCTAGCAGATTTTGCTGCCAAAGCTGCTTTAGATCTTCCCCAATCAACTTTTTTAATTCCATATAATGATTTTAAATGTACAATAAATCATTGTATATATGACCGCTGGCAACGGTCTTGGGATCTTGCAGGTACAAACAAACTTCATCACATAAAGCCTCTCCTTGGAGACTGGCCAAACTCCTACAGATCTAATAGGAGAGATAAAGTTGTTTTGTGTCGCTCTCGTATAGGTCATACTTTTTTAACTAATATTTTCATCCTGAAGCGAGAGCCTCAACCGGAATGTGAACACTGTCATGTTCCTTTGACAGTGAAGCACATTTTGATTGAGTGCAAGTATCTCAAAGATATAAGATTACGGCATTACCGTTGCCAATCACTCAATCAATTGTTTGCCCAACCGGGTCTATATAATAAAGCGCTGGACTTTTTAAAAGAGACAAATTTTTATCGACAATTTTAATTGTAAATATCTGAATTATCGTTTAATGTTTTAAATATATTTACATAAAGTTTATGTTTATTTTTATTAAAATTTACTGTGATATTTGTTTTTATTTATGTAAATATAGTTATTAATGTGATTATATATTTCTAGTTTGTCTCGAGAAATCATATTTGTTTGGCGCAATATGGCCCGGTTGGAGCTCAAGTGCCAATAAACAATATTTCATTCATTCATTCTTCACTGCAAGTTTCATTAAAATATATTCAATATTAAAAAAGTTATGGCACTTTTAAATAGCATCACTTCCAAATCACATTTCATTTAACACCATATTTAGACCTCTGCATGAGCATTTATATCTGGTGAAGACTAAAGTCATTCCACCATTCGGTATGCGCATACAACCCCTATTGTCTGAGGCTGGTATCAGCCACGACAGTATTGCTAATACCCCTTTCTTTGAAACACCACCATGGGTTATACCTCCTCCCAAGATCAATTTAGATCTTACACAACACAAAAAGAGAGATACTAGTTCAACGGTATTTCAATCTCGATTTCAAGAGTTAAGGTCTAAATATGGTGATTATGCTCCAATTTATACAGATGATTCAAAAGATGGTGATCGGGTAGCTTCGGCTACTGTCACGCCGTCTGGGACCATTTCTGTTCGTCTTCCTGCTGCTGCTTCCATATTTACTGCTGAACTCCAGGCCATCATTCATTAAAGGGACAATAACACTCTCGCTGGCTTGACAGCTAAAGAAAATATAAAAATAGCCTTATTCTAAGTACTAGATGAGTTAGTGCCTTACCTGATGCGATAATTATCCATTAAATCCAATTTTACTCGTCCAGGGTGCTCGAAAGTATTTTTAAAGTCCAAATCACATTGCATTCGGTTACGTAACCGAATTTGAATTTTATTGTCGCCATTTGTCACAATTTGTGCCAAGGGAGTTATCTCCCTTGAGATTAGTTGACTTCCTGTTCTAAGAATAGCTTTCCATGATGTCATGAGCAGGGAATCCCTCGTTCTTCTTCTTTTTGTCGTGTGTCGTAAATAAATAAATACAAATATGGGCGAGAATGTGAAAAGAAATGGGGATTAATATGACTTGGATTAGCACACAATTCATTCAAACTGATTAATAACATTCTAGACAGTCCGTCTGAGGTTTAATCTGCCTGAATGGAGGTGTCAATCAGCTACTGTGTTCTCGAATTCGACTAGTGACAGTGTGAATTTTTCCTTCTTCGATCGACCCCCCCTGGGGTGTAGGGGGTGATAAGAATATACCCTTCGTATTTCCTGCGTGTCGTAAAAGGCGACTAAAAGGATCCCTGTAATGGGGCAGCGTGTTTGCCGTGCGTTGCGACCCGTGTCGGTGGAGAGTGGAATCCTGGTGATTGAGTGGAGATTTGGCTTGCGAGCCCCTTCTCTGCAACACATTGCTTTGGCCCATGGTTCACCTAGACGGGAGGTCAGAGTGGCCCACTCTGATCAATCGGCTTTGGTCGTTTTAGCTCTGTAGAATGTACCCTTTCCAAGTTTAATGCTCTGTTGTTTAACCACTCAGCATAATACATACCTTTGTGTCCTTAGTACATTCTGCAGAGCGGCGGCTTGGGTCAATCCGGTTGGAAGAGTTTTTTTACTTCTGGCTTGAGTATACCCCTCGTCGAGCCCTGAGGCCACGCACAGGTTATCCGTGCTAGTCCTCCCCTTAGTAGGCAGGGAAGTAACCTGGGGGACGACGAGGGGTGAATCAAACAAATTTTTTTTTCATGGATTCTCCAATTCCCCCAACACCACATAATAAACAAAACAAAAACAAACAGAAACGTCATAGCACCGATGACGTTTCTGAATTATTTACAAACAAATCAAAAATATCAAAGGCATGGCCGAGGTTCCTCTTGATTGAGAGTTCCTCTACCGACCTCTCTAAAGTTTCTCCATTTTTGATAGCCAAGGGCATTGCTGGATTAGCCGGTGAACCCAAGGCTATCAAAAAACTTAAAAATGGCACACTTCTGATAGAATGTGCTAAGGAACAGCATGCAACCATGCTGCTTAAATCCACATCCTTAGCCGACATTCCTATCAAGGTGTCGCCACATAGGTCATTAAATTCGAGTAGAGGAGTTATTCGCTGTCGGGATCTTGAAGGCAGCAGTGAGGATGAAATGGTTGAATACCTTTCATCCCAAGGCGTCTCGCATGTTAAAAGGATTAGCGTACGTCGAGGGGATAAGGTGATTGCTACAAGCACCTATATCCTCACTTTCAATCGTCCCGAAATACCAAAGACTCTCAAGACAGGTTATCTTAACATACCTGTTGATTCGTATATTTCTAACCCCCTTCGCTGCTACAAATGCCAAAAATTTGGACACAGCAAAACCGTCTGTAGAGGTAAGGACACCTGCGCTCGCTGTGGTCATGATGGCCACGAGAGCGCTACCTGCCAGGCGGATTTCTGTTGTGTTAATTGCAAGGGTAAGCACTTTGCTTACTCTCGCGAATGTCCAATTTGGCAAAAGGAGAAACGAATCCAACAGGTTATGTCTGAACGGAAAATGTCATACTTCGATGCTAAAAAGCAAGTAGAACTTTCTACACAATTTCCCATTGCACCACAAGGGAAATCTTACTCCAGTGTAGCCAAAGTTTCTGCTAGAACAATTTCTGTTCAGACAGATTTTACCTGGCATGAAAAAGAGGACATGCCTAAAATTTTACCATCAGGTCAAAATGAAGGTGTATCGAGCTCCTCTCAAACCAAAGAGAGCTCGATCGAAACTATAATTTCTTTGACTGGCGAGGGTTCATCTTCCTTGCCTCAATCTGAAGTTGTTGGGATCATTCCTGACACCCCCTCCCAAAACGGCAAGGAGTCATCTCCCTCGCCTCCCCTTGAAGCTGTTATCCCTGAATCCAGTTCTTCTGGGTCAGGATCGCAGTCAAAGGGTAATTCATCAAGAAAAGAAAAATTATTTAAGTTTCGAGATAGAGGGAAAAAGGGTTCAAAGGACCCTGTCTCCCTCTATAATAGATTTGGGGATGATCTGATGGACGGTATTGCCATCGAGGGGGTCTATATGGGCCCACATGACAAGCCGCCAAAAAATAAAATTCCCTGACAATGGCTAATTCCATTATTCAATGGAATTGTCGTGGTTTAAAACCAAATTTTAATGAAGTCCAATTATTAATTCAAAAGCACAATCCTTTAGCTATTTGTTTGCAAGAAACATTTTTACGGAATTCTGACACTCTGTCTTTTAGACATTTTGTCGGTTACCATCATCATTCAGTTGGTGATGGTCGAGCTCATGGGGGTGTTTCTATTATTCTTAATGGAGATATCCCTCAAAGTAAAGTCACTCTCAACTCGCCTTTACAGGCAGTTGCTGTTAGGGTGACTTTACATATTCCTATAACACTCTGCTCTGTATATCTTCCACCAAGTTTACACCTTAATCCTAGAGATCTTGATGACCTTGTTACACAACTCCCTCTCCCGTTTATAATTACGGGAGATTTCAATGGTCACCATTCACTCTGGGGCAGTCCAGATGATAACAACAGAGGTAAACAAATAGCGGACTTCATTAACATTAATAATTTGTGTTTATTAAATGACGACTCGCCTACTTATCTACATCCTGCCACAGCTTCTTTTTCTTCCCTCGATCTCACCATTTGCTCTCCGGTCCTATTTCAGGATTTTACATGGAGAGTAAATGAAGATCTATGTGGCAGTGACCACTTTCCAATCTTGATTAAAAATAATGGTCCCTCTCCGGTCGAAAGACCTCAGAGGTGGAAGTTGCATAAGGCTGATTGGGCTCTCTTCGAATCTTTGTGTCTCTTCTCTTTTGATGCAAAAGAGTTAGAAGATGCAGATGAACCCATGGCTTTATTCACTTCAATTCTTCAAGATGTAGCTGAGCAGGCGATTCCAAAAACCACGACAGAGCCAAAACGTTTCAACAAACCATGGTTTAACGACGATTGCAAATCTGCTCTAAAAGAGCGTGATCGTATTTTGAGACGACTAAAGAACCATCCTTCCATGGAGAATATTGCAGCATACCAGATGGTCCGGGCGAAGGCCCGTAGAACCATACGCCAAGCAAAGAAGTCTTCATGGCAAGGTTACGTCTCTAGGATCAATTCCCGTACCACTTCCAAATCGGTATGGGACAGGATTCGTAGGATTAAAGGTAAAAGTAGTGCATTATCAGTTAACCATCTAAATGTTGATAATACCACCTTAACAACATTTCCTGATATTGCTAATTCACTGGCCAGCACATTTTCATTCAATTCATCATCCAATTTCTCCTCTGATGCCTTTCGGCGTATTAAAAATCAACAGGAGAAAAGGCGACTTAATTTCAAGTCCCGTAATGATGAATGCTATAATGATCGTTTTTCCATTGCAGAGCTCCGGGATTCGTTAAAGCGAGCCCGGGACACTGCAACTGGTCCAGATGAAATACACTACCAGATTTTAAAACATTTACCCTTTTCAACACTACTTATCTTACTAGATCTTTTTAACCGGATTTGGGTTGATGGAAATTTCCCCCCGTCGTGGCATGAAGCCACAATAATTCCCATCCCTAAACCGGGAAAAGATCATACGAATCCTACCAACTATCGTCCGATCGCTTTAACTAGCTGTATTTGCAAAACCATGGAGAGATTGATCAATCGAAGGCTTGTTTGGTACCTTGAGTCCAACAATCTCATTACAGACCTCCAGTGTGGATTTCGGTCCCAAAGGAGCACTCTTGATCATCTCGTTCGATTTGAAACGTTCGTCAGGGACGCTTTCATCCAGAAACAACATTTAGTTGCAATATTTTTTGATCTGGAGAAAGCTTATGATACTACATGGAAACATGGTATCATGCGCGACCTCCATAACCTCGGCCTACGAGGTCGCTTACCTATCTTTATTAAAAATTTCCTGGAAGATAGGTCATTTAAGGTACGACTGGGATCAGTCTTCTCTGACCCATTTCCTCAGGAAATGGGAGTTCCCCAGGGAAGCATATTATCTCCTACACTTTTTGCGATAAAAATTAATACAATCCCAGCGTGCCTTAAACCAGGTACAAACGGGGCTCTCTATGTTGATGACTTTCAGATGTGCTATGGTTCTACAGACATGCGGATAATCGAACGTAAGTTGCAGCTTTGTTTGAATTCACTTCAACAATGGGCAACCGAAAATGGATTTCGTTTTTCGAAATCCAAGACTGTCTGCATGCATTTCTGTCAGAAACGAGGTTTACATCCAGATCCAGAACTCTTCTTGGATGGCAATCGCCTACCAGTTGTGGATGAAACCAAATTTCTGGGGCTGATATTTGATAAGAAATTATCATTTATCCCTCACATTAAAAATCTTAAAAAGAAATGTCTGAAAGCCCTCAACATATTGAGAGTCTTATCAAATACTGACTGGGGAGCAGACCGTAAGGTCTTGCTCAGATTATATCGAGCTTTAATAAGATCAAAACTCGATTATGGGTGTATTGTGTATGGGTCTGCCCGCGAGTCTTATCTCAAAGAGCTCGACACCATACACAACCAAGGACTTAGAATCAGTTTAGGAGCATTTCGTACATCTCCAGTGGACAGTTTATACGTCGAGGCGCATGAGCCCTCATTGCACAACAGACGTGATAAACTGGCCCTGCAGTATGCTACGAAAATAGCATCACTTCCAAATCACATTTCATTTAACACCATATTTAGACCTCTTCATGAGCATTTATATCTTGTGAGGACTAATGTCATTCCATCATTTGGTATTCGCATACAACCCCTTTTGTCTGAGGCTGGTATCAGCCTTGACAGTATTGCGAATACCCCTTTCTTTGAGACTCCACCGTGGGCTATATCTCCTCCAAAGATCGAATTCGATCTTACTCAACATAAAAAGCGAGATACTAGCTCTACGATATTCCAATCTCTCTTTAGAGAGTTAAGGTCTAAATATGGTGATTATGCTCCTATTTATACAGATGGTTCTAAAGATGGTGATCGGGTAGCTTCGGCTACTGTGACACCAACTGAGACCATCTCTATCCGTCTTCCACCTGCTGCTTCTATCTTTACAGCTGAACTCCAGGCCATTCTTCAGGCTTTAGAGTTCATTCAATACTCATCTGATTTAAAATATATAATTTTTACTGATTCTTTGTCCTCATTACAAGCAATAAATAATCAACAGCTTGATCACCCATTAGTAGCAGATATTTATGGTCTGCTACTATCATACGAGTTGAGCAGCAAGGACATTGTCCTTTGCTGGCTCCCCAGTCACATGGATATAAAAGGGAATGATCAAGCAGATTTGGCTGCCAAATCTGCCTTAGATCTTCCCTTATCCCAATTTTTATTACCATATGCAGATTTTAAATCTTGCATTAATCATTTCATTTATGACCGCTGGCAACGGTCTTGGGATCTTGCAGACACTAACAAACTTCATCACATTAAGCCTCTCTTAGGAGATTGGCCAAGCTCCTATAGAACCAACAGGAGAGATGAGGTTGTTTTGTGTCGCTCTCGCATAGGTCATACTTTTTTAACACATATTTTCATCTTAAAGCGAGAGCCTCAACCAGAATGTGAACACTGTCATGTTCCTTTGACAGTTAAGCACATTTTGATTGAGTGCAAGTATCTCAAAGATACAAGATTACGGCACTACCGTTGCCAATCACTTTATCAGTTGTTTGCCCAACCGGGGCTATATTGTAAAGCTTTAGATTTTTTAAAAGAGACAAATTTTTATAGAAAATTTTAATTGTTTATATCTAATTTTCATTTTCATGTTTTAAATATATATGCATAAAGTTTATATTTATTTTTATTTTTGACATTTACTGTGATATTTGTTTTTATTTATGTATATATATGATAATACTGTGATAATTTGATTATAGTTTGTCTCAAAATTCACCATATGTTTGGCGCAATATAGCCCGGTTGGAGCGCATGTGCCATTAAACAACATTTCTATCTATCTTCGATCGACAAGCTTTGAGTCCTCTCGTGGTCGGATGTTTATTTATCATTTATGATGTCTTTAGTAATATTTACGTGTAATTATTGAGAAAGTAAATTAGTAGTACCAGTAGTAGAAAGATCACCATGCTTAGAAAGACAGTAGTTACCGATTCGGCCAAGAAGCGCAGGCAAGCGGAATATCAGAGAAAGTTTAGGCTGAGAAGATCTATAACAAACGTGAACTTGGAAACAGAAGGATAAACTGAAAGTAGAGACTCATCAAGAAATGGCAAAGCTGTTATTGGACAGGTAGGCCTAAATTTGCCAAACAAATATTATCATCATGGGAATCTATATTCAACCTATTCTTATTAAAATTTTCTTACTATTTTCCATGGAGAAACGTTTTGAAAAATATTACTGTTTATTGTAATGTCTTTATAACAAACTACAAAGAGGTGAAATATATTGTTTCTATTTCTTTTCTTTATTTCCAAAATATTTGCGACCTAGAAATTGACACAAATGGTTGCAATGCATAATAATCATTTTTGTTTTTACTGTAAATTCCAATCGAATGGCAATTTACTGGTGTCTGCCGATCATTTTTTATTACACAGACTCTCCATGTAAGAATATGGGGTCACCGTCCTGACTTGTTGGGATGGCCTAGTGGTCTAAGAGTGGCACGCTTCGACCTCTAGCTCGCCGGCCACCTCTGGCTTGCGGCTGTGGTTTCGACCCTGGTGGGAGCGTATGTAACATGGAGATAAGGGCGCCTTCTCAACCTCGTGGGTTTCCTCAGGGCTCTCAAGTTTCCTCCCACTACTAAAGACTCCTACGTACAAGCGAATTATTCAATTAAAATTAAACCAATGTTAGTCCCGAAATGACCTAGTTATGTTGAGTGGACGTTAAACCCCATTTCTCTTTCTCTGTCCTGACTTGTTGAATATGCCTAGTGTATGTCTTTTAAAGTATTGGATGTCAGGAGCCCATCTTTTCCCGGTCAAATTACAATATCAAGGTGATATTGGGTTAGAGACTTAGCTACTGTTCTCTAATCTAACTAGGGTATTATGTCATTTGGGACTCGGGACTTGACATAACGACATTTGGGACTCGGTTTGGGACTTGACATAACGACATTTGGGACTCGGTTTGGGACTTGACTGGCGTCATTTGGGACTCAACACAAACAACGAAAGTTGTGACTCTTAATTTGAATATCTCATGATCTATGTTTATAAGTAACCTAAATTTAAATTAAATTATTGTAAGTTATCTATAATAACCAGACAATTTTCTGATGAATGACAGATGCATGTATTTATTTTTTCAGCTATAGTGGAATTTGTGTGCCCTCCACAAGCACTAGTACACCCAGCAAAGGAAAGGCTGGAGCACTGCATGTTTCAGAACTATCATCCATTCATGGCAGGTAATATTTGTACAGCAACATACGTTTCTGCAACTATTTTTTTTTTGGCAATTACCGGTATGGTACATGTATATCACCCTGGAGGGTTTCATCCCAAAATTATGTAGGTCGTTACAAAGCGAGGATTATATTAAAAAACACGAACACAACTGAACTTTTATATGAATTTTTAATATTTTATTTAACTAGTAATAACAATTATTCAATGACATTATTGTTTCATTCACTTAGCATTATATCCATTACCACTACACCTCATTTTCTATGTCCATATATATTTGTCACAATCATTTTTCGAAGCTGTTGGTAAGCTGCCAGACACTGTCATCATTAACACACTGGTAATGTTATTGTCACTTTAATACATGACAGTACTAATTATTACAACTGATTTTGTTTTTTAGTTCTGATACAGACAAGGAAAAGAACAGGCCTCGGGGAAATGTCTACAACATCTGTAGGAATTAGCCCCTTTCAAGACGATATAACTCAAGAAAAGTAAGTACCATAGTAAGTTTAGAGAGAGAGAGAGAAATGGGGTTAAACATCCACTCAACACAACTAGGTCATTTCGGGACTAACATATGTTTTTTAAATTTTATTTCAATAATTTGCTTGCGCGTAGGGGTCTTTAGCAGTGGGAGGAAACCGGAGTGCCTGGAGGAAACCCACAAGGTTGAGAAGCGCCCCTATCTCCATGCCACATACGCTCACACCAGAGCTCGAAACCACAGCCACAAGTCAGAGGTCAAAGCGCGGCACTCTAGACCACTAGGCCATCCCAACCCCCCATGTTTAATTAGAGGAGTTAAATAACCTTACAAAGGATTTAAATTTATTTAATGTCTTTTCAAACTAAGCATCTTGGATTAAACCCTGTGTATTGTCCATTTCTGTCCGGGAACGAGAATCTGATTTTCAAGACACAACAAGAGGGTACTACCACCCTGTTCCCTGTGCCAAGACGTCCATGGCGCCACATTACAAATTGTCTAAATGCGGAATGTCTTCTTCTTCGATTCATGTCTTCGTCCATTTGAATTGCAAGTACGTCATTCCTATACACATTGGCAAGATCCAATACTCCTGCCTCTAAACAATACTGTTCAAACTCCTGAAAAAAATTAAAATAACTATTTTTAAAATCTATTTTCAGTAAACCAGCTAATTTCAAATGACTGGCTGCAGAACCACTGCTGCTGGTTCCCACAGGCCAATGACATTAATTTTAAGGAAAGGTATCGAAGGATATTATTACAGAAAAAAATCACTTACTGGTCGTAATGAAATGCAGTTCTCTGGTCGGTTACCGCAACACACCTTTTCCATATCTGTTGGCATATCTCTACACCTGTCACAGGAACACCAATCTGGTGCAGTTGAGGTTGGATTAGAGGCTTGTATTGGCCGTTGGTTCCTTAGCTCGTCAGATATGTCAAATAACACTGCAGGCATTTTTTCGGCCACAGACAACAAAAGTCTCCTACAACCATCAATTTCAAGCTCATTTACCATTTTCTGAAATTGTTTAAATGTTATGTTTACAATTAGTAAATAAAATCTTGGCTCATATATTGTGTAAATATTTTATATAATTATTACCAGAAATGATCATATATATTGGTTATATAATTACAAGAATGTGTGTGAATAATAACAATTGTGAGCTTACAAAATATTTCTTTATATCTTAAAAATTTGTAGTTTCTTTGTATATATTTTACAACTAATAAAAAAGTTTTTTTCATACCTTGACTCGGTTTTTTCTTTTCTGAGCCTTTCGACCCTCGCCCTGGTTGACCCAGGTTTCTCTACTTGTTTTTTCCTTCTTTTTGGTCTCCGTGGGGTTGATGGAGGGGTGGTTGAAAAAGACGTAACATGTAGCTTCCTTTTAGACCTAATTTTCCTTGATGTAGATGCTGTTGATGTTGAAGGTTGGGTAGCTTGCACAGTTGGTAGAGTAGATGCGGTTGGGGGGTTGTCAACATCTGGCAATGAATCAGATGGCACAGTTCAACAGTTGGTAGAGTAGAGGCGGTTGGGGGGTTGTCAACATCTGGCAATGAATCAGATGATTCGACCTGGCATGCTCGACACAAGAATGGTAGATCGCTCCCGGTTCTGACTGAACTCAAATACACAGCTTTCGAAATACCTGTAAAAACCAAAATGCAAAGTGAATAAGAGGTTTTCCATCACTCATATAAAATTCAATCAATAAGTCGTAAATAATAGCCTAATTGCACACAAGAAATTTGTCTGACTTGTTCTACATGTTCTATGTGTCCATTTACAACAGGAATCACAAGAAACTGCTTTTTCATTTTCACCAATGGATTTATTACACATAACACTGTGACTGTCAGCCATAATAATTATCAACTAGTTCGATAGTGCAGAAATAAATCTGATGAATGATTTATTTAATTTGATATTATTTATATATTTTGAGGGTGAAACCATTTTGCAACTCCACGAATGAAGTTGGGTGAAGCCATACCGGTCTAATCGATTTATATGATCACTCATTTAACTCATTATCAATTAAACAAATGCAAGTAAATGATGAAGCCATGTCGGTCTTCGGTCTAATCAAAGCTAAGTATGAACCATCAATTAGGTAAACCAAACCTGAAGCCAAGCAGTCAGTCGAGCGTACCATTCACCTCGTAGTTCGCTGCGGCTTTGAAGCCATGAGAGCATAAATAATTAGCCGTTAACAATATAAACTTACTGAGAAAAATGGATTCATTGTATGGCATGAATCGTAGCAAAACTGTTAGCTGTGCCTGTGTTGTGTAAATATTACGAGCGAGGCGTATTTGACGCTTTGCGCATGCGCTACAATGGGATTCCCCCATTTCCGCTATGTAGACTGATTTTACCAGTCTCTAATAGTGCAATTGGTGAGAACACCATCCACTCAACGGAATTTTTCAATTTTTTTTAAATACTGTTGATAAGATCATGTATATACCACTCATGAATGGGGATATTGTATAATAGTACAATTTGATGACCAGAATGAAGATTTTGACAATTTTTTCATTGCCAGCCAGAGTGTTATTGTCCCTTTAAACCATCTTCATCTATAACACACATTATATTTACTGATTCTCTAGTCCTCTTTGCAAGCCATAATAAGCAATAAACACCTTGTACACCCATAGTAGCAGATATTTATAATCTGCTACTATCACAGGAGTTTATCGGCAAGGATATAGTCCTTTGTTGGCTCCCCAGTCATGTTGATATTAAAGGGAACGATCAAGCAGACTTAGCTGCCAAGTTGGCTTTAGATCTTCCCATATCACCATTTCTTTTACCTTACACCGATTTTAAGTCGTCTATTAATTTTTATATATATATATGACCGCTGGCAACGGTCTTGGGATCTTGCAGACACAAACAAACTTCATCACATCAAGCCTTTCTTAGGAGACTGGCCAAGCTCCTATCGTTCGAGCACGAGAGATGAAATTGTCTTGTGTCGCTCTCGCATGGGTCATACTTTTTTAACTCATATTTTCATTTTAAAACGAGAGCCTCAACCAGAATGTGTTCACTGTCATGTTCCTTTGACAGGAAAACACATCTTGATTGAGTGCAATCATCTCAAGAATATTAGATCTAAATATTACCGTTGCCAGTCAGCACGTCAGCTATTTGCTCAACCGGAGCTATGTGCTAAATTGTTAGCTTTTTTAAAAGAGACAAACTTTTATTTTAAATTTTAATTGTATATATTTATCATATATTGCGTTTTATATATTAATATATGTAAAGGAATTGATATTTATTTTTAATTATATTTTCTGTGATATTTGTTTTTTATTAACATATGAATACATCCCTGTGATATTGTTTTAATTTGTCTCGTAAATTTCATGTATGGCGCAATATGGCCCGGGAGCTGACGTGCCATTAAACAACATTTCATTCATTTTAGTCCAGAATGGCGCGAAAAGGTCAAAACTTTTGTCTATGTTTCCATTATGAAACAATGCCAAAATTAGCCCTCGAGCCCCAAATTGAATTATTCATAACTTGTGAAATCTTGTTGAAACGTCGCAGTGAAATAAACTAGAGTAATTGTTATTCCATAAATAGTGTGTTATTTGATTATGTTCCAATTACTAAATGCCTTTCAAAGAATAGAACAATGAAAGTGTTAACATATAAGGGAGATAACTGCTATACACGAAAAAATTGGGTCGAATCACGAATTGCATATTAAATCATAATTCAATAAAATGCAATAGCTATATTAATAAGACATTAAAATTTAGGTAATCCAGTATATCTCAAGTTCGATTTTTTTAAAATTTAAACTGGATTTCAATAAATTGACCTATTTATTATCTCCCTTTCTTTGTAAAGGTACTTTCCTGTTATATACCGACTGAACAAAGACTATTTCACTCTGTGATATCACTTTAGTGGAAGCAGACGTTAAACACCAAACGAAGAAAGAAGCATATTTCATTTGATCACTGAGAAACAACCGTTCAACAACCACCGATAGGCTTCTGAGTCAACTCACACAATATTAACGACAATTTACACGCTACGTCCACCGTTAGACTTCTAAGTCTAATCACACAATGTTAACGATAATTTATAATTTACACACAAGGGGATAAAGTAACTGTGTCTCACGGATGGTAGTAAAAACAAAGTTATATTCAAAGTCAATTCCTTTCCACCAGTATAAATGATAACGACAGAGCAAAGGGTGACCTGAAGTCGAACAGTGGGCCACGTTGGCATGTTGTTGAATATGGCTGGGCATAAAAGTAACAGTATGTCGTATTCATGGTTGCGATTTGTCTTTAAGGTCCACCAACGAACTTGTTCTGGGCTTGATAATCTTTTCGGTTATACTTCAGCATAATTATGATAAATACTGCTTTAGGGGTTAAAGATGGGTTCCCAGCAAAGTATTTATCGGCTGGTTATTTCCAATAAAAGTATGGCAAATTTGGTATTTATGAAAAGTATAGACACCCAATCTTACTAGAAAAATACTAGATTACGCGAAAATCGCCCATGGGGCAAGGCCTGGGCAATATTGTCAGGGAATCACTAACTGTCAACCCGACAGGATTTGCTGGCTTATTGTCTGCTAGCTTAGGTCAGGGAGCAGTTGTTATTTCTTGCTCAAATGGTTAGGCGGTTTTGGGAACATTGCGTGTTGTCAATGTACAAAATACTATGCAATTCAAAGGTGTAAAAAGAAGTTGACCGAAATAATTAAGAATTTATTTAGGCCTCAATAATATGGTAAATGTGAAGTGAGTAATGATAGATACATTTTGAAATATGGACCCTCCCACAATGAAATTAAGTCGGCAGACATTGCGTTTAACAACAGCTTACTTACAGCTATAGGTATCTCTGGCAAAAACAGAGTTTTGAAAGGGAATTGAAGCAAGTTTTTGATAGATTGGTTACTTTAAATATGTGTTTAGTCCAAATACTAGTATATCGTCGAATCACAAAGTTTGTAACCGGGAATGCATCTTTAAGTCATATATCGGATTTAAATTCTTAGATCACTCATTTTTGGCCTCGACCAAGAACATATGGAACTGGTTTTGGTGTAGGGGTAACTTTCTGTTAACAATCTTATCGATATTTCTGTTTTGATCGAAGATGATTGACATAATATGAATGACTGAACATTTTAAGAAGATACTAATCATATCATAGGTTCTCTTCTTGGGATCTACACCAAAGCGCCGAAAACCATAAAACACATCGAATCGAACCCAAAACTAGTTCACATCGGGTGCAACCTGGTCATCGTATACAGTGTGTAGCGGCGGGTCTCCTCCTGGATCATTGAATTATCTGTTTTTGTTACTATATTATAATGATTGGAGGTGGTATGTTAGAATACATGGTACACACTCCCGGTTATAATAATTAAAAACAAAATTTAATAATATCATACACTTTATATCAACTTGTTTTAGGTGGAAAAATAAAATTCTCCGTGGACCCATGGATTATATACAAAATAAAAACTATTTACGCTCGCTATTATAATTTTATAAATCTATTTACACATTTTTTTTTTCTTTTCAAAACGTCAGCTTTTTCTCATTAACACTTTTTTTTTGGCATTTTTTAAATTCTTCAATTCACATACTAAAACTTCAACTCAACAAAATTTCTCTACATATTTGCTATTTTTCTCTTCAAGATCTTGAAAGTTTTTTTACTATAAAAGACCTCGTCAGCACATTTACTTCTGCCCTGCCAAGTATGTACGTGTCTTCAACCTGCTGTATGTCGTCGCATGTCGGCCATCTAGCTACTCCATCTTCTTTCAATTTTTTACAACAAAGGACCTCTTCAGCACATTGACATCTGCCCTGCCAAGTATGTATGTGTCTTCAACCTGTTGAATATCGTCGCATGTCGGCCACCTGGTTACTCCATCTTCTTTCAACTTGGTTAAGAATTTGATGATAAACTTCCCAAATTGCTCGACTTCCACCACTTCGCCAAAACAAAAAATCTCTAAAAAAGTTCACCCGACCCCGTCGTCCACTTCAAATTGATCTACAAAAAATGTCGAATATCGTCGCATGTCGGCCATCTGGTTACCCCATCTTCTTTCAACTTGGTTAAGAATTTGATGACAAACTTCCCAAATTGCTCGACTTCCACCACTTGGCCAAAACAAAAAATCTCTAAAAAAGTTCACCCCGACCCAGTCGTCCACTTCAAATTGATCTGCAAAAAATGTGTATAACCTATTACTCATATTCCTTTATAGTTTGATTTCAATCCGCTCAACACCAGCCATAATTACAATTATATTCAACCAGGCCAACGTATGCGTCGAGGAAAGCCACTCGTGGCATGTGGGGCGCGTCTGAAGTGACAGTCTGTAATGGCCGTTGTACCATTTATTTTGCTTTGGAACTCTATTGCATTTGAGGCTCCCATGTACACATTTGCACCTCTCATCAGTTCTACCATCTGAAATTACAGATATTCCTTCTTAAAACCAAATTCTTGTTTGTAATTATGGTAACGTAAAATTTGGTCAGAGAAATGTCATGCAAAGCAATGGATGCTCTTGTAACACACAGAGAGAGAGAAGGTTATAGTATGTGTCGTTGTGGGGACACACAGCTTAATAATAGTTCGTATATTATTACACCCAGGTTTCCTCTTCTATTGACTGATCGTCTAGATAATTTATACTGATTTCACGTTCATTTTTAGGATAATAACACGATGGTTCTTCCAAGTAACTTGTATTATCGTTGTTGAAAATAGAGGTGGCTCCCGGTAGAATACGTCGTTAGATAATATTCGCTTGCCTAAAGAAACGGATTTCTACCTCTTACACATGAGAAGACAAATTAGCTCCAATAACTTAATATTCCACAACTGCGGAATACTCAATAATACAATACCAAACCCTTGTTATGATCAACTAAACAAGACAACCTACTCACAAGGTATGTACTAATTGTAGTGACCATGTCCGGCCAACTAAACAAGACTAACCACTCACAACAAGGTAGTCAAAATATCTCCGGTGTGTGCTCCACTGGGAAACAACATTCTGTACACAATTTACAAGACAAATAAACAAAATATGCACTATTAAAAATACAATTAAATAGGAATCTGTCCTACACTCTCCCACAATGCACATTGTTTTCCAAATAGGGGGATTCGTTCCGAAATGACCTAGTTTGTGTCGAGTGAACGTTAAACCCCATTTCTCTCTCTCTCTCTCTCTCTCTGTCAAAGACCAAGTCTGACTTGATACTCATCTCGTCGTGAAGAATAGTAACCCACTTCTGATCCTCAGGGAGAAGAGTGCTGTCTGTCTTATTTCATTGAGAACTTCTTGATAAAAAAAGCCTGAAGGTTTTATGAAATTGGAGAAATCACGAAGTGTAGATTCACCTGACAGGCGGAGAATGCCTATATCACGGAGGGATCTGTGTGATGCTCGACTCTGGGATTGTAATAAAATGGCCAGTCGTATCATCATAGGATGCCACACATGTCCTCTATGCTTATTTCTGTTTGTGCCAGAATAATTTAACAAACGGCTCTGATGTGATGTTGTCGTTATTAACCTTGGTGTCCAACAGTTCATCTGCATCCCCCAAAATATTCAGCAATTCAACCACAAGAGCTGGAGTTGTTGAGTTGAAATAGGGAGTCGTCACATCTATAATTAAACCCACCATGGCTTCTAGCACAATACTTCATTACATTACCTCAAATAGAACCAAGGAAAGTAATCTATCATACAACAGACACCATATGTTAGTCCCGAAATGACCTAGTTGTGTTGATTGGACGTTAAACCCTATCTCTCTCCCCTCCAACAACAAGGAACTACCTTGCTCTCTCTCAATGCATCTTGAAAATCTTGCCAATTCTCGGTCACATCTGGGTACAAATATAACTTTTAATGGTCCATGTATGTGGAAGACGATATGTGGTTTATGTTCATAAAATCAAAAAAAAAAGGTTAAGACGGATTAGGTAGATATCCCTAAAATAAAATAGCACAAGACAGTACCAATGAAAGGTTGACTTGTGCAGTCACAAACCTGTCCAAAAAACGGGCACTCACTAGTCCCTTTTAAGGTTGTTTCATAGACTGTTAATTGCAAACAAATTAAATGAATTAAGTATACAACACCAGCTAGATTGAACAAGACATGATGACTATTTCCCCACATACCTCGTCAACATATTATCTTTGCAAACATTTATATACCTCGCTGCGTCTTTTTCTAAATGTTTTTGCTAGAACTAAATCTTTCAAAGGTTTGGCAACTCATACTTAGACCCATTGGCAAACACTTATCGGCAAAGTATAACAACTCATAATCATTCGTTAATTCCATAATGTTTGGCGCTATGTGGCCCGGTTGGTGCTGACGTGCCATAAAACAATATTTCATTTCATTTCGTAATCATTTGGATAGATTGGCAATAAGCGACATGCCATTAACAGCCTTAGCCATTAACGCGCCCCTCCCTTTGGCTTTTACAATCTGGATGACCTGATCTATGGACTCATTCTGTACTTTAGTAAAATGTTCGGATATGCCGGAGTTATTGGGTGGAAAGGATAAATCATGAATTAAACGAAACACGCCTAACTCATGTTTGGGTATCACACCCAACGGCGAACAACGCAAATTTTGGAAGGGAGGGAGTGCAAACGGACCCATGACACGACCATGTGCTAACTCATTATTGATCTTTTTCATTAACATCTCCATATGACTAAGAGGTATGGTTACAGAAAATACTCTTTGACCCGTAAGATCTTGTCTGAAATATGTCTGGATACGGACATGTCAACTGGTTGCACAATATTGTTCAAAGGAATGTTAACTTGTTGGGCAGTATGACCCATACCTAAATGTTGCAGCAGTTGTGCTGCATTCAGATTCGGCACAGATAGGTTTGCTGCTGTTGATGCTGTCGACGTACTACAGATCGGTGGCATATTCGACGTAGCTGTAGCAGTTACTGGGATCACTGGAGATGAGGCTGCCATTTCATTTGTGACTGGTTGGGATTGCATAGATGTTGTTTCCATTGAGACTGATACAGATGCCTTCTTTGTTTTTTTTGGGCCGATTTCTGCTAAAAATCAGACCCCTGTCCATCATCTTACGGATCAGTATGTCCGGCCGACGATCCCCCGCCGACAACATAACAGGGGCCTCATCGCTGTCACTGGACTCAATCTGTACTACTCGTCGTTTCGGAATTATCCTAAAATTAAAATGTGAAACACCAATATAAATTACTACTGCAGAGGAAACACAGATTGGCAGTTGGAGGAAAAGATAGCACTAATGCCATTTTCCAATAACTGCATGCACATTTTTTTTTAAAGATAGCCCATAGCTACTTTTTAATCATTGTTTGCACCTTTTGTATACTAAAATAGCACCAAAGCTACGTTAAATTCTGTAAGATGGCACCAAATGTCATTTTTTATACGCCCACATTGAAATGTGGTCGTATATTGCCGTCGCCCCCGTCCGTCCGTCCGTAGGTCCGGCGTCCACAATTGCTTGTGGACGCTCTAGAGGCCAAAGTAAATATTCGATTGACTTTAAATTTATACACAGTGTTTAAGGTCATGAGACGAAGAAGCCTATTGATTTTCAGCGATTTCCGATAATAACTGTCAGTTATGGCCCTTGATCATTCAAAAAAATCTTGTGGACGCTCTAGAGGCCAAAGTTATTATCCGATTGACTTTAGATTTATACACAGTGTTTAAGGTCATGAGACGAAGAAGCCTGTTGATTTTCAGCGATTTCCGATAATAACTGTCAGAGTTATGGCCCTTGATTACTTCAAAAAATCTTGTGGATGCTCTAGAGGCCAAAGTTAATATCCGATTGACTTTAGATTCATACACAGTGTGTAAGGTCATGAGACGAAAAAGTCTATTGATTTTCAGCAATTTCCGATAATTACTGTCAGAGTTATGGCCCTTGATCACTTCAAAAAATCTTGTGGATGCTCTAGAGGCCAAAGTTAATATCCGATTGACTTTAAATTTATACACAGTGTTTAAGGTCATGAGATGAAGAAGCCTATTGATTTTCATTGATTTGCGATAATAACTGTCAGCGTTATGGCCCTTGATCACTTCAAAAAATCTTGTGGACGCTCTAGAGGCTAAACTTAATAACTGATTGACTTTAAATTTATACACAGTGTTTGAGGTCATGAGACGAAGAAGCCTATTGATTTTCAGCAATTTCTGATAATTACTGTCAGAGTTATGGCCCTTTATCACTAAAACAATCTTGTGGACGCTCTAGAGGCTAAAGTTAGCAACCGATTGACTTTAAATTTATACACAGTGTTTAAGGTCATGAGACGAAAAAGCCTATTGATTTCCGAAAATTACTGTCAGAGTTATGGCTCTTGATCTCTTAAAAAATGTTGTTGACGCTCTAGAGGCTAAAGTTAATAACCGATTGACTTTAAATTCATACACAGTGTTTAAGGTCATGAAACAAAGAAGCCTATTGATTTTCAGCAATTTTCAATATTTACTGTCAGAGTTATGGCCCTTGATCACTTCAAAAATACTTGTGGACGCTCTAGAGGCTAAAGTTAATAACCGATTGACTTTAAATTTATACACAGTGTTTAAGGTCATGAGACGAAGAAGCCTTTTGATTTTCAGCGATATCCTATAATTACTGACTGAGTTCTGGCCCTTGATCACTTTCAAAATTTTGTGGACGCTCTAGAGGCTAAAGTTAATATCCGATACAAATTGTTGAAGGTCATGAGACGAACAAGTATACTGAGTTTCAATGAATTTAGATAACTTGAACAGCATGGAGGAGAACTTTATCAAAGCCAAACAAATTCCAATGATTTTCTGATAATTACATAATGAGTTGTTACTTTTAATCAGATTTTAGTGTTTTATAAATGTTTCATTATCGAAAAAAATTAAATATGCGACAACTCTTGTTGACTGCCCGGACGATTTAGCTGCTGTGGGCGTATGTTTCGTTGCCTGGCAACCTATGTTTACCCACTGCATGCAACTTTGTATATCAAGATAGCACCCAGGCCACTTGTTAATCACTGCATGCAAACTCTTGTTTTTACAAAATAGCACCAAGGGCCCTTGCCTGCAGCTGTTTATCAGATTTTTTGAATAAATATTCGACCTACCATACAATACCAACGGATATGGCGTAAAACAGCATCCTGTAAATTGGATAAAAACAAAGGGTTGTCCACTTCATGAGATAAATGGATACCTTCCTCGGCATATGAATATGCGATCGGTTACAACAGCCCATAAATGGTTATTGTTGTGGGATTAACAGTTTTGGAAGCTTTAACGGGAACATGTAACATAAGAGTCATGAAATTTTGCAAGGAATCTGCACACACGGAAGTGTTAGGTGGACCAATAAAGAAAAAATCATCAATCATGTGCCTAAGAAATGAATAATATTTGGTTTCCATAATCCAATGTAACGCTGTACTGAATCGCTCAAAAGTCTTGCAGCCCATACTGAGGCCCATCGGTAAACACATGTCCGCAAAATAAAAATGTTGTCCTTCCACCTCGACGGAGAAACCCAAAAGCTCATAATCATCAGGGTGAATGGGGAACAACCTATACGCATTCTGAATATCAGTTTTGGCCATGAGTGCACCTCGACCATGTCGCTTAACCAGGGAAACGACAGTGTCTATGGAGTCATAGCGTAGGACGTAAAACCCCATTTCATTCATTCTATGGAGTCACAATGCACTTCGGTATAGAAAGGGTCGATTCCAGAATTCACAGAATTTCCCAGGGGAAATGAAAGATCATGTATCAGGCAAAACGCACCTTTCTCCTGTTTGGGAATCACTCCAAGAAGGGAGCAACGTAAATTTGGAAATGGGGGTTCTAAAAAGGGGCCCATGATTCTCCCAGCTAGGAGCTCATCATTAATTTTCTTAAAAAGGGCTTGATTGGCTTAACATTCTAAAATTAGTATCATAATAATTAAAAGGTCTGTGCTAACTCAGCTATCAAAGAGGAATATACTAATAAGCTGGACGCCATGTGTGGATTTTTTTAGATTCATGACGTCCATGAACACAGCAAAGGCTTTCAGCCATTGTTCAGATGAAATTTTTAACACTGGTTCTTCGTTTAATTCCGAAATATTTAGTGCAAAATCGACAAATCTATCCGCCCAAATATCTTGGCGGAGTTTCTCTGACACATGGCGAGAAACTTGACATACCTGTACCATGCTGATGCTGAGGCACAGTTTCTAAAATTTGTGGCTGGGGTACAGGGCATTGAAATAGTTCTGCTGCGTTCACAGAAAAAATGTTCGGATTTGTAAACACAGAAGTTGATGGTTGATTGATGGAGGCTGAAGTTGATGTAGTAGCAGGTGAAGAACCCTGAGTGGAGGTACACATAGTAGCTGGAGGTGTGGAAACTGATGCGGGTGCCGGGGTCAACATGACCAATACCCTTTTTAGCAACTTTTGGATTAACAAATCGGTGATCCGCTCTTCTGCGGTGGTAACCATAGGAATGGCTAAATCGTCATCACTTTCTGAAGCGACAGGTTCCATGGGCGATTGCCGCTTTCTTTTTGACATCTTGTGACTGCAAAAGAAAAAGTAAGATTAAATCACACTACCTGGAAAAGGTGCAACTGTCGAAGAAATACAACCAATCATGAGTTGCATTTAACAACCGACAACTCGGTTAGCAAAATCCAAAAAACACAGATTATGCCAACAAACAAGTCCATTGAAAACAATTTCAACAAACAAATCAGTTTGTATAATTCAGATACACATCAATTCAGTATGAACAAAACACATGGACTTTGCCAACAGACAAGTCTAAGCATAAACAATTTCAAAAGACAAATCAGTCATATAAATTCCAATACACATCAATTCAGTATAAACCAATACACATGGATTATACTATTAGCGAATTGCATCAAATTAAATATAACACAATGTATGATCGTAAATTATAGTAAGTGGCTACTAACCGGAAAATACCAACGAATATGCAGCAATAACGCATACCGGATGCTGCGCATAAATAATAAATTGCCCACTGGATCGGACAAGTGCCCTCGTTGGTGTAAATGTTACCTTGGTTGCCACAACCCAGCTCGATGCCGCCAAAAACTTACATAAAAATTAGCCGCATGGCATAGTTCTATCAAATGTAAATTAGTGGAGTTAATTGCATTATTAAATACGTCGAAAGGCTCATTATATCTTGGCAATACCGAGTCATCAGTAAATCGGCAAAATTCAAAACAGCGGTGGCTACGTACTTCATATGGCAAAGATTCGGGTGATTTAATATCATTCAAACTTAAATGTGAATAAATAATGTCTGCCTGTCTAAATTTGTTGCTACCTGCCGCCCGAACCAGGCGTCCATGCGGGTCACTGCGAACTCGCAACCCGCCATGACCCCAACAAAGAACTTGGCACAAATTCCCATCCAAATTTGAATGTTCGTACGTAGTTAAAAAAAGGTATATAAATGTTTTATATAAGACGTGCCGTAAACAATTATTTTAAGTGGGCTGGACGATACCCTATGTTCAATAGGAAAATGTTTGTTAACGGTAAACAAAGCGTCCTGTTTAACGGATATGGATGAACCACACGCCATGATGAATTCAAAACGAGGCAGCCACAATAAGTAAATAAAACAATTCTAAAATCCCCTTTTTTAAATCACGTTACGAAACACATCGTAACCACTTTAACAAACAAAAAATCTAAAACGTGCAGAACTCACGATCAGCAAAAACAAGCAATAATACAACAACACACTGTATTATAAGATAAAAATTCGTTGAGATTCACACTGAACTAGTCTGCATGGAAAGATTTTCTGTAATGATGAAGAGTGGGAATATAAAGCGGGAAATTAGCTCATTTTCATAAAGTGGATACAAAACACAACAGACGAGGAAGGAATACAACACAAAGATCAGTATTAACATAATGTTTATTTTAGTCATCTTATTAACGCCCTTTCTAGTTATTGGTTAATGCATTAGACTAAGACAAAAACTGATCACTAATTAGTTGAACGTGGAAACAAACCACCATAACTTCCGTATTTCTTAACATAATCAGGGTCGGGTTTAACGTCATGTGCAATTCAAAGTGATTGAACCCGTGAGGAATGTCTCTCGGACGACCAAGCTTGTATGATCTAGCTAAATGGTGCAACCTAATTTTACTATATTTCATAGATATGTATTTAATTAGAACTGTGAGGTGATTATTTAAAGCTGTTGTATCAAATTGGTGAGATTCTAATTTCTTAAAGATTTTTACAGAGTCATTCAATAGTACGGCACATGACAAAGCTAAGCCTATTCCTTTGGCTTGGGGTAGATTTTCATTTGTTGGTTTTCATCAATCGTTGTATGGAAACCTCTGTTAATTTACATACTCGAACAACTTAACAAGGTCACCGCTAGTCTTTAAAAAATACTTATGGTTTGATGACTGCGGCATCATTTAAGGAATCATGGTACAAAGCTGATGTACAGGTGGTACAAACTTTGTTTTTTTACCATACGTACAACAAATCCAGCAATATAAGATAACAACGGAATCTTTATATTCAGATAATTTAGAAGAAAGTGGTATCTGTGAATCGTCATGATCATCTTGCTCTTCTACTATCCTGGGTGCCAAATCATATCTTCTGATTAGAGTCATGTCACTAGTGTCATGTGAAATGCTATTTATGTTTAAGGAGTAGTCTGCTAGTAAAATGTTAGTAGCATCTTGAGCCAAGCACTGCCACAAAAAAAAAATTCCTATAGATTTAAATCGATCTTGTGTTTTATTTAGTAAATGGATTACTGTCTATTAATTTCTGGTAGTCTACGGTCTACTAATAAAATAAAAAAAACAAGTACGAACAAGGGGAAATCACGCCGGAAAATCTAGATTAACTTTCTCGGCCAATGCAGGGATTGAACACCTGACCTCCAGGCTAGCGAACCAGCGCCTTTTCCACTTAGCCACGTGATCCCCCATCATTGAAAGTACTTTCTACTGAAAACACACACATGCGTACAAGAATACTGCAGCTCTTATTGGTAAGTTTCTATCACTACAAGCATTGAAAACAGATTGATTCTGATTATATTTTTTTATGTACTAACCTGATTCCAGACACATGCTTGAATGAACCAGTAGAGAAGTCCTGACAGTTACAAACCGGAACTTCGCTTGTCCCATCTTCTCGACCGATCACCTTCGCACCTGGGAGTAGAGCATGTGTTGACAATATCCTCCAATACGCTAAGACACGGTACCACAGTGCGCTTTTCACGAGCCCGAAGCACCAGTCTGGGGCGAACTTTTTGTGCCCCGCAATGAGGAAGTGCAGCGAAATCGATCTGTGAAGTCCCTTGGCAACTCGCCATGCACAGTACCACAAAACATATCGGTTTTTATTTTGTCCTGAGCAATTGTCACAGTGAAGGTAAACACCAGCCTCTCCAGGGCTATAGTTACTGAAGAAATAATCCAAGTACGATATGACAGCATTTGAACCTTTGCTGATCAGATGGGCCTCATCAATCAGAAAGTTCACCTGTCGAGAAGCCCTTCACAGCAGATCCCAAATACTCCAATGTTTCCCAGCTCCCGCAATCAATAACAAATGTATTTATGAATTTACAAATTAATGTACGTGTGCAGTACTCATTTCGCCAACATTTATTTTTGTATCCCTTGGGAATGTTGACGAAATGCAGAAGGAGAGGAATTGTTAACAAACAGTTTTCTCCCATTGACACGAACGTGGACCGCAAATCGTATCTCACAAATAAAAACTAAAGCAAAACAAGCAGGGTCATTATAATATTTATTATCCAAATAAATGGAGCATGCCTCTACCAACTTTATACACATATATTGAACAAAAAAAACACTTACAAATTTATAAATTACACACCAACATTCGGGATACTTCACATACAAATCCAGCACTACAACGATATATCAATGTTCACACGCTTGGGGGCATGCCTCTACAAACTATATACACAAAAAACACTTACAAATATCAATGTCCACACACTTAGGGGCAGTACTGCCTCCGGTACTGCTCGTACTTTTAATCATCGCATTCCAGTTTTTGACTACAAACTTGCCACCATCCATTTCATCCACATTTGCTTTTCCTAAGATGTAAATGTCTTCTGTTATCGAAATATCTGCAGGTTCAATCCATACGCATTTCTTCCTAATATCGGGATTTGTAATATACTTGATCTTAAATCTTTTCCCGCCATCAAAAATTTTCTTTACATTCCCCACATACAAGCCTTCGATCCAATAAACTCCAACCCAATCTTCTGTTTCTATGTATATATAAAAAGACATAATAAATCAAATTAATGCGTACAGATTTGGTGGATTCCTAAAATTTAAGCAATAACTCTGTTAAAATGAATGATTTACTATCTTGCAATGTCTACAATAAAATGACCCAAGTAATCAATGAAAACACTCGTGGATTCTACATTGAGTTAGGCATTTAAAATAACTTCTGTTGGAACGGATTTTATAGAAATTTATTGAAACAAACCATTTTATTTTGTTTTCTTTCCACATTCTCTATCTCGCTAACCAGAGAGTCGATATCAGTGTCCCCAAGTTCTTCAATTGTTAACAAATCTGGGGTCGATAGTGGATGAAACTATTGGGTAGAAATTAAAATATACATAACATTTATTAATACTACCATTACCATTCTAACTTGAGAGTCCCCAAGTTCTTCGATGGTTAGTAAATCTGATACTATAAAAATTAACACGATCCCAGCGTGCCTTAAACCAGGTACAAACGGGGCTCTCTATGTTGATGACTTTCAGATGTGCTATGGTTCTACAGACATGCGGATAATCGAACGTAAGTTGCAGCTTTGTTTGAATTCACTTCCACAATGGGCATTTCTGTCAGAAAAGAGGTTTGCATCCTGATCCAGAACTTTTCTTGGATGGCAACCGCCTTCCATTAGTGGATGAAACCAAATTTCTGGGGCTGATATTTGATACGAAATTATCATTTATTCCCCACATTAAGAACCTAAAAAAGAAATGTCTGAAAGCCCTCAATATATTGAGAGTCCTATCAAATACTGACTGGGGAGCAGACCGCAAGGTTTTGCTCAGATTATATCGAGTACTCATAAAATCTAAACTCGATTATGGGTGTATTGTGAATTGGTCTGCCCGCGAGTCTTATCTCAAAGAGCTCGACACCATACACAACCATGAGCCCTCATTGCACAACAGACGTGATAAGCTGGCCCTGCAGTATGCTACGAAAATTGCATCACTTCCAAACAACACCATATTTAGACCTCTTCACGAACATTTGTATCTTGTGAAGACTAAAGTCATTCCATCTTTCGATATTCGCATACAGCCCCTTTTGTTGGAAGCTGGTATTGCGAATACCCCTTTCTTTGAGACTCCACCGTGGGCTGTATCTCCCCCAAAGATCGATTTCGATCTTACTTAACATAGAGAGGTACAAGTTCGACGGTTTTCCAATCTCTCTTCAGAAAGCTAAGGTCTAAATATGGTGATTATATTCCCATTTATACAGATTGTTCGAAAGATGGTGATCGGGTAGCTTCGGCTACCGTGACACCATCCGAGACTATTTCTGTCCGCCTACCCCCTGCTGCTTCTATTTTTACAGCTGAGCTCCAGGCTATTCTCCAAGCCTTGGAGATATTCAGTCCTCATCAGTTTTAAAACACATTATCCTTTCTGATTCTTTGTCCTCATTACAAGCTAATAATAACAAACAGCTTGATCACCCATTAAAAGCAGACATTTATTGTCTGCTATTGTCCAATGAGTATATCATATGACTGGGGAGCCAACAAAGGGAATGATCGAGCAGACTCGGCTGCCAAGTTTGCTTTAGATCTTCCCATAACCAATTTTTATACGCCCACATAGAAATGTGGTCGTATATTGCCGTCGCCCCCGTCCGTCCGTCCGTCCGTCCGTCTGTCGGTCCGTCCGTCCATCGTCCACAATTTCTTGTGAACGCTCTAGGGGCTAAAATTAATATCCGATTGACTTTAAATTTATACACAGTGTTTAAGGTGATGAGAGGAAGACCCCTATTGATTTTCAGCGATTTCCGATAATTGCTGTCAGAGTTATGGCCCTTGATCACTTCAAAAAATCTTGTGAACGCACTAGAGGCTAAAGTTAATATCTGATTGACTTTAAATTTATACACAGTGTTTAAGGTCATTAGAGGAAGTCCCCTATTGATTTTCAGCGATATCCGATAATTGCATCTAGAGTTATGGCCCTTGATCACTTTGAAAAATCTTGTGACACTCTAGAGGCCAAAGTTAATATCTGATTGAATTAAAATTTATACACTGTGTTTAAGGCCATGAGGCAAAGAAGCCTAGGAATTTTCAGCGATATCCGATAATTACTGCCAGAGTTATGGCCCTTGATCACTTTGAAAAATCTTGTGAAAGCTCTAGAGGCTAAAGGTAATATCCGATTGAATTTAAATTTATACACAGTGTTTACGGTCATGAGACGAAGAAGCCTAGGGATTATCAGCGATATCCGATAATTACTGCCAGAGTTATGGCCCTTGATCACTTCAAAAAATCTTGTGGATGCTCTAGAGGCTAAAGTTAATATCCGATTGACTTGAAATTTATACACAGTATTGAAGGTCATGAGACGAAGAAGCCTATGGATTTTCAGAATATTAAGTGTTTCGTATACTAAACGTTAGCATGGAGGAGAACTTTATCAACAAAGCCAAACAAATTTGAATGATTTTCTGATAATTACTTAATGAGTTGTTACTTGTTATATGATTGTAGTGTATTATAAATGTTTCATTACTGAAAAAAGTAAAATATGCGACAACTCTTGTTGACTGCCCGGACGATTTAGCTGCTGTGGGCGTATGTTTCGTTGCCTGGCAACCTATCTTTTAACATCATATAAGGTTTTCAAATCCATTATTAATAATTTCATATATCATCGATGGCAACGGTCTTGGGATCTTGCCGTCACAAACAAACTTCATCACATCAAGCCTCTCTTAGGCGACTGGCCAAGCTCCTATAGAACCAACAGGATAGATGAGATTGTCTTGTGTCGCTCTCGCATAGGTCATTCCTTTTTAACACATATTTTATCTTAAAGCGAGAGCCTCAACCAGAATGTGAACACTGTCATGTTCCCTTGACAGTTAAGTGCAAGCATCTCAAAGATATAAGATTAAATCATTTCCGTTGCCAGTCACTTCAACATTTGTTTGCCCAACCGGGTCTATATTGTAAATTACTAGACTCTTTAAAAGAGACAGGATTTTATCATAAATTTTAATTGTATATATTATCATTTCATTTTAAATATTTATATGCATAAAACGATTTATTTTACTTTTATTTAAGTTACTACTGTGATATTGTTTTTATTTATGCATATAATATTTTCTGTGATATAATTTAACCTGTCTCAAAATAATCATCATATGTTTGGCGCAATATGGCCCGGTTGGTGCTAACGTGTCATAAAATCACATTTTTTTTCTTTCTATACGGCAGCATGCACGTGCATGAACCCTGACCCCACTTGTAAATCCCAACTGATAACCCGCGCCTCATTGGCTGGTCGTCACCGCCGCTATCCAATCAGACGCGTCGATTTATCAAGCCCAAGTCATGAATGCAAATGGCGGGTTCTCCTTGGAATTTCCCATGTGGTACGAGCGATAATTCAAGTTTTACTGCGATATGAAACTGATTATAAAGGCCATCTCTATGTACGGACAAGAACAAGGTCAGTCAATGTTTATTTCAACACCTCTCACACACGAATGAATGAAAAATGAATGGAATGTGGTTTTATGGCACGTGCGCTCAACCGGGCTATATTGCGCCAAACATATTATGATATTTACCAGACACATAAAATGAAATCACAAAAAATTAATATACATAAATAAAAACAAGTATCACAGTTAACACTATTAAGATCTAATATCTGTGAGATGCTTGCACTCAATCAGAATGTGCTTAACTGTCAAATGAACATGACAGTGTTCACACTCTGGTTGGGGCTCTCGTTTTAAGATGAAAATATGAGTTAAAAATGTCTCACACACGAAACCCCCACATTCCCCCAACGTTAACACTGAACGCCTGACCCAAAATAAGGCGTGAAAATGAGATCCCCTTCCAACGGAACTAACCATTACGAATACAAGATTTAAAGAATAACAACGAAGCCCGAGTAGCCAATATCTAATAACTTTTATAACAATTTATTTAAATTCTCAGACTATCTGTACCAAACCAGTCCAGGTTGTCCACTTCATTCGGAGGGGACAGGCCGCCCCGACTCATCTTGTAGTACAACACCACCATCATGGTCTACCAATTTCAACGTTTATTCCGAGTGCCACAAATCTCCCATTACCGATTTCTTTTGTTTGGATGGTAGCCTTCCCCTTGTGGTCAACATCTACTAAATCCATGATCTTATCGTTGATATCATGTAGTAGTAGTCGCTTGTCTCTCAAATTGCTGTCGATAGTCAAAAGCCGGTAGAAGAAAAGTCACTAACCAAAATGGCAATTTCGTGGATTCTGATTGGTCGAAAAGTGGTGTCGAATGAGTATAACAGTCCTCTAAATTTCTCGGGCGACTCACTGCGAATGAATATTTTCTTGGAACTAGGACTCTGTTTGCAGTGGCCAACAATTCTACACCTCAAACCTTTATTCTAGAAAATCTTAATGATTTTTTCTTGTATGTCATCAACAATGAAATTCAACCATTGGTTTATTGAAACACACACCTGAAACACACAAAAAAACAAAGTTAGTGGTGTATTTGAAAGATAAGTAAATTTTATTTGAAGGATGGTCTGACAATAATGGTTGCTATGGTCAAAATCAAAGATTTTCAACAAGTGAATAAAAATACAACAACTTATTGAACTCTATATGGACCGTAAATAACTGATGGTAATATATTTTTAAAAAAATATACAAGACAGACTGATACTGATATGAATAGGACAGACACTAATTTTCATAATGATTCATACACAGGTTTTTTTTGCGAAGAAATAAAATCACACCGTCGAAATGACAGGTTTAAGACAAGCATAGCAACCGCATGCGTAGGGCCTACGCTACACAGCATATACATACACGGTCACACGAGTATTTGGACATTAATCAAACATGATATGCAATTTATTTAGGACCTAGTCACTGCCGGCGTTCACAATTATTAAAAAAGTACAGATTTAATACACTTACGATGTTTGTGTCCATCTTCAACATGATCGTAGAGTGACCTCCCTTTTCAAACAGGCACTATTAACCAGTCGCTTTGTGAACCAAATCGAACGAGAATGGTGTTACAATCGTTACGTCACGGATGTTTTCATGACGTCAAAATTGTTTTATTTGGTTTTTACGTCATTTAAACCAATAAACGACTGTCAACAATCGAGAAAGAAAGAATCCCATTAAAAATGTTACATATTTTGGGCTACAATATCGATAAACACCTCCTGTTTAGAATTTATCGGACTGTTATTGTCTATTTGATACCGCTTAAATTTTTCATTAGAGGCGCTCGATCGCTGCGCTTAAATTTTTCATTAGAGGCGCGATCTCGGCCTCTAATGATTTAAGCGGTATCAAATGACAATAACAGTCCTCTAAATTCTAAACAGTCGGTGTTTATCTCCTAATTAGTGACAAATAAATAGATTTTGTTAAATACACAGAGTTTGATAAAATCAAATATAGATTTTATTATATATAAATATGGTCGACAATCGAAAATGGCCAGGTGTGATTTTCAATGTGCAATTGACTGGATACCCCAGAAAGCTCCAGCTCCATATGTGTGTGAATGTTCAATTAATTAATTTAAGATCTATCCTGTATTTTTCTGGAGATTATGAACTTTGTGGTCTCTATAAAGCATATTCTATTTCCGAACAAAAGTGGCGTTGTTTCAGCGAAGAGCAAAACGAAAAATGTGTAGAAGTGTTCGCACTAATAGAAGATGGGCCTAATAAGCAGAAGTTGATATATTTGCTCTTCAATGTCTGAACTGTACTATTTTTTTTTTAATATATATAATAATAATAATCTTTATTTCATGTATGAAAGACCAAAGGTCCATAGTACAATTTGTCATCACAATTTTGAGAAGAAAAAAAAAGAAGAAAGATTGATTAAAATTATTGTAGAAAAGAATATAAATATTATAAATGTCAATTAAGGATACTAAATATTCGATATATTACATGTATAATATTCCGAGTTTGAACTCAAAAGTTGTAGATAGTTAGGTATTTAATATAAATGTTAAGATGAGCAATTATCACAGTTTATATATAATTTAATAAATATAAATCTATTTTTGCATTGATCATTGACAGGATAGTTATAATGTAAACGTATGTACAATATACAAAATGGATATAAGTATATTATTCAAAAATACATTTAAATATACAATAAATACAAATGTATAATGTTATACTTAATAGATTTGGAGCTTTTTACAGTGATATTGGTTAATACTTACTACTTTTCTTTCATTAAAATATTCATGTGACAATGTCAAAAGTACTCAATTTATCTATAAGCTCGAGGTTATCAAAATGTCTATTAAGACTGCGACAATTCAAAGAGACAATATTTATGTTTTGTAGATTGTACTATTTTATTACTTAATTTTTTTTGTTATCTTATGATGTATTTAATTGCTTTTCGTCATTTGATATTCGTATGAATTGATTTGTATCTAGGTCGATAGTATATGCTTTGCTTTCGATTATTAGTTTATCGAAGTTGAGACAAGCTCGCTTTTTGTCTGTTGTTTTTGCCTCAATGAGAAATGGGACAAGCGCTTTTCTAATTCTTCGAGCCCGTTCAGTAAAATCTTCTGAAACAGCAATTTGAGAGTCAGTGAGTACTTTTTTTGCCGTTCTCAAAACACTGTCCCTATAGCTCAAGCTAGTAAATGCGACTAACACTGGTCGTGGTCTTTGTTGTGAATTCTTTTTAACCCCAAGTCTGTAGATCCTTTCAAATTTTGTCATTGAGTTGTGGTCATCCAGTTTCAAATCTTTCGTTATCACCTCTTTTATGAGTTGTTCACAGTCACTTTTTGTTTCAAAACTGTCTTTTTCCTTTAACCCATAGAAAATTAGATTGTGTTGTCTTATTCGATTTTCTTGATTGTCGAGGCGCAAATTGAGACTCGCAAATTCACCTTTAAGGTTCTTAATATCGTCTTTTATTACCCGTACTTCTTCTTTGAATATTTAAGTCTTTTACTTTGGATCTCAAGTCGGCAATGTCTTTCTTTAGGGACTGTATAATGGCGATAAGATCATTAGCAACCTTCTTTTCTGGAAAAATTACTTGACTAGATTTACTGATTTGTCCCTGTCTAGTGTTGGTTGGGCCTGGATTGGTTTCCACGTCCCCGCCCTGAACTAGGCATGTGGATATGATAAGAAATACTGAGATTGTCAGACTAGTGATATGAAGAGCTTTAATGTGAGTTTTTCTTTTAAATACCCTGTGTCGATACATACCAATATGCATCCTCCATGTAGCTATATCCAATCCGATTAACTGGTTTTAGCACAACATAAATCCAAGGAAATGTATATATACACAACAGAAATACTATCTATCTTGACTTCACGCTTCGATGGACGAGCTCATATAGACACGACCTAACACCTCGACATTCAAACTGATAAACCTATTGTCCTTATTCTTTGAGACTCCACCGTGGGCTATATCTCTCCCAAAGATCGATTTCGATCTTACTCAACTTAAAAAGAGAGATACTAGCTCTACGGTGTTCCAATCTCTCTTTAGAGAGTTACGGTCTAAGTATGGTGATTATGCTCCTATTTACACAGATGGTTCTAAAGATGGTGATCGGGTAGCTTCGGCTACTGTGACGCCATCTGAGACCATTTCTGTATATCTTCCACCTGCTGCTTCCATATTTACAGCTGAACTCAAGGCCATTCTTCAGGCCTTGGAGTTCATTCAGTTCTCTTCAACTTTAAATCATATCATTTTTACTGATTCTTTGTCCTCACTTCAAGCAATTAACAGCTTGAACACCCATTGGTAGCAGATGTTTATCGTCTGCTACTATCGTACGAGTTCCATTGACAGTCAGGCACGTTCTGATTGAGTGCAAGCATCTCAAGAACCTAAGATCAAAATATTACCGTTGCCAGTCTCTGCATCAATTATTTGCCCAACCGGGCTTATATTGTAAATTGCTGGACTTTTTAAAAGAGACAAGATTTTATAATAAATTTTAATTGTATATATATCATTTATTTTATGTTTTAAATATTTATATGCATAAAAGATTTATTTGTTTTTTTAATCTTATTTATTGTGATATTGTTTTTATTTATGCATATGAAACTTTTTCTGTGATATTTATTTAACTTGTCTCGCATAAATCGCTGTAGGTGTGGCGCAATATAGCCCGGTTGGTGCCGAAGTGCCATAAAACCACATTTCATTTCATTTCTATTGTACTTACATATCCTTCCATATATATGTATGTTTTGGACAGTTGTTACTGGATTACACCACAAATAAAAGAATAACATTCTTGTTCAACTTGTTGTATTCTTTTTTTATTTAAAAAAAAAACAAACGTAAATTGGTGGTAGACTGGTGGCCAGTCTTCTCCACACACCCAAAATTGGCCAGTCCTCTCCAAAAAAAAACCCGAAAAAAAAACGTAATCTCTAGAGACTGGGCAAATAGAGCTGCATTCTCATCTAGTAGGTCAACCTGCATTATGTAGGTCGTGTGACGTCGTGCACGTGATCACGACATATCTAACAACAACGTGACATCAACCCTCAGACGGTCCCAGCATGACTGCTTTGCACTCAGTCGAGACGCATGATTCATGTCACGTGACTCGGGGCTTGCTTGATAACTGTCAATCATTCCAAATAAGGAACAACGTAAAACAGGACAGGAACGCCCATTTTATTGTGAAGCTCGCAAATTGTCCAGTCTCTGGTGCTGGTTACAGGTTTACTCCAAAAAAAAATTTTTTTTATACAAATGGAAACGAAAGTGTTGGTTTACTAAAAATTAATACTTTTATATGAATCGAAATGTAAAGTAAATAGAAGAGACTGGGCCAGTCTAATTGGTGGCAGTGCCCGATTAACCTTGTGGGGTGTCGGGACAATTTAGGCAGCGATTTCATTGACGTTTAGAATTCGTTGACAATTTGAGTATTTAAAACAGACTTTTTCTCTTATGTCCCACTTCGAAACTCATTACAATGCGGTCGGCGGTAAAAAGTATTTGGTCGGCGGTAATTTCACGACGGTCGGCGGTAAAAAGCATTTGGTCGGCGGTGAAAAGTATCACCGGGTTAAATGTACATGTTAGCCATATTAATTCTGTACACAGAAGGAGCAATACAAGATTAATGTCATTTCACCATATTTTTTTTTACATATTCCAGTCATTTTACATTGCGTCGCAAGCACATTATCCATAGAGCCCCACTGACCTCTAAGGGGACATTGGAAGGAGTAACAAAGAAAATCATCAGAGTCGAGATGACCCAGTTTTGCAGACCGCGAACAATAGATTACATGTACTTACGTCATTTTGGACTCGGTTGACGTCGTTTGGGACTCGGTTGACGACATTTGGGTCTCGGGTATACGTCGTTTGGGACTTTTGTATACTTCGTTTGGGACTCCGGTATATTTAGTAATACTTCGTTGTTTTTCTTTCTCAAATAGTAAACGAGCTTGATGACCGATCACTGCTAATATTTTTTCGTGAAACGGGATAATTGCAATCAATACACGGCCGCCATTTTCGTTTAGGACTCAAGTATACGACGTTCGGGTCTCTGGGGGGGGGGGGAATACATTTTATTATAATAAAATAATACCAACGATTTAAATAACATACTTTTATTTAATACATAAATCATAGATTGATTTTAATACATAAATCATAGATTGATTAAAAAAATTACCAACGATTTAAATAACATTTATTTAACAATATTTTTATTTAATACATAAATCACAGTTTGAGTAAAAAAAATTATTTATTAAATTAGATGGAATATCGATTTTTTTATCACAGGTTTTATTTATTATATTAGATGGAATATATCGATTAAATTAGTTAGCGGGTGGTCCATAGATGTTTTAAATTTTCTTTAGTAGTCTACTGGTTGATATCTCCGTCGGTGTACGTTTTCCATATTGCAAACAGTTTGCCCTCCACTTGCCTGTACTTCTTTCGTTGGTATCTACGCAATGATCCTTCCGACATCATTAATATGTCGAGTCCAATCTTCGATGCCTCAATAAAAAGTTCACAAACTAGCAAATACAATTGGCACAGGGCCCCTGGAATTCAATCTGTTGTGCCACCCTTCGACATCGTTGTTGGTACGGACTGGCAGCATAAAAACACACCACTGATTTATCGGGAACATTGTCGACCTAATCCAGGTTTCCTCTACATACTTCATTATGGACTCGAACCCTTCCGGACATTTATTCTTCAGATGATAAAACATTCCCTCTATATGCTCTGCGGGAAGGAATGGCAACGCCATTACCTTCCTGTAGTAGTCATATGCCTCCTTTTTTTCATTATAAGCAGTCTGAAATTAGATATTAAAATGTTGGTTATATGCAATGATTATATTGTAAAGAAGAATATATTGTAACATATTAAAATATATTGTAACGGGTATATCTATATTGTAGAATTAAAGAAGAAGATATGTACCTGAAATCCCTTTTCCTGTATTTTCCGGAATACTGCCTGGGTCCAGTGGAAAACACAGCCCTGGATGCGTATGTCCCGAAATCGACGCCTTAAAGCTTGCCATAATTCGGCTTCGAAGTCAACGACACACGCTTCCAAACTATATAGACAAAAAACACTTTCAAATTTAAAATTACACACTCGGGATACATCACATACAAATCGAGCACTACAATGTTAACACGCTTGGGGGCATGCCTCTACAAACTATATACACTTGGGGGCATGCCGCTACAAACTATATACACAAAAAACACTTTAATGTCCACACGCTTAGGGGCAGTACTGCTCGAACTTTCTAATCATTGCCACCATCCATTTCCTCCACATTGGCTTTACCTAATATGTACATGTCCTTTGCAATTGATATATCTGTGGGTTCAACCCATACGCATTTCTTCCTACTATCTGGATTTGTTAAATACTTGATCTTATATCTTTTCCCGCCATCAAAAATTTTCATAACATTCCCTACATACATGCCTTCAGTCCAATACACCGCAACCCAATCGTCTGTTTCTATGTATATCTAAAAAGACATAATAAATCAAATTAATTCGGTATTATGATTAGATCAATTAGTAATTACATAATTCTGTGCTCATTATCGCAATGCGAAACCTGCAATAATGTACTCTATTGAAATTACTGTTAACAAAAATGTCAATTATCTAGACAATTTTCTAGCTTAGTGATAATTCTTACCCCTTCATTTAAAAATTCGGTCTTGCAATTTGGTTCAACACACGGCAATGGCAACTGAAATTAATCACATGGTTATCAATTAGATGCACGTACTAAAATTCGAAATAATAATTATACCCAGATCCTCATAGAGATCGAAAAATACAACTGTCAAATATGCCAGAACGAAGATGCGTCATGGAAATTATTCGACGGTATGATAAATATAGTAAAATAATACCTCGTCATCAGTATCATCGGCGTAATTGCATGCGTACAGATTAGGTGGAGTCTGAAAATTAAAGAAACAACTCTGTTAAAATCAATGATTTACTATCTTGCAATTGTAAGTAGAAAATAATAATACAATGTCTAAAATAAAATGACCCAAGTAATCTATGAAAACACTCGTGGATTCTACATTGGATTAGGCATTTAAATAACTTCTGTTGGAACGGATTTTATAGCAATTTATTGAAACAAACCATTTTATTTTGTTTTCTTTCCACATTCTCTATCTCGCTCACCAGAGAGTCGATATCAGTGTCCCCAAGTTCTTTCATGGTTAGTAAATCTGGGGTCGGTAGTGGATGTACCTATTGGGTAGAAATTAAAATATACATAACTTTATTAATACTACCATTTCCATTCTAACTAGTGCAACGAAAAGAAAAGTTGACTTTTTAGCAATCATAATAATTTGAATAATGATAATGATGTAGTTTAGGTTTAGGTGATGAAGATTTAACTGATCTAAATAACAGAATTGTAATAGTTCATGTTGAAGCCCTAAATAAACTATTCAGTAATATATGCTGCCTAAACAATAAAAAACATACATGTTCTATGAAAGTTAAAATTGGTTGGCAGCTTGGCCTCGCAGTTGATTTTAGAACTTGATTGTACAGTGTGTCCTGTTGATGATATTATTCAGTCAGAAATAAGCAGCCCGCGCATTAAAGTCACAGCGCAGGTTTAGGTGTGAAGGAGGTCGGTTTAGGGAACAGAGTAAAGCAACCATTGATGAATATTAGTTTAGTGGTCGGATAGCCGTGGCGATAGAGAGGCGGCTTCTCACCAATGCAACGAAGGTTCAATGCAACGAAGGTTCAATCCCAGCTCAGGGCAAGAACTTTATCGTTGTAAATGAGAGGATATTCGGTCTCCCGTTCGATCAGGCAGGTTTCCCCCAAGTTCTTCGGTTTCTTCCTGCAGTAATGATCGAAATCATTCGCACGATCTGTGCCAAGGGCCAATCGAAAATAAGCCTCAGGCTTAATTTGCTAACCTTGTAAAATGACGAGATTATTATAGTTTAAACAATATTTTATTCGTTTGAAAAGGATTGAACAACAGGCAAAGGCAAAGCCTATATAAGTTCTTTCCAATGGATATAGAAAACAATAAATATAAACATATACATAAAAATAAGATTAAGTATATATTTAATAAATTGTAAAACCTAACATATATACAGTTTCGTGTTGAAATGATTATATGCAAAATATGTAAAAGCAAATCAAAACCTTCTGGTACTGTTAATAAAATTATGGACTGCTTCAAAAATTAAAATATTAATGAATTTAATAGTAATAGTTCGATTCGAATAGCTGAATACGATGGGCAAGAGAAGAAGTGGAAGTTATTCGAAGAATTGCATTTCGACCCATTTTTAATTCAGATAGGTAATTATGAAAAGGGATAATTATTTAGATTACTAGATTTATTTCTTAGTTGGCAGTGAATGATAATTTCCTTACGGTTTCCATGATGAAAGTAACTAGTTTTTTTGCTTATAGGATACTGACTTAGAGACCGGACTTAAAAGTATTGAGAGGCGGTGATAACTGCAACTGCGCAGGAAGACTATTCCATAGTTTTATTAGGCGTTTTTGTGAGTCGATTAGATTAGGTTTTGATTTGCTAGTACGATTTGGTATGATTTCGATTTGATTAGCTATGGTCCACAAATGTGAAATTTGATAATTACGACTTGGTAAGATGGCTTGTTGAAAGTTATCTACGCAAAAAAGGAAAAATGGTTGCCATTAGAAACAATCTCCTAATGTCCAAATAGTTCAAGTATTTTATTTACAACTGAGACTGAAGTGAAAAAAAAATGTAAAAAGTGTCATGAGAAAACTTAGGATCGAGTAATATATTGAAATTTTTTTTTAAATGAATACAACCCAGAAGAATTTAGAAAGAGATTCCGATGTGAAAAATCAACATTTCATGTCATCATTGACTACATCCAACCGTTAATCAACGATACGATAACATTAAACACGTCAAATGCGTGATGTGATTTGCCAAAAGAAGACAAGTTAGGTCAACTTACATTAATTCTCTTTAGTAAACTTCCTCTATTATCAACACTGTCAACAGCTGAATCTTCTCCTCAGGTCTACGGGTGTCGTCTGCGACCTCTCCAAGACGCTGGTGTCTTATATACACCCCATGCACGTGCAATCCATACCGAGTCTGTATTTGGGCGACTCGTAAAGGTGCATGAGCATTAGGTGTTCTCTGAATCCAGTTGAGTTTGGGCAAGCCAAACCAACCTCTGTAGTATAGAAAGGTTACTGTGGTTGTACAGCAGATAGATCCAGTTTATCATTATCTAAGCAGTACCACAAATCACAACACACCTCCCAGTTTTAAAAGGCTTGAGATGGGAACAGGGCTAGATCCAAAAGGTTCTGCCCAACCAGTATCAAAGTTTCTCAGACCCAATCAGAATTCACTATAACAAATAACCAATATTCAAAATTACTTTAACTATATCTATAAATAATACTGGGCAAGATCCGAAGATCTGCCCCAAGGAAACTTTGCCTTAAATATTCTAAAACCATATGCGGTCCTCTGGGGACAGCATATTAATGGCGACGGCCAGTACTCGCCTATTTAAAGGACATAAAGTAAAACGAGGTGGGATCGGCCAACGAAACAGACGACAAGCTCACTCCATCTCACGGATTGCTCCCGGGGCCAAATGATTCCTGTCATTAATCACCCTGGACCGATTTATTAAAATCCACAAATTTGTTAAGGACCCCCCCCCCACTCCTAGATACTCTACCCGCCAAAATCTTAACTACTTCCAACTTCCTATGCAACCCTCATCAGATGCTGATCCTAATCTAAATACATTGGGTAAATGTGACGTGATGACATGCCCTAATTGTGACTTATTTCTTCTTCTTCTGGGTGGAACTACGGGTGAAGAACTTTGTTCCTCACGGATCGGGATAGACGGTTGAATTGGAATTGGTTGGACCATAGGTTGTAACCCAACCTTAGGCCCTTCCACCCAAAAGAAATCTTTTGACAATAATTCATTTGGAGGAATCTCCATTTCCTCCTCTACAGGGTCTTCGAATACGGGCTCGGACTCTGGGAATACGGGCTCTTCAACTACTGTTCGAACTCTTCAACGATCCAAGGCTCCTCCCTCGACACTGCCAACAACGCAGTTGTTTGTTTAATCAGACGCCCAGCTTCTGGGTCTGTCTCCAACGACACGGCCAAGGTTCCAACGGTTACCCTCCTACATTCTCTGGCCTCCTTCTCTAAAAACTCCTCTACCTCTCCCCGTTCTGGCGTAATACATTCTCTGGCCTCCTTCTCTAAAAACTCCTCTACCTCTCCTCGTTCTGGCGTAATACTTATCAGCTCCTCCTCCCAGCTTTCAATCCTCTCCACCTTCCTCCGTCCATTCCTCTTCTCGACCCTATACCAATCACTCATCTAAAAAAACATCCAACAGAAAAAACAAAACCGAGAGTTAATCCGTAAACTGGGCGAGGTCTAACTGCCCTGTACACCTAAGTATTGAGCCTCCCCTAAGGTCTATCACATTTTGGACATTTATAGATATCAATGCCTTCGGCCTCCTGAGGGGTAATATCTACACAATGACCGTGGAACCACTCCAAACAGAAATCACATTGCAAACCAAATTGATTCCCCCACGGTTTCCGACATACACAATAAACCTTCCGTCCATGCGGATCCCTATCTGTCCTGTTATCCCCCTCTCCTGCAACGGCTCTTCTCCTTACCTGGATTGCCCAATGAGGAGCATTGTTATCTGAACATTTCTGCATGATGCATAACTGATACTGAACTCCTAGTTTTCACTCTATACAATGAAGCACCCAATTCCTTGACTATCACCCCGGGCCCCTCCAATATTTCATTAATTTCCGAGCTCTTGGCTTGGGAGTAGAAGTGTCCAGAATATAAACAAAAGCTCCTACGTCATCAGCTTGTTCCCTTAGTTTTATATCATAATCCCTTTTCACGCGCTTCTGGGCCATCCCTAATTTTTCCCTAGCCAATTCATGTGCCAAAGCTGCAGCCTCTTCTAACTTGACCCCCCACCCCCCCCCCCTGGGGTGTAGGGGGTGATAAGAGTATACCCTTCGTATTTCCTGCGTGTCGCCCCCCTGGGGCGTAGGGGGTGACAAGAATATACCCTTCGTAAATCCTGCGTGTCGTAAAAGGCGACTAAAAGGATCTCTGTAATGAGGCAGCGTGTTTGCCGTGCGTTGCGACCCGTGTCGGTGGAGAGTGGAATCCTGGTGATTGAGTGGGGATTTGGCTTACGAGCCCTTTTTCTGCAACACATTACTTTGGCCCATGGTTCATCTAGACGGGAGGTTAGAGTGGCCCACTCTAATCAATCGGCTATGGTCATTTCAGCATCGAACAGGGCACTTTTTCTTTTTTTTCTCTTCATTGCTTTGTTTTCAACTAAGCTTTTCAACCTTTGTGTCATAGGTACCCTCTTCGAAGCGTGGCTTGGGTCAATCAAGTTGGATATATTAGTTTATACATCTTGCTTGAGTATACCCTTCGCCTAGCCCTGAGGCAATGCGCTGGCCATCCGCGCTTGCCCTCCCGTTGTAGGCAGGGAAGTAACCTGGGGGCCGGCGAAGGGTGAATATCCAAGAATTATTTCCATGGATCCCCCAACCCCAAATACAACATTGAAAAGAAAAAAAACAGATGATGGTCCTGATATTCCTGTAAAGGTATCAAGATCTTGGCCGAGGTTTCTCCTTATCGAGAGCACCTCTAATATAGATTTTTCAAGAGTGTCACCTTTCTTGATATCCAAAGGCATCACCGGCTTGGCTGGGGAGCCCAAAAATATCAAGAAATTAAAGGTGGAGCATTATTGATAGAATGTTCTAAAGAACAACATTCGACAATGTTATTAAAATCAGAAATGCTTGTTACATATCCTATCAAAGTGACTCCACATAGATCACTTAACTCTTCTAGAGGTGTTATTCGCTGCCGGGACCTTGAAGGCAGCAGTGAGGAAGAAATGGTAGAACATTTATCATCACAAAATGTCACACATGTTAAAAGAATTAGTGTTCGACGTGGTGATAAAATAATTCCCACTAGTACGTACATCCTCACGTTCAACCGTCCCGACATTCCGAAATCGATAAAGGCAGGTTATCTTAACATTCCTGTTGATGCCTATATTTCCAATCCATTACGATGCTTTAAATGCCAAAAGTACGGTCACAGTAAAACTGTATGCAGAGGTAAAGAGACCTGTGCCCGATGTGGCCTTGATGGTCACGAGAGCTCTACCTGTGCTGCTGAATTTTGCTGTGTAAACTGTAAGGGTAAACATTCTGCTTATTCCCGAGAATGTCCCGTTTGGCAAAAGGAAAAGAATATTCAACAGGTAATGTCTGAAAGAAAGATCCCATATTATGACGCCAAAAAACAGGTGGAAATAACAACATTAATTCCACCTACTGGTTCTTTTGCTAGTAAAGCGAAAGTCCAGACAAGATCGATTTCTATTCAGACTGAAATAACCTGGCCTAGAAAGGAGAAAAACCCAAAAATTATTATAGATCAGCAACCCGATAAAGAGATCTCGAGCTCTTCTCAGACATCTGGGAGCTCGATAAATCTAATTGAGGAGATGAACAACACAACTCCCCCCTCTTCATCCACAACATCTTCTGGGACTTCTCCTTCAAAGGAGAAGCCTGTAATTCCCAAAGGGAAGGGTGGAAGTAGAACAAGTTCTTTGCCATCTTCACAGAAATCTGATGGGGGAAAGGGCGGACGGAAGTCTAGCCCCTCACCTTCATCAACAGAGAAAGACAACGCTTCTAAAAAAGAAAAGAACAGATTGGCAAAATTAAGAGGGAGGGATAGAAAAGGTAGCAATGACGCTATTTCTCTCCACAATAGATATAGGGATGCTGATCCGATGGACGGTGTTGCCGTAGAGGGGGTCCGTAATGACCCTGTCGGCGGTAAACCGCCCCCAATAAATTATCCCTGACAATGTCTAATTCCATTATTCAATGGAATTGTCGTGGTTTAAAACCAAATTTTAATGAAGTTCAACTGTTAATTCAAAAATATAATCCTTTAGCTATTTGTTTACAGGAAACTTTTTTAAGGAATTCTGACTCCTTGTCTTTTAGACATTTTGTTGGTTATCATCATCACGCAGTTGGTGATGGTAGAGCGCATGGGGGTGTTACTATTATTCTTAATGGAGACATTCCTCAGAGTAAAGTCACTCTCAACTCGCCGTTACAGGCAGTTGCAGTCCAGGTGACTTTGCATATTCCTATAACAATCTGCTCTGTATATCACTCTGTATTCACTTCAATTCTCCAAGATGTAGCTGAGCAGGCGATTCCAAAAACCACGACAGAACCAAAACGTTTCAATAAACCATGGTATAATGACGATTGCAAATCCGCTCTTAAAGAGCGTGATCGTATCCTAAGACGACTAAAGAAATATCCTTCCATGGAGAATATTGCGGCATACCAGATGGTCCGGGCGAAGGCCCGTAGAACCATACGCCAAGCAAAGAAGGCTTCATGGCAAGGCTATGTCTCTAGGATCAATTCCCGTACGACTTCCAAATCGGTATGGGATAGGATTCGTAGGATTAAAGGTAAAAGTAGTGCATTATCAGTTAATCATCTCAATGTTGATAATACCACCTTAACAACATTTCCTGATATTGCTAATTCTCTGGCCAGTACAATTTCATTTAATTCATCATCCAATTTCTCCTCTGATGCCTTTCGGGGCATTAAACAACAACAGGAGAAAATGCGACTTAATTTCAAGTCCCGCAATGATGAATGCTATAATGACTCATTTTCCATTGCAGAGCTTCGGGATTCGCTAAAGCGAGCTCGAGATACTGCAACTGGTCCAGATGAAATACACTACCAAATTCTAAAACATTTACCTTTTTCCACTCTCTTAATTTTATTGGATCTTTTCAACCGGATTTGGGTTGATGGGAAATTTCCCCCTTCGTGGCACGAAGCCACTATAATCCCTATCCCTAAACCCGGCAAAGATCATACGAATCCTACCAACTATCGTCCGATCGCTTTAACTAGCTGTATTTGCAAAACCATGGAGAGATTGATCAATCGAAGGCTTGTTTGGTACCTTGAGTCCAACAACCTCATTACTGACCTCCAATGTGGATTTCGGTCCCAAAGGAGCACTCTTGATCATCTCGTTCGATTTGAAACGTTCGTCAGGGACGCTTTCATCCAGAAGCAACATTTAGTTGCAATATTTTTTGATCTGGAGAAAGCATATGATACTACATGGAAACATGGTATCATGCGCGACCTCCATAACCGCGGCCTACGAGGTCGCTTACCTATCTTCATTAAAAATTTCCTGAAAGATAGGTCATTTAAGGTACGACTGGGATCAATATTCTCTGACCCATTTCCCCAGGAAATGGGGGTTCCCCAGGGAAGTATTTTATCTCCTACACTCTTTGCCATTTAAATTAACACGATCCCAGCGTGCCTTAAAACCAGGTACAAACGGGGCTCTCTATGTTGATGACTTTCAGATGTGCTATGGTTCTACAGACATGCGGATAATCGAACGTAAGTTGCAGCTTTGTTTGAATTCACTTCAACAATGGGCAACCGAAAATGGATTTCGATTTTCGAAATCCAAGACTGTCTGCATGCATTTCTGTCAGAAACGAGGTTTGCATCCGGATCCAGAACTTTTTTTGGATGGCAATCGCCTTCCAGTTGTGGATGAAACCAAATTTCTGGGGCTGATATTTGATAAGAAATTATCATTTATCCCCCACATTTAAAACCTAAAAAAGAAATGTCTGAAAGCCCTCAACATATTAGAGTCCTATCAAATACTGACTGGGGAGCAGATCGTAAGGTCTTGCTCAGATTATATCGAGCGTTAATACGATCAAAACTCGATTATGGGTGTATTGTGTATGGGTCTGCCCGCGAGTCTTATCTCAAAGAGCTCGACACCATACACAATCAAGGACTTAGAATCAGTTTAGGAGCATTTCGTACATCTCCAGTGGACAGTTTATACGTCGAGGCGCACGAGCCATCATTGCACAACAGACGTGATAAACTGGCCCTGCAGTATGCTACGAATATAGCATCACTTCCAAATCATATTTCATTTAACGCCATATTTAGACCCTATCATGAACATCTATACTTAGTGAAAACTAATGTTATTCCATCATTCGGTATTCGCATTCAACCTCTTTTGTCAGAGGCTGGTATCAGCCTTGACAGTATTGCGAATACCCCTTTCTTTGAGACACCGCCATGGGCTATATCTCCCCCTAAGATCGATCTAGATCTTACAAAAAACAGGAAGAAAGATACTAGTTCCACAGTGTTTCAAACTCTCTTCGGAGAAGTGCGGTCTAAATATGGTGATTATGCTCCTATATACACAGATGGTTCTAAAGATGGTGATCGGGTAGCTTCGGCTACAGTGACGCCATCCGAGACCATTTCTGTGTGTCTCCCACCTGCTGCTTCCATATTTACAGCTGAACTCCAGGCCATTCTTCAGGCCTTGGAGTTCATTGAGTTCTCTTCAACTTTAAATCATATCATTTTTACTGATTCTCTGTCCTCGCTTCAAGCAATTAACAATAAACAGCTTGAAAATCCATTAGTAGCAGACGTTTATCGTCTGCTACTATCGTACGAGCTCAGCAGCAAAGATGTCGTCTTCTGCTGGCTTCCCAGTCACGTTGATATAAAGGGGAATGATCTAGCAGATTTTGCTGCCAAAGCTGCTTTAGATCTTCCCCAATCACATTTTTTAATCCCTTATAAAGATTTTAAATCTTCCATAAACCATTTTATTTATGACCGCTGGCAACGGTCTTGGGATCTTGCACACACAAACAAACTTCATCACATCAAGCCTCTCTTGGGAGATTGGCCAAGCTCCTATCGTACGAGCAGGAGAGATGAAGTTGTCTTGTGTCGCTCTCGCATAGGTCATACTTTTTTAACACATATTTTCATCTTAAAGCGAGAGCCTCAACCAGAATGTGAACACTGTCATGTTCCTTTGACAGTGAAGCACATTTTGATTGAGTGCAAGAATATTAGATCTAAGTACTACCGATGCCAGTCAGCACGTCAGCTATTTGCACAACCGAAGCTTTGTGATCAAATACTATCATTTTTAAAAGAGACAAATTTTTATTCCAAATTTTAATTGTACATATTTATCGTATATTGCTTTTTAATTATTTATATATGTAATGTAATTGATATTTTATTTTTAGTTATATTTTCTGTGATATTTGTTTTTATTTACATATATAAATACATCGCTGTGATATTATTTTAATTTGTCTCGTTGAGTCCATAATGTTTGGCGCAATATGGCCCGGTTGGTGCTGACGTGCCATAAAACAATATTTCATTTCATTTCATTTCCTGCGTGTCGTAAGAGGCGACTAAAAGGATCCCTGTAATGGGGCAACGTGTTTGCCGTGCGTTGCGACCCGTGTCGGTGGAGAGTGGAATCCTGGTAATTGAGTGGGGACTTGGCTTGCGAGCTCTTTTCCCGCAACACATTACTTTGGCCCATGGTTCACCCAGACGGCCCCCCTGGGGTGTAGGGGGTGATAAGTATATACCCTTCGTATTTCCTGCGTGTCGTAAAAGGCGACTAAAAGGATCCCTGTAACGGGGAAACGTGTTTGCCGTGCGTTGCGACCCGTGTCGGTGGAGAGTGGAATCCTGGTAATTGAGTGGGGATTTGGCTTGCGAGCTCTTTTCCTGCAACACATTACTTTGGCCCACTCTGATCAATCGGCTTTGGTCGTGTTAGCTCTGCAGAATGTACAACCCTAATTCCAATGCTTTGTTGTTTTTCACTCAGCAAATATACCTTTGTGTCCTAGGTACATTCTACAGAACAGCGGCTTGGGTCAATCAGGTTGGAGCAGTATTTTTACTTTCTGGCTTGAGTATACCCCTCGTCGAGCCCTGAGGCCATGCGCTGGTTATCCGCGCTAGTCCTCCCCATTAGTAGGCAGGGCAGTAACCTGGGGGACGACGAGGAGTGAAACTTTAAAAATAATTCTTCATGGATACTCCCCCCCCCTGGGGTGTAGGGGGTGATAAGAATATACCCTTCGTATGTCCTGCGTGTCGTAAAAGGCGACTAAAAGGATCCCTGTAATGGGGCGACGTGTTTGCCGTGCGTTGCGACCCGTGTCGGTGGAGAGTGGAATCCTGGTAATTGAGTGGGGATTTGGCTTGCGAGCTCTTTTCCTGCAACACATTACTTTGGCCCATGGTTCACCCAGACGGGAGGTCAGAGTGGCCCACTCTGATCAATCGGCTTTGGTCGTTTTAAGCTCTGTAGAGTGTACGTTTTTCTCATATCAATGCTTTGTTGTTTTTTTCACTCAGCAAGTTTACCTTTGTGTCCTGAGTACATTCTACGGAGCGGCGGCTTGGGTCAATCTGGTTGGAAAGTATTTTTTACTTCTGGCTTGAGTATACCCCTCGTTGAGCCCTGAGGCCATGCGCTGGTTATCCGTGCTAGTCCTCCCCCTGGTAGGCAGGAAAGTAACCTGAGGGACAACGAGGGGTGAATCAAAAATATATTATTCATGGATCCCCTAATCCCCCCAAATCAACCCAAAAAAGACACTAAAAAACAGAAACGTCCTAATACAGAGGACGTTTCTAATTTATTTAATAATCCCCAAAAATTTTCAAAGGCATGGCCGAGGTTTCTCTTAATTGAGAGTACCTCTACTGACCTGTCTAAAGTTTCACCATTCTTAATAGCCAAGGGTATAGCCGGCTTAGCCGGTGAACCAAAGGCTATTAAAAAACTATAAAATGGAACACTATTGATAGAATGTGCCAAGGAGCAGCATGCTACCATGCTTCTTAAATCAACGTCCTTGGCAGACATATCTATCAAAGTATCTCCACACAGGTCTTTAAATTCAAGTAGAGATGTAATTCGCTGTCGGGATCTTGAAGGCAGCAGTGAGGATGAAATGGTAGAATACCTTTCATCTCAAGGCGTCTCACGTGTAAAACGAATTAGTGTACGCCGATGAGATAAGGTGATTGCAACAAGCACCTACATCCTCACTTTCAATCGTCCCGAAATACCGAAGACTCTCAAGGCAGGTTATTTAAATATTCCTGTGGATTCGTACATTTCCAACCCTCTTCGCTGATACAAATGCCAAAAGTTTGGACACAGCAAAACCGTCTGTAGAGGTAAAGACACCTGTGCTCGCTGTGGTCATGATGGTCACGAGAGTGCTACCTGCCAGGCGGAATTTTGTTGTGTCAACTGCAAGGGTAAGCACTTTGCTTACTCTCGAGAATGTCCCATTTGGCAGAAAGAGAAACGAATCCAACAGATCATGTCTGAACGGAAAATATCTTACTTTGATGCTCGCAAGCAGGCAGAACTAACTACACTTTTTCCCATTGCACCAGAAGGGAAATCTTACTCAAGTGTAGCCGGGGTTTCTACCAATACCATTTCTGTTCAGACTGACCTAACCTGGCCCAGAAAAGAGAAAATGCCTTATATTTTAACATCAGATCATAATAAAGGGGTATCGAGCTCTTCTCAAACGAGTGCGAGCTCAGAACAAATTATTAAATCTTTGCCTGGCGAGGGCTCAACGTCCTTGCCGATGTTGGGAATATCCCCAACACGTCAACTCAGAATGGCAAGGGGTCGCCCCCCACGCCTTCTGTTGAAGCTGTCGTTCTTGATTCTAGTTTTGCTGGATCAAGTACGCAGCCGAAGGGTATCCCACCCTCTCAGGAACAAACTGTCCTCTCCAGGAAAGAGAGGAGGTTAGCAAAGTTTAAGGAGAAGTTTAAAAAGGGTTCAAAAGACCCTGTCGCTCTCTATAATAGATTTGGTGTTGATCTGATGGACGGTATTGTCATCACGGGTGTCCATATGGACCCCGTCGGTAAGCCGTCAAAAAATAAAATTCCCTGACAATGGCTAATTCCATTATTCAATGGAATTGTCGTGGTTTAAAACCAAATTTTAATGAAATCCAATTATTAATTCAAAAGCACAATCCTCTAGCTATTTGTTTACAGGAAACTTTTTTACGGGATTCTGACAATTTGTCTTTTAGACATTTTGTTGGTTATCATCATCATTCAGTTGGTGATGGTAAAGCTCATGGGGGTGTTTCTGTTATTCTTAATGGAGACATTCCTCAAAGTCAAGTTACCATCAACTCGCCTTTACAGGCAGTTGCAGTTAGAGTGACTTTGCATATTCCTATAACACTCTGCTCTGTTTATCTTCCACCAAGTTTACATCTTAATCCCAGAGATCTTGATGACCTTGTTGCCCAACTTCCCCTCCCGTTTATTCTTACGGGAGATTTCAATGGTCATCATTCACTCTGGGGTAGTCCAGATGATAACAACAGAGGTAAACAAATAGCGGATTTCATTAACATTAATAATTTGTGTTTATTAAATGATGATTCGCCTACTTATCTACATCCTGCCACAGCTTCTTTTTCTTCCCTCGATCTCACCATTTGCTCTCCGGTCCTATTTCAGGATTTTACATGGAGAGTAAATGAAGATCTATGTGGTAGTGACCACTTTCCTATCTTGATTAATAATAATGGTCCCTCTCCGGTCGAAAGACCTCAGAGGTGGAAGCTGCATAAGGCGGATTGCGCTCTTTTCGAATCTTTGTGTCTCTTTTCTTTTGATACAAAAGAATTAGAAGATGCAGATGAACCCATGGCTTTATTCACTTCAATTCTTCAAGATGTAGCTGAGCAGGCGATTCCAAAAACCACGACAGAGCCAAAACGATTCAACAAACCATGGTTTAACGACGATTGCAAATCTGCTCTAAAAGAGCGTGATCGTATTTTGAGACGACTAAAGAACCATCCTTCCATGGAGAATATTGCGGCATACCAGATGGTCCGGGCGAAGGCCCGTAGAACCATACGCCAAGCAAAGAAGTCTTCATGGCAAGGTTACGTCTCTAGGATCAATTCCCGTACCACTTCAAAGTCGGTATGGGACAGGATTCGTAGGATTAAAGGTAAAAGTAGTGCATTATCAGTTAACCATCTTAATGTTGATAATACCACCTTAACAACATTTCCTGATATTGCTAATTATCTGGCCAGTACATTTTCATTCAATTCATCATCCAATTTCTCCTTTCGGCGAATTAAGAATCAACAGGAGAAAAGGCGACTTAATTTCAAGTCCCGTAATGATGAATGTTATAATGATCGTTTTTCCATTGCAGAGCTCCGGGATTCGTTAAAGCAAGCCCGGGACACTGCAACTGGCCCAGATGAAATCCACTACCAGATTTTAAAACATCTACCTTATCCAACACTTCTTATTTTACTGGATCTTTTTAACCTGATTTGGGTTGATGGGAATTTTCCTCCTTCGTGGCATGAAGCCACAATAATTCCTATCCCTAAACCGGGTAAAGATCATACGAATCCTACCAACTATCGTCCGATTGCCTTAACTAGCTGTATTTGCAAAACCATGGAGAGATTGATCAATCGAAGGCTTGTTTGGTACCTTGAGTCCAACAACCTCATTACAGACCTCCAATGTGGATTTCGGTCCCAAAGGAGCACTCTTGATCATCTCGTTCGATTCGAAACGTTCGTCAGGGACGCTTTCATCCAGAAGCAACATTTAGTTGCAATATTTTTCGATCTGGAGAAAGCATATGATACCACGTGGAAACATGGTATCATGCGCGACCTCCATAACCTCGGCCTACGAGGTCGCTTACCTATCTTCATTAAAAATTTCCTGGAAGATAGGTCATTTAAGGTACGACTGGGATCAATATTCTCTGACCCATTTCCTCAGGAAATGGGGGTTCCCCAGGGAAGCATATTATCTCCTACTCTCTTTGCTATAAAAATTAACACGATCCCAGCGTGCCTTAAACCAGGTACAAACGGGGCTCTCTATGTTGATGACTTTCAGATGTGCTATGGTTCAACAGACATGCGGATAATCGAACGTAAGTTGCAGCTTTGTTTGAATTCACTTCAACCGAAAATGGATTTCGTTTTTCGAAATCCAAGACTGTCTGCATGCATTTCTGTCAGAAACGAGGTTTACATCCAGATCCAGAACTCTTCTTGGATGGCAATCGCCTACCAGTTGTGGATGAAATCAAATTTCTGGGGCTGATATTTGATAAGAAATTATCATTTATTCCCCACATTTAAAACCTTAAAAAGAAATGTCTGAAAGCCCTCAATATATTGAGAGTCCTATCAAATACTGACTGGGGAGCAGACCGTAAGGTCTTGCTCAGATTATATCGAGCTTTAATAAGATCAAAACTCGATTATGGGTGTATTGTGTATGGGTCTGCCCGCGAGTCTTATCTCAAAGAGCTCGACACCATACACAACCAAGGACTTAGAATCAGTTTAGGAGCATTTCGTACATCTCCAGTGGACAGTTTATACGTCGAGGCGCATGAGCCCTCATTGCACAACAGCCCCCCTGGGGTGTAGGGGGTGATAAGAATATACCCTTCGTATTTCCTGCGTGTCGTAAAAGGCGACTAAAAGGATCCCTGTGATGGGGCAACGTGTTTGCCGTGCGTTGCGACCCGTGTCGGTGGAGAGTGGAATCCTGGTGATTGAGCGGAAATTTGGCTTGCGAGCCCCTTTTCTGCAACACATTACTTTGGCCCATGGTTCACCCAGACGGGAGGTCAGATTGGCCCACTCTGATCAATCGGCTATGGTCATTTCGGCGTTACAGAGGGTACTTTTTCTTCTTTTTTCCCATGCTTTGTTTTTTCAAATAAGCTGTTAAACCTTTGTGTCCTAGGTACCCTCTGTGACGCGTGGCCGGGTCAATCAGGTGTGATATATTTTTTACATCATGCTTGAGTATACCCTTCGCCAAGCCCTGAGGCAATGCGCTGGTCATCCGTGCTAGTCCTCCCCTAGTAGGCAGGGAAGTAACCTGGGGGATGGCGAAGGGTGAATCTCCAAGATATTATTTCATGGATCCCCCAACCCCCAACACAACTTTAAAAAGACGGAAGACAGACGAAGATCCTAGTATTCCTGTAAAGGTATCTAGATCTTGGCCGAGGTTTCTCCTTATCGAGAGCACCTCCAATGTTGATTTTTCGAAAGTGTCACCTTTCTTGATATCTAAAGGTATCTCTGGCTTGGCTGGAGAACCCAAAAATATCAAGAAACTCAAAAGTGGAGCATTATTGGTAGAATGCGTAAAAGAGCAACATGCAACTATGTTACTCAAATCTGACATGCTTGCTAATTACTCTATCAAAGTGACTCCACATAGGTCACTAAATTCATCAAGAGGTGTTATTCGCTGCCGGGACCTTGAAGGCAGCAGTGAGGAAGAAATGGTAGAACATTTATCATCACAAAATGTCACACATGTTAAAAGAATTAGTGTTCGACGTGGTGATAAAATTGTTCCCACAAGTACATACATCCTCACTTTTAATCGTCCCGACATCCCGAAATCGATCAAGGCAGGTTATCTAAATATTCCTGTTGATGCCTATATTTCTAATCCTTTGAGATGTTTTAAATGCCAAAAGTACGGTCACAGCAAAACTGTATGCAGAGGTAAGGAGACGTGTGCCCGGTGTGGCCTTGATGGTCACGAGAGCTCTACCTGTGCTGCTGAATTTTGCTGTGTAAACTGTAAGGGTAAGCATTCTGCTTATTCCCGAGAATGTCCGGTTTGGCAAAAGGAAAAGAAAATTCAACAGGTGATGTCTGAAAGAAAGATCCCTTACTATGACGCTAAAAAACAGGTGGAAATAACAACATTTGTTCCACCTACTGGATCTTTTGCTAGTAAAGCAAAGGTCCAGACAAGATCTATTAGCGTTCAGACATCAGAATCCTGCCTAAAAGGAGAAACAATAAAGGTATTACAGGACAATATAAAAAGTAAATCTTCACCTACGGGTACTTCGAGCTCAACACAAACGTCTGTCGGCTCGGAAAAAAATAGTAATGAAATTAATAATAAAAATAATAATAAACACACTGGCACCAAGGTAGGAGGTAATAATCAAAAGCCTTCTATACCTGAGAAGCCAATAAAAAAAACAGACTCTTCTCTAGATAAAAATAAAAAAGGGAACCGGAAAGGCTCTGGTCCCATAGACTTATATAATCGATTTGGAGTTGAGTCAATGGAGGAGGAGAACATTATTGTTGTGGATATACACAACGCCCCTCCCCATAATAAACCTCAAAGAAGTCCTGTAAAACCTCCCTGATTATGGTTAATTCCATTATACAGTGGAATTGTCGTGGTCTTAAGCCAAATTTTAATGAAGTTCAACTATTAATTCAAAATAAAAATCCATTAGCTATTTGTCTACAAGAAACCTTTTTGAAAAATTCTGACAATTTGTCATTCAGACATTTTGTTTCCTATCATCATTTTTCAAAAAATGATGGTAGAGCACATGGTGGTGCTTCCATTATTGTCAATGGAGACATTCCACAGAGTCAAGTCACCCTGAATACCCCCTTGCAGGCAGTAGCCGCTCGGGTGACATTACACATTCCTTTTACACTCTGTTCACTCTACTTACCACCAAGCTTAAATTTAAACCCCAGAGACCTTGATGACCTTATTTCCCAGCTTCCTCTCCCATATGTTCTTATGGGAGATTTCAATGGTCACCATCCACTCTGGGGTAGTTCTGATGATAACTTCAGAGGTAGACAAATAGTAGACTTCATTAACAATAATAATTTGTGCTTATTAAATGACGAATCGCCAACTTATCTACATCCTGCAACTGCTTCTTTTTCCTCTCTTGATCTTACCATTTGCTCCCCGGTCCTATTTCAGGATTTCACGTGGAGGGTGAATGAAGATCTCTGTGGTAGTGATCATTTCCCCATCATAGTAGAAAATATTGGTCCTTCCCCGGTTGAAAGACCACAGAGGTGGAAGTTGCATAAGGCTGATTGGGCTCTATTTGAATCTTTGTGTCTCTTCTCTTTTGATGCAAAGGAGTTGGAAGATGCAGATGAGCCAATGTCCTTATTCACTTCCATTCTTCAAGATGTAGCTGAGCAGGCGATTCCAAGAACCACGACTGAACCAAAACGTTTCAATAAACCATGGTTTAACGATGATTGCAAATCCGCTCTTAAAGAGCGTGATCGTATCCTGAGACGATTAAAGAACCATCCTTCCATGGAGAATATTGCGGCATTCCAAATGGTCCGGGCGAAGGCCCGTAGAACCATACGTCAAGCAAAGAAATCTTCATGGCAAGGATATGTCTCCAGGATCAACTCTCGTACCACATCTAAGTCGGTATGGGATAGGATTCGTAGGATTAAAGGTAAAAGTAGTGCTTTATCAGTTAACCATCTCAATGTTGATGATACCACCCTAACAACATTTCCTGATATTGCTAATTCTCTGGCCAGTACCTTTTCATTCAATTCATCATCCAGTTTCTTCTCTGATGCCTTTCGAGGCATAAGACAACAACAGGAGAAAAGGCTACTTAATTTCAAGTCCCGCAATGATGAATGTTATAATGATCGTTTTTCCGTTGCAGAGCTCCGTGATTCGTTAAAGCGAGCTCGGGACACTGCAACTGGTCCAGATGAAATACACTACCAAATTTTAAAACATTTACCTTTTCCCACACTCTTAATCTTATTGGATCTTTTCAACCGGATTTGGGTTGATGGGAATTTCCCGCCTTCGTGGCATGAAGCCACAATAATTCCCATCCCTAAACCAGGAAAAGATCATACGAATCCTACCAATTATCGTCCGATCGCTTTAACTAGCTGCATTTGCAAAACCATGGAGAGATTGATCAATCGAAGGCTTGTTTGGTACCTAGAGTCCAACAACCTCATTACTGACCTCCAATGCGGATTTCGGTCCCAAAGGAGCACTCTTGATCATCTCGTCAGATTTGAAACGTTCGTCAGGGACGCTTTCATCCAGAAGCAACATTTAGTTGCTATATTTTTTGATCTGGAGAAAGCATATGATACTACATGGAAACATGGTATCATGCGCGACCTCCATAACCTCGGCCTACGAGGTCGCTTACCTATCTTTATTAAACATTTCCTGGAAGATAGGTCATTTAAGGTACGACTGGGATCAATATTCTCTGACCCATTTCCTCAGGAAATGGGAGTTCCTCAGGGAAGTATTTTATCTCCTACATTATTTTCAATAAAAATTAACACGATCCCAGCGTGCCTTAAACAAGGTACAAACGGGGCTCTCTATGTTGATGACTTTCAGATGTGCTATGGTTCTACAGACATGCGGATAATTGAACGTAAGTTGCAGCTTTGTTTGAATTCACTTCAACAATGGGCAACCGAAAATGGATTTCGTTTTTCGAAATCCAAGACTGTCTGCATGCATTTCTGTCAGAAACGAGGTTTGCATCCCGATCCAGAACTTTTCTTGGATGGCAACCGCCTTCCAGTTGTGGATGAAACCAAATTTCTGGGGCTGATATTTGATAAGAAATTATCATTTATCCCTCACATCAAAAACCTGAAAAAGAAATGTCTGAAAGCCCTCAACATATTGAGAGTCTTATCAAATACTGACTGGGGAGCAGACCGTAAGGTCTTGCTCAGATTATATCGAGCGTTAATTAGATCAAAACTCGATTATGGGTGTATTGTGTATGGGTCTGCCCGCGAGTCGTATCTCAAAGAGCTCGACACCATACATAACCAGGGACTTAGAATCAGTTTAGGAGCATTTCGTACATCTCCAGTGGACAGCTTATACGTCGAGGCGCATGAACCCTCACTGCACAACAGACGTGATAAACTGGCCCTGCAGTATGCTACGAAAATTGCATCTCTACCAAACCATGTTTCATTTAACACCATATTTAGACCATTACATGAGCATTTATATCTTGTGAGGACTAAAGTCATTCCATCATTTGGTATTCGCATACAACCCCTTTTGTCTGAGGCTGGTATCAGCCTTGACAGTATTGCGAATACCCCTTTCTTTGAGACACCGCCATGGGCTATATCTTCCCCTAAGATCGATCTAGATCTTACAAAAAACAGGAAAAAAGATACTAGTTCCACTGTGTTTCAAACTCTCTTCGGAGAAGTAAGGTCTAAATATGGTGATTATGCTCCTATTTACACGGATGGTTCTAAAGATGGTGATCGAGTAGCTTCGGCTACAGTGACGCCATCTGAGACCATTTCTGTATGTCTTCCACCTGCTGCTTCAATATTTACAGCTGAGCTCCAGGCCATTCTTCAAGCCTTGGAGTTCATACAGTCCTCTTCAGCTTTAAAGCATATCATTTTTACTGATTCTTTGTCCTCGCTTCAAGCAATTATCAATAAACAGCTTGAACACCCATTAGTAGCGGATGTTTATCGTCTGCTACTATCGTACGAGCTCAGTAGCAAAGATGTCGTCTTCTGCTGGCTTCCCAGTCACGCTGATATAAAGGGGAATGATAAAGCAGATTTTGCTGCCAAAGCTGCTTTAGATCTTCCCCAATCATCATTTTTATTACCATTTCAAGATTTTAAATCCACAATAAATCATTTCATTTATGACCGCTGGCAACGGTCTTGGGATCTTGCAGACACTAACAAACTTCATCACATTAAGCCTCTCTTAGGAGATTGGCCAAGCTCCTATAGAACCAACAGGAGAGATGAAGTTGTTTTGTGTCGCTCTCGCATAGGTCATACTTTTTTAACACACTTTTTCATTTTGAAACGAGAGCCTCAACCAGAATGTGAACACTGTCATGTTCCTTTGACAGTGAAGCACGTTTTGATTGAGTGCAAGCATCTCAAGAACCTGAGATCGAAATATTACCGTTGCCAGTCTCTGCACCAACTATTTGCCCAACCGGGCTTATATTGTAAATTGTTGTACTTTTTAAAAGAGACAAGCTTTTATTATAAATTTTAATTGTATATTTATCATTTAATTTTTTATGTTTTAAATATTTATATGCACAAAAGATTTGTTTGATTTTTAATCTTATTTACTATGATATTGTTTTTTATTTGTGCTTATAAAACTTTTTCTGTGATATTTTTCTTTTAACTTGTCTCGCATTAATCATGGTAGGTTTGGCGCAATATGGCCCGGTTGGTGCCGAAGTGCCATTAAACCATATTTCATTTCATTTCATTTCATTGCACAACAGACGTGATAAACTGGCCCTGCAGTATGCTACGAAAATAGCATCACTTCCAAATCACATTTCATTTAACACCATATTTAGACCTCTTCATGAGCATTTGTATCTTGTGAGGACTAAAGTCATTCCATCTTTCGGTATTCGCATACAACCCCTTTTGTCGGAGGCTGGTATCAGCCTTGACGGTATTGCGAATACCCCTTTCTTTGAGACTCCACCGTGGGCTGTATCTCCCCCAAAGATCGATTTCGATCTTACTAAACATAAAAAGAGAGATACAAGTTCGACGGTTTTCCAATCTCTCTTCAGAGAGCTAAGGTCTAAATATGGTGATTATATTCCCATTTATACAGATGGTTCGAAAGATGGTGATCGGGTTGCTTCGGCTACCGTGACACCATCCGAGACCATCTCTGTCCGCCTCCCACCCGCTGCTTCCATCTTTACAGCTGAACTCCGGGCCATTCTCAAAGCTTTGGAGTTCATTCAATCATCATCTGATTTAAAATATATAATTTTTACTGATTCTTTGTCCTCATTACAAGCAATAAATAACCAACAGCTTGATCACCCATTAGTAGCAGACATTTATCGTCTGCTACTATCATAGGAGTTGAGCAGCAAGGACATTGTCCTTTGTTGGCTCCCCAGTCATACTGATATAAAAGGGAATGATCAAGCAGATTTGGCTGCCAAGTCTGCTTTAGATCTTCCCATATCCAAATTTTTATTGCCATATTATGATTTTAAATCATCAATTAATTTGTATATATATGGCCGCTGGCAACGATCTTGGAATCTTGCAGACACAAACAAACTTCATCACATTAAGCCTCTCTTAGGAGACTGGCCCAACTCCTATAGATCTAATAGGAGAGATGAAGTTGTTTTGTGTCGCTCTCGCATTGGTCATACTTTTTTAACACATATTTTCATTTTAAAGCGAGAGCCTCAACCAGAATGTGAACATTGTCATGTTCCGTTGACAGTGAAGCACATTCTGATGGAGTGCAAGCATCTTAAAGATGTTAGATCCAAATACTTTCGTTGTCAGTCACTACAGAATTTATTTGCCCAACCGGGTCTATATGATAAAGCATTAGACTTTTTAAAAGAGACAAATTTTTATAGAAAATTTTAATTTGTACATACATGTTTTGTCATGTTTTATTTTTTAAATATTAATATACATAAACTATGTTATTTAATTTTAATGATGCCAACTGTGATACTTGTTTTTATTTGTGTATATTAATTCATTATTGTGATTACATTTAGTTTGTCTCGTATTTTCATCATATTATGTTTGGCGCCATATAGCCCGGTTGGAGCTCACGTGCCTTAAAACCACATTTCATTTCATTTCTTAATAGAATGTGCCAAAGAACAGCATGCTACCATGCTTCTTAAATCAACATCTTTGGCAGACATTCCTATTAAGGTGTCTCCTCCTCATAAGTCTTTGAATTCTAGTAGAGGTGTAATACGTTGCCGGGACCTTGAAGGCAGCAGTGAGGAAGAAATGGTAGAATACCTTTCTTCTCAAGGTGTACAACACGTGAAAAGAATTAGTGTTCGTCGAGGAGATAAGGTGATTCCTACAAGCACCTATATCCTCACTTTCAACCGTCCCGACATACCAAAGACTCTCAAGGCAGGTTATTTAAATATACCTGTGGATTCATATATATCCAATCCTCTTCGTTGCTATAAGTGCCAAAAATTCGGACATAGCAAAACTGTCTGCAAAGGTAAAGACACCTGCGCTCGTTGTGGCCATGATGGTCATGAGAGCGCTACCTGTCAGGCTGAGTTTTGTTGTGTGAATTGCAAGGGAAAGCACTTTGCTTATTCCCGTGAATGCCCAATATGACAAAAAGAGAAGCGAATCCAACAGGTCATGTCTGAACGAAGATATCATATTTCGATGCCAGAAAACAGGTTGATTTATCTGCACCGTTTCCCATTGCACCACAAGGGAAATCTTTTGCTAGTGCAGTTAAAGTTTCAACCAGATCTATCTCCGTTCAGACAGCAATAACCTGGCCAGATAAGAAGGAAATGAAGACTTTGATAATACCAGATTACATTAAAGGGGTTTCGAGCTCTTCTCAGTCATCCGAGAGCTCGATCCGGACATCTTTGCCCTTGCCTGATGAGGGTTCACCTTCCGTGACCTCAACTGAAGTTATTGGGACCATTCCCAACACTTCCTCCCAGCACGGCAAGAAACCATCCCCATTGGATAAACCAAAAGCTGCAACTCCTGACCCCAGGTCCACTGGGTCAGCATCGCAGCCAACGGTTATCCCACCCTCACGGGACAAAGTATATCTTTCTTCTAGACAAAGAAAGTTAGCAAAGTCCGATCGCTTTAACTAGCTGTATTTGCAAAACCATGGGGAGATTGATCAATCGAAGGCTTGTTTGGGACCTTGAGTCCAACAAGCTTATTACTGACCTCCAATGTGGATTTCGGTCCCAAAGGAGCACTCTTGATCATCTCGTTCGATTTGAAACGTTCGTCAGGGACGCTTTCATCCAGAAGCAACATTTAGTTGGATTTTTTTTTGATCTGGAGAAAGCATGGAAACATGGTATCATGCGCGACCTACATAACCTCGGCCTTCGAGGTCGCTTACCTATCTTCATTAACAATTTCCTGGAAGATAGGTCATTTAAGGTACGACTGGGATCAATCTTCTCTGACCCATTTCCTCAGGAAATGTGGGTTTCCCAGGGAAGTATTTTATCTCCAACATTATTTGCAATAAAAATTAAAACTATCCCAGCGTGCCTTAAACCAGGTACAAACGGGGCTCTCTATGTTGATGACTTTCAGATGTGCTATGGTTCTACAGATGAAACCAAATTTCTGGGGCTGATATTTGATAAGAAATTATCATTTATCCCCCACATTAAAAGCCTTAAAAAGAAATGTCTGAAAGCCCTCAATATATTGAGAGTCCTATCAAATACTGACTGGGGAGCAGACCGTAAAGTCTTGCTTCGATTATATCGAGCATTAATTAGATCAAAACTCGATTATGGGAAACATAGTTACAATTGACGACGATAATGACGATGATAGTGAAGACTATCAGGGAATATCATTGAGTAATTTTTCTCCAGAATTAATAAAGGATAAACAGAGTAATTACATGGATTTGGGATTGTTACTAACCTGGTTAAAAACTGGGGTGGAACCCAAAGAAAGTGACTTTATGTTATCTAGTCCTACGGCTAAATATTACTGGATAAACCGTAACTTGTATCTACTCGGTGATAATGGAATTCTTAGGGTAAAATAATTTACTCGATACGCTATTAGTAGTTCCAGAGAAATAAAACTGGATGTTTGTCAGTTATGTCATGACATTCCCTTATCAGGTCATCAGGGTATAAGTAGAACGAAGAGTCGTATTAAACAGCAGTTCTATTGGTACGGCATGACAGAATATGTGCGCGCCTATGTAAATTCGTGTACTACCTGTAATGTCAATAAGAATAAGCATACGAAGGCTCGTTATACTTTAAATAAATACCACGCTGGAGCTCCAATGGAAAGGGTACATCTCGACTTTTTGGGCCCGTTGCCATTGACGCAGGCTGGGAATGAACACATATTAATGATAGTCGAACAATTCACAAAGTGGGTCGAATGCATACCATTCCCTTCGCAAACCGCGGAAATTACCGCAAAGGCAGCGGTGAATGAGTTCTTTTCTCGATTTGGATATTCCTTTTAAGTTGTTTACGGATCAAGGGAGAAATGTCGAGAGTAACTTATTCCTTTCATTATGCAAGGTGTTGCATATACATAAGAGTCGCATGACGCCATACCGGCACTCGGCTAATGGGCAAGTTGAAAGATACAATAGGACTTTGGTGGAAGCTGTTAAATGCTACGTAGACGGATGTCAGGAAACGTGGGATATCTTTCTGCCACAAATTGCAAGTGCATTACTGTCTAGCGTAAACCGTCAAACCGGTTTTACTAGTAATAAGTTAATGTTGGGACGCGAAATAAACCACCCAGCTGATTTAATGTTTGGCGCACCGGGCGAAATTAGCGGTGATATAAATACCTATGTTGGAAAACTCAAACAAACTATGAAAAGAGTACATGAAATGGCTCGGAATAATTTAAACGCGAGCCAAGAACGCATAAGGCGAGATTTTGACATACGTGCCAATGTTAATAAATATACGTTAGGTGATGTAGTGTATATTCTGGATACCGCAGCAAAGCCGGGTAAAAGTCGCAAACTGTCGCCGGCTTGGAAGGGCCCCGGTGTTATAACCAAAGTGATTACCCCCTATTTGTTTAAAGTAAAAACTCGTTAAAAAGAGAGTGTCATGAATCATGATAGATTAAAGTTATGTGCAGATCGGGAGTTTCACGCATGGATTATGACATTTAAGAATAAACCTGATTCTGAGTCCCCGATTCCGACGGGGAATGTTAAGACATATTGTATGTGTAAAGGTCCTGACGATGGCAGTCCCATGATCTGTTGCGATCAGTGCGATGAATGGTACCATTACCGTTGTGTCGGTATAGATCCGAACGACGACAGGGAAGATAGGGACTATGTGTGTCCTAATTGCAATTAGGTTTGTGGTCCCGGTACGTTTTGGCGGGTAAAAAGGGAATGGGTTGGGGAGCACATATAACAATACTGCCTATACCGATTAATACGGTATATTTTTGTTTTTCAGTATGGATAATTCTAATTCGTGGAGAACCCCCTCGCGGTTCCTGATTGAAACGCCAAGAGACCATGCCTATATGCAACAGGCAGAGTGGATGAGACACCGTGACGGGACGGTCCCTAGCGCCAATGTATTTTTCGGAGCCGCTCCGTCTGGAGGCACCGCTGTCGCGTGTGTCTTCAGCTAGACACATGTATCATGAGTCCCCGTGGGTCCGCAGACAGGGGAGAGAGCAAAAGTGCCCGATAAATGGCTGTCCGGTTCGTGACAGAAAAATAAAATTCCATGTCCTAAGATGGCATTTGCCCTCTTATTTTCAGGGGGAATGGGACTGTTCCCCGGATGTGGTGGACAAGAGAATCGAGGCGTTGTCTGCTCTGTGCAGAAGTTTAACAGAGGGGCTTATTTGCCCGACGGGTGCAGGCTTAGAACCATGCACATGCATGCCCACCCTACGGACCATTTGTGAGAGGGCTGGTTGGTCCATTCCAGAAGGGGACCGGTTCACCCTCATACCTATCAACTCGCCTGCATGTTTGACCTATTCGAGGTGCATGTGCGTCATGTTGAATTTTTTAACTCCGGGTCAACAGGGAGATTTCATGGGGTTTTTGAACCCGCCCCCTGTGGGCCGGAGTGACTTATTTTCGGGTGGGGAAGGGGTAGAGGTAGAGGATTGGGAAAAGGACATTATCGATATCAACTTGTCCTAAGTTGGTATTGATATTGCTTGTCGGGAGGGCGGGGTGTATGTAAATACAATTGTATATATTTTTGGTTGAAAGTGCGTAAATGTTACGGTGTATATAGAATACCGTCGCCTGGTTGTATGGTGTGTGTACGGTGTGTGAATGGATAATTACATGTTTCTTTTTTTCAGCTCGAAAGAGGCGAACCTCCCGATGGAAAACGGGGGGAGTACATGTTTCTTTTTTTCAGCCCGAGAGAGGCGAACCTCCCGATGGAAAACGGGGAGGAGTGTTGTGGTTAGTGGTCTGATCCCGACAGGAAACGGGACTACTTTGTCAGGATCACTACGCCCACACATATTTAAATACAGAAGTTAAAAGGTATAGAGTGTTTGCACTGACGTCATAATTTGTCGGTCGAAGTACCCGGATTGGCGGCCATATTGGCGATATCAGCGACTAAACAAAAACAGAGCGCTGAACTGTAAACACGTGTGTAAGATGGCAAAATCAACAAAAAGCATCGATAAATTAAAAGAGATAGCTACCAAATATCAGGAGAGTAGGAGACTTGTTCATTCGTTTCAGCTTATTGAATAATAATTTTGATATCTAATCTATTGTGTGTATATTTTGCAGGTCCTACATTCACAGCGAATGAGTGGGAAACCACTGCAGCCATGGGTCATTGCTAACAAGGAAGGGTGCATCTTGGGAGCTCATTGTACCTGTATGGCAGGCCTTGGCGAGGCTTGCACACATGTTGCAGCACTTCTTTTTTCAATCGAAGCTACGGTTAAACTGGGGGACTCAAAAACTGTGACTGAAGAGAAATCATACTGGCTTCTTCCAGGCTCTGTTAAGGGTGTGACATACAAACAATGCTGGGAGATGGATTTCGCATCAGCAAAAACTATGAAGAAAAAAATGGACACCATGTTAGATAGCAACTGCAGTTCGGTTTTAAGTCCACCCTCTTGTAATGTAAAGAAAGTCATTCCAGAACCAACAGAAGAGGAACTTTCAAACTTTTTTAAATCCCTGCATGAAAGTGGATCAAGAGCAGCAATTCTGTCCATAATTGAACCATATGCAGACGAATTTGTTCCAAAACCTATTAAAGAAAATTTCCCTGTTGTCCTTACCGAACTGAGACATGAAAGTGCTGTTTACATGTCATACAGTGAACTTTTTAAAAAATGTCAAGACATTCAAATCAATGTTACAGAAGAGCAAGCCAAATCTGTTGAGATAGCTACTCGTGAGCAGGCTCACTCAAAGCTTTGGTACCGTTTTCGTTCTGGGAGAATAACAGCATCCAAGATGAAAACTGCATGTTGTACGGACCCAACATTGCCTACACAAAGCCTGATTGAAAGTATATGCTATCCGGACAGCTATAAATTTTATTCAAAAGCAACCCAATGGGGCTGTCAGCATGAAAAATACGCACGTGAAATATTTATAGACAATGTATGAAAATGTAAAAATTGAAGAAGCAGGATTTTTTATTAACCCAGATGTCCCGTATATCGGTGCATCCCCTGATGGGATTGTAACATGTGACTGTTGCGGTATGAGTGTGGTCGAAATTAAATGCCCATTTTGTGACAAAAATGCTACACTGCATGAAAAAAGTGGGAAGAATTTCTATTTAAAAAAGCAAAGCGATGGTAAACTAAAACTTGATAACAAACACGCATATTATTATCAAGTCCAAACTCAACTTGGTGTGTGTAGATTGGAATCGGCATATTTTGTAGTATGGACCGAGAAGGACCTTCACGTAGAACCAATTCTGTTTAATTGTGAAATGTGGCAGGAAATATGTCAAAAATCTAAACACATATTCGACAGAACAATTCTGCCAGAACTTGTAGGGAAATTTTATTCTCGTCTGCCGAATAGTAACCCCTTAACCGATGTCTCGCACAATGTTTCAAATAATTCTGTGGCTAATGACGGAGAATTGACTTGGTGTTTTTGTGATCAAGTGGAGTCTGGGAAAATGATTTGCTGCGACAATCAAAACTGTACATTACAGTGGTTCCACTATTTGTGCTTGGGGATAGACTGTGCACCAAGGGGTAAATGGTTTTGTCCAGACTGTAGGAAACTCCCAGAATTTCGAACAAAGCGTGGTCATGGTCGAAAATTAGCGCCAAACTAATGCTGTTAGATTTTGCTACATATGTATTTTATATAGAAAGCAATGGGTGGAATTGAAATACGGAAAGACACTTGTTCTGTGTTAAATGCTTTAATAATTTAATTTCATTTTGTAAAAACCCAAATATGCTTTAAATAAAGTCTGTATAAATTTATTAAATCTCCAAATTTCAATATTCAGTCAAAATCAACTACAGATTGGCATAGATTTACACATGCACAACATATCAGACCAATTTTATCAATTGTTGTGAAACTTTCACTTTCCCTACATGTCAGAAACTCCAGTGGTAAAGGTCCATTCAAAATGGAGTATTTTTGACGCACAGTCCCTATATCCATAGGCTGTTCCCTTGTGGCGTTGTGACCTTGTTCCCAGACCCTGTACCCGCGCGTATCCATAGACTGTTCCCTTGTGGCGTTTTGCGTGTGCAATGTACGATAGAAAGATAGGTAAAAGAAAAGTCTACATAGGAACGTTGATGAGAAAGCAAATTAACTCAATGCGAACCGTTTTTTTTATTGATAGCTCAATGATGAACTCAACTACTTAAAGTCGGAAGGATGAGGAGGATGCCGCTATTGCATTCAGTGTCGGATTAACCTTGTTGGGAAGGGGGCATACCAACTGTACGGGGGCCCCATTATTCAAATTATTCGCACTGACCGCGGGTCGTACAAGTATGTACCACCCCCACCCCCCCTTTGAGTATCTGGGGTGTTTTCCTTCAGGATTTATTTCTTTCGAATAAGGATTAATTTCAGTGTATCTGAGACAATAATTTTTGGCAGCGATTTCATTGACGTTTTGAATTCGTTGACAAATTGAGTATTTTAAACAGACTCTTCCTCTTATGATGTTTTCATTTACTATGTTATTGAAGTCAGGGATAAATATTAGTATGACTCAGAACTGTGGGGGGGCCTTATTTTTTTCCCAACTATGCCCCCTCCCCTCCCTGATCAGGTACTGATTGTATTTATTTTCCTCCCTGGTGCTCATCTCAAAAGATAACATGTCTTCAGACAAGGCCCATGGTACTGGGTCCGACCATTTTTTTGAACTCGCAATGGACTGGGTGAATTTCACACAAGTTTCCATACAATATCGCACTCGTAACGACGTGTTCCCTCTAGTGCAGCTGCAAAAGAATTGACATGTTCATTGTCTGTGTTCCCGGTCACAAGCCACATGTTCCGTGCACGAGGCCACATGTTCCCTGGGAACATCCTATGGGAACGGGCACGTTAAAAAACAAAGGTTCATTGTCCTTGTGGCGCGTCACAAGGGAACAAGGGAACACGCCACAAGGAACACACCACAAGGGAACAGGCTATGGATACAGGGCCTTACCCGTTCCACATGAATTCTGACGTGAGCGATCTTTCTGGTTGTTTCTATATCTATTGGCGACAGCTGACTTTTTCCTCGGGTAAATGCTGGTATTTTAACTTCTGCCATCATGGACCCAACAGTAGCCTGAATATCAAACCCTCGGTCTGCTAGTACCAAGTCGCCGGGTAGGATGTTATTTAAAAAATCACTATTTTCAGTTATACATTTATCACTAACTCTGCCTCCCCATGCTTTTGATATGTAAGAGACAGTAGTTCCTTGGGGTGTAATACCTATGAGAAATTTCACTGTATTATGATGTTTATATGAGGACCATGTTTCAGCTCTCGCCTTCAGATTTGTTGGTCGGTCTATCAACACTTCGAAACAGTCAATTATAACTACACATTTTGTTCCGAAGTGTTTTCTAAATTGCATAGGCATTGTTTTACGCAAAGTTTCTCGAGATGGCCAAACTACAAACGGCTTCATCTTTATATACATAACATCAATAACATCAACCAACACCCTGGACACAGTTGAAAGTGAAACAATAAATTCATATGTTAAAAAAGATGCAGTAACATTCAATCTTAATCTCATGAGTGTTAAAATCAACATTTCAAATTTGGTAAGAGACTTCTTGATTGGTAGAGAATGTTCCAAGTACACAAACAAAGACATTAACAACTTAAATGTTGGGAATCCTGTAAAATACAACACCTCATCTCGACCCTCAAAAGCCATTTTGTCATATTTGTGCGATGTACCTTCCACTTTGCACCTAAGCTTCATGTTATCTGTTCTTAAATTCTGAAGTTCGCTCGTCATCGAGGAGATTAACTCTTGTGTCATATCGGTCTGTGTTTCTATCCCAGTGTCACAAGGTTGTTCCTCTATTATCACTTGATTGTCTTGTAGTGACAACAGCGACTCTGCTGCTGCTGCTGCGTAGTCTTTCTTTTTTTCTGTCCTCTGTTGTCGACGTTTAAAACGATTAACCTCGGGTGACATAATAGTAATAATTTCTTGTGTATCTTTCTCTTTTGATGCAGTCAAGATTTACAGAAGGAACCCAGTCAGGACTATCCTTTTCATATAGACCTGCCCTCTTTCCTGAAAAAGTGCAGAAACAAATCTTTAAATTTTCTGACATTTTATGGGATTTGTAACATTGCAAGATTTGCAATGAATAAAATATGTACCGGTCGAAAATGAAGAAATATTAGATAAAGTATCATACAGTAGATCTATCGGTGGACAATAAGTTTTCTTTTCTTTTTTAGCTCCAAATTACAATATTTTCGTATGAAAAAATGATTAATTAATATGTAGAAAACAAATCTGTACATTTTCAGACATTCCTATGAGATTTGTAAAATTGCAAGATCTGCGACTGCAAGTGCAATGAAAAACAGATGTAGGTCTACTACTAGTACTAGGCTAGTACTAGGCTAGTACTACGGTAGTCTAAACAAAGAAAGACTAACGGTAGACAAAGAAAGACTAAGTTGAATTTTCCCTTTTTATCCCAATATTACGCTAGCAGTAGTATAAGTAGTAATGCCGTATGATTAAATAATATGAAAAGAATAATTCACATACCTGCAATGAAATGTGCCGAGCATACTCGAATATTTTCCAGATTTTTACCGAGGAAATTCTGTTGAAGGCTTGCCAACCAAAGTCGCCTATAATAATGCAATTATGCCTCTCTGTCGGATCTATTGTGACATCCAGCCACTCGACAATAGTTAACCATCCTTTCAAATGCAAATCAGTAGCCGCAGGCTTTGTCCTACATGTAAATAAACAACTCGATATCGCCAATATGGCCGACTTCCGGTTTAGTGACGTCACGTGAAAAGACTCTATTGTTTGTTTTTGCTACAAGCATCTGAAGTGAGACTTCAGGGGAAATTCACATTGTCCCATACACTATCCCCATACTCCATAATAGAACGTATGAATAACGTTAATATTTTACATAACGTATTGTAATGATTATACCAATTGCCTTCTATGTCATCCCCAATTCCATATTTGTTGTTATTTCGTTATTATACCCTGTTGCATTTTCCCCGCTTCCAATGTTAACTATTTGTTATTATTATGGGCTATGCGCAGCTATCGTGCGCAATAGCAATCTTCGTTTGTCAAATTTCACGCCCACGTATATCACACTTCGCCATTTAATAACTAATAAACTATGCATTGTCTTGGGCCATCCCGCATGTGATTTACTCCTGAATACCTTATCTGTAAACTACGACGTAATTAGCTGTTGTCAAGCCTGCATAACTTCGTAATTTGTATTTTTCCTACAGCAAAGCTGTTGACTTTCACGTGTCAACGGCATGGCGAACTGAAGCGCGAGACGTCACTGGGCATGCGCGGCCAAGACGACGTCTTCTGATTGGCTAGTTATTCTCGGCGGTTTATATAAATAGGGGGTCAGACGGCTAGTTTGATAGTTCGCATTTTCACAGCGACTCCGCCCTTTTCACGGCTAATTCGCCCATTAATGGCGAATCTCTGTCAACCAATTTCCATTTCAATATGGTAAGGATTGCTTAACGGTTATGACCGTAAAAAAAAGGTGTTATTTTCACAAACAATTTGTTACAAGTTCGTGCTGTAACATAGTTCTATTCAATTACTACGAGTGCATGTTACAAATATAACATGTTGTAATCTGAACATAGCCCATGTTGCATTCATAACAAATCCGTTCACCATGTCAGTAAAGTTTAACAGAGGGGCTTATTTGCCCGACGGGTGCAGGCTTAGAACCATGCACATGCCCACCCTACGGACCATTTGTGAGAGGGCTGGTTGGTCCATTCCAGAAGGGGACCGGTTCACCCTCATACCTATTAACTCGCCTGCATGTTTAACCTATTGGAGGTGCATGTGCGTCGTGTTGAATTTTTTTAACTCAGGGTCAACAGGGAGATTTCATGGGGTTTTTGAACCCGCCCCCTGTGGGACGGAGTGACTAATTTTCGGGTGGGGAAGGGGTAGAGGATTGGGAAAAGGATATTATCGATATCAACTTGTCCTAAGTTGGTATTGATATTGCTTGTCGGGAGGGCGGGGTGTATGTAAATAAAAATTGTATATATTTTTGGTTGAAAGTGCGTAAATACCGTCGCCTGGTTGTATGTGTGTGGTGTGTGAATGGATAAATATATGTTTCTTTTTTTCAGCTCGAGAGAGGCGAACCTCCCGATGGAAAACGGGGAGGAGTACATGTTTCTTTTTTTCAGCCCGAGAGAGGCGAACCTCCCGATGGAAAACGGGGAGGAGTGTTGTGGTTAGTGGTCTGATCCCGACAGGATCAGGGGACTTCAGGGGAAATTCACATTGTCCCATACACTATCCCCATACTCCATAATAGGACGTATGAATAACGTTAATATCTTACATAACGTATTGTAATGATTATACCAATTGCCTTCTATGTCATCCTCAATTCCATATTTGTTGTTATTTCGTTATTATACCCTGTTGCATTTTCTCCGCTTCCAATGTTTACTATTTGTTATTATTGTTGTGATTTTACATACTGGACCTGGACCAACTTCCGGTATACAGTTTGAGACCCGACTGGATATCCGGGACTACGACACTCAACCTGAGTACCCGTGTTCCTACGCCGGACAAGTATAAATAAGCCATCACCGCCAAGGATCGGCCTTCAAAGCTTTACAGACAATTAACAGATACACACGGTAAATACTGCGGACTAACTCGGCAGCCAAGGTTGGCTATAAAAATTCTACATTAAGAACATTTAAAAAAAATGTTAGATTCTGGGGTGATCCAGCCATCAAATTCCGATTGGGCGTCTCCCCCGGTTTTGATCCGTAAAAAAGACGGAACCGTCCGATGGTGTATTGATTACCGAAAATTAAATGCGGTTACCACTAAGGATGTATTTCCATTACCCCTGGTCAGCAAATGTATGGATGCCTTGTCGGGAAATAAATGGTTTTCTAAACTGGACGCAAATTCCGCGTATTGGCAAATTCCGCTTAAGCAAGAGGATCGGAAGAAAACCGCTTTTATTACTAAGTACGGTTTGTTTGAATTTACGAAACTTCCTTTTCGGTAAATACTGCAGACTAACTCGGCAGCCAAGGATGGCTATAAATATTCTACATTGGTAGTACGATAAAAACAAATAACAATATTGAAACAGATTGAACTTGTGTTCATTGAAATTAGAAAGAGAGAAGAAGATTAATAAAGATTGATTTATTTTGAATTTGTTTTGTGTACTTAAGTGTGAAGGGTCGTATTTGTGAGCGTGTCTCGCATTTCCGAATACGATTCATTAACACGTTTATAAATTCATTGGTTTATTATAAATTTATTTGATTATACGCACGTGTTTGTGCATATACGGTTTGCACGTGCAGACATTGTCTGGGGTATACCCGTGTATCAACACGACGTGGTCTATTGGGTTACAGTAGCACAGTAGCTAGTCTGAGTTAGGCTTGTTTAAAGGGACAACATGGCTTGTCAAATAAATGTCAACACGTGTTCCAAAGAGGAATTACTTGAGTTAGGAGTCAGGGGCCTGTTTCACGAAATTTTAACTTAAGATAAAATCCAAATTTTAGTACATACTTAAATCTGATTGGCTAAGCGCTAAAATCAATCTAATACTATCCAATCGAATTACTAAAATCGGATTTTATCTTAGTTAAAATTTCGTGAAACAGGCCCCAGTTCTATAGCAACTGAGAAAATGCTAGGGGTCCGCCAAGCATGCGGAAAGTTGGAACGCGAGGATGTAATGCAAATCCCAGAGGTGATGAATTAGTCAGCCTCTCTCTTTTGTTGTTTTGATTTCACCGAGGCACCGACACCGTCGATCACCGGTGCAAATAACTCTACCCGTTCTAATACGGGTAATGGCACACAAACAGGACCGAAACGGTTTTCATTGGCTCCTAAATCTCTATTGTATGATGGCAATTCAAATTGGCAAGCTTTTTCAAATAAATTCATACGTTTCGCAACATTAAACGCATGGTCTGACACTGAGTGCAGAGATCAGTTATGTTTTTGCCTAGAGGGCAAAGCTAGCGAGTACTTTTCAATAGTTTCTGCAAGGTATGGTGGTCTGACATTCTTTGAAATTATGGCTAAACTAGACCGTAGATTCGGTAACCAGGATTTACCCGAGACTTCCATGATCCAATTCCATAATTTGAGACAATCCCATGATGAAAAATTAAATGATTGGGCTGATAGGGTATTAACAATGGCTTCCCGTGTTTTTACGGATTGTTCCGAGGAACATGTTACTAGTCAAATAATACTTATATTTTGTCAAGGGTCCTATGACAAAGAGGCTGGACAGTATGCTTGTAATGAACTATTGAAGGAGCAATACAAGCTATTAAGTGGTATAAACACAACAGCATCGCAATATATGGTCGTTCTTTTCGTAGAGATACGCGTAGCCCCAACCGCGAGTATGAGTCTTCCCGGGTTCGAGCCGTGAACGCTTCACATACTAGAGAAACGGTTTCGCCGAAGTCTGAAGGCATAGAAACTCGAATTCAAGGCGTGGAAAAACGTTCGACTGAATTAGAGAGTACATTTAATAGTTAAATGGTCAAATTTGATGAATTGTTCGGGAAATTTAATCAATTAGCCGAATTTGTGAGAAGGTCTAGATCACGTTCTCGTTCAACAACGCCACCACGTGACCGACCTTGTTTTAATTGTGGTGGGAATGACCACTGGAGGCGAGATTGACCTGTAATAACACCCAAAAATAGTACCCCTTTAAACGGAAAGGACCGACATGTTAGTTTTGTATGCAGTGATGAAACAGATTCTTTAAACTTGACCGGATCGAGCGAATACGTGAGCGTTCGGTCCAAAGATTCTCGAATAATTCGCCTCCTTGGTACTCCTCGGATATGACGTCAAACTGGTCGGGTATACGCGAAACGATCGATAGTTTTGGAACCGCTAACGAAGCGAACGGTTTCACTAACACCGACTTAGACGGTGAAATAACTAATAATATCACCGCTCCGGAGGGTGATCAATATCTGTTCCAGGATACCGAAACTTCTTTAAACGGTGTCTTTGCGAGAACCGATGCGCCGGGTTCTAAAATCGAGGAAACGTGCGATTTTTCGTCGACGTAAATTCGTAGGGTACTCTCAGACTCTATGTATAAACTGAACCTAAAAGTTCAAGGTCAACAAGTTTCTCCTGTGTTAGATACGGGTAGTCAAGTGACTATACTTTCGGATCGCCGCTATGAGGAATTAAGGGATAAACCGCCGAAAATTAAGGATGTGAAATTACATACGGCCGGTCGCCAGTTAAGACTTTCCTGGATTCATTGTCGGTCCGGCTAATCTGGAATTGGGTTCCTTTCAAGTAGAATTAGATCATTTGTATGTTGCTCCTATTGAAGATGACATGTTATTAGGTCTTGATTTTTTGCGCGCCAATTAAGATCATATTGACATGTTAAACGATAGAATGCAAATTGGCAATGATATTTTTGACCTGTTCTATGAAAAATCCGATGAGCAATCCCAGAATGCTAGTTTGTCCGTCGCAAAAAGGATAGTAGTACCACCGATGTCTGTAGCGCGTGTACGGTGCAATATAAATAAAGATTTATCTCGATTCATGGTAGAACCGTTAAAACACCCGAAGTTGTTAATAGCCCGTTCTATACACTCGCATATTGAAACTGAATTTCCACGCATTTGTTTGATCAATCCTTCCGAAGACAGAGTAGTACTTGATACGAACGAGTCTATAGCTAAAGCCGTTGAATTTAGGGAATGTGACATTGTAGAACCGTTACCACCGGATATTAGTCAATCAAGCCCCAGTCTCAATAAAATACCCGAACATTTAATCGATTTATTTGAACGCTCAAAGAAATTGCTTCCGGAAGAAGACCAATTAAAACTCGCTCATTTGTTAATTGAATGCCAGGAAGGGTTTGCAAAACATCAATTTGACTTAGGAAATTTTACCGCATTGGAATACGTTATTGACACTAACGATGCAAAACCGATCAAGCAACATTTGAGACGTACGCCCGTTGTTTTCGCAAAGGAGGAAGAAGAACATTTTAAAAAAATGTTAGATTCTGGGGTGATCCAGCCGTCAAATTCCGATTGGGCGTCTCCCCCGGTTTTGATCCGTAAAAAAGACGGAATCGTCCGATGGTGTATTGATTACCGAAAATTAAATGCGGTTACCACTAAGGATGTATTTCCATTACCCCTGGTCAGCGAATGTATGGATGCCTTGTCGGGAAATAAATGGTTTTCTAAACTGGACGCAAATTCCGTGTATTGGCAAATTCCGCTTAAGCAAGAGGATCGGAAGAAAACCGCTTTTATTACTAAGTACGGTTTGTTTGAATTTACGAAACTTCCTTTTGGTTTGACTGGAGCAGTTTCCGGTTACTCAAGAAGTATCAGTCTAGTTCTTAATGGTCTAAGTTGGAATATTGCATTAGCGTTTTTGGACGATACGATGGTCATGGGCAAAAATGTAGATGACCATTTATGTAATTTAAGGTTGGTATTAGACCGTTTTCGGGAATATGGCATGAAATTGAAACCTAAAAAATGCGAATTGTTTCAGGAAGAAGTCGAATTTCTGGGCCGAATGGTCAGTCACAATGGTCTAAAAGCTGGTAACAATTTAACCAAAACCGTCGAAAAATGGATGGTTCCTACTTGTACTAAAGAGGTCGAATCCTTTCTTGGATTCGCGAATTATCATAGAACTTTTATTAAAGGGTTTGCTAGAATAGCCATTCCGTTATACGGTATTACCGGTAAAAAGTCCTTTGTATGGGGTGATAAACAACAAACTGCATTCGATCAACTTAAGCATTTACTCGTAACGACCCCAGTGTTAGCGTTGCCTACGGAAAATGATACCTTCGTTCTTGACTGTGATGCCAGCATGAATGCGGTCGCCGCCGAATTGTCACAAATACAAGATGGCCGAGAGCGAGTTATCGCTTATAGTAGTTTTTCCCTTTCGCCTGAGCAGCGGCGCTATTGTACAACTAGACAAGAACTGTTAGCAATTGTGAGATTTACAAGGCAATTTCGACATTATTTACTTGGCAAACCTTTTATAGTAAGAACAGACCATGCCAGTTTAACATGGCTGTTACGATTTAAACACCCGACAGGTCAACTCGCGCACTGGTTAGAGGAATTAGGTCAATATTATATGACGGTCGTACACCGAGAAGCAAGTTTACATATTAATGCGGATATACTAAGTCGCATGAAACTCGTAGATAGGCCATGCGATGATTTTAATATAGACATTCAGTTAGCTGATTTGCCGTGCGGCGGCTGCCTTTATTGCCAGAGAGCTCATAGAAATTGGATCGAGTTTGCAACAAATGTGGATGACGTAATACCGTTGCCTTATAAATCCGATATCAAACGCAATCTGCTATTAGATAAAAATTCAACAGAGGAACCCGTTAGCATAACAGTCACTGGGTATCCGAAAGACCCCCGAGTAAACGTTGTAACTATTGAGGGAATTGATGACGACATGGATGGCGAAGGGATTTCTTTAAGTGATTATTCCGCTGAAACGACGAAAACCGCTCAAAATAATGACAAAGGATTTAGAGATCATTTTTACTTGGTTAAATTCCGGAATCGAACCCGAAGAAAACGATTTAATGTTGGCAAGTCCTGCAGTAAAACATTACTGGATTAACCTCAATCTATTTATTTTCGATAGTAACGGTGTTCTTCGCATTAAGCGACCTAGTAATTTGTCAAATACCCAACTGGTTGTCCCGGAAGAGTTAAAAATTGAAATTTGTCAATTATGTCATGACATTCCATTGTCGGGTCATCAGGGCATACAAAGAACCAAAAATCGAATTAAGCAACAGTTCTATTGGTATGGAATGACCGATTACGTACGCGCTTATGTTACTTCTTGCGCTATATGTAATGCTAATAAAAATACGCAAGCTAAAGCGCGTTACAAGTTAAATAGGTATCACGCCGGTTCCCCAATGGAGAGGGTACACTTAGACTTTTTGGGTCCGTTGCCCGTTACGCAAGCTGGGAATGAGTATATCCTAATGATGGTCGACCAATTTTCAAGGTGGGTTGAGTGCGTTCCCCTACCGTCGCAAACTGCCGAGATTACTGCCAAGGCAGCAGTAAATGAATTCTTTTCACGGTTTGGTTGTCCGTTTCAGGTTTTCACGGATCAAGGGAGGAATTTTGAAAGTCATTTGTTCACCGCATTGTGCCAAGTATTAAAAATACATAAGGGTCGTACTACACCCTATAGACCCTCTGCGAATGGTCAATGTGAAAGATATAATCGCACTTTGGTAGAAGCAGTTAAATGTTATATAGACGGTTGTCAAAACGATTGGGACATTTATTTACCGCAACTTGCGAGTGCTTTACGATCTAGCGTTAATAGACAACCCGGTTATTCGGCTAACAAACTTATGCTGGGACGAGAGGTCAATCACCCCGCTGACCTTATGTTTGGTTCGCCCGTTGAGAACGCTGGTGACGTAGATACGTTCGTTTCCCAACTCGAACAGGCTCTAATTGAAACGCATAAATTAGCTCGCGATAAATTAAATACGAGCCAAGAAAGAATGAAGCGAGATTATGATTTACGTTCGAACGTGAAAAAATATCAATTATACGATGCAGTTTATATTTTAGACACCGCTACTAAAAAGGGCAAAAGTCGCAAATTATCCCCCACGTGGAAGGGCCCGGGAGTTATAACCCAAGTAATTACGCAGTATTTGTTCCGAATCAAGACGCGGAAAGGTGAAACGGTTTTAAATCACGACCGCATAAAAGCTTGTCATGATAGGGAATTGCCGCCGTGGATCATAAGTTTCCGTAGAAGATCGGAAACAAGTATAAATCCGATTGATGCCGGAAATATCGATATTTATTGTATTTGTCGGAAACAAGTATAAATCCGATTGATGCCGGAAATATCGATATTTATTGTATTTGTCGGAAACCCGATGACGGTCACCCTATGATATGTTGTGACCGATGTGAAGAATGGTTTCATTACCGCTGTGCTAACATAGACCCGAGTACAGACTGGGACGATAAGGACTATTATTGTCCCAATTGTTCTCTGTGAGTATCCGTCGTGACGTAGATATGTGAAAAGGGGGGTGGATTTAACTAATCCAGTTACTGTCTTTACCGCTATAACGGTAAAGGCAGTGCTAGCTTTTATTTTTTAGATTTATTATGGATGAACGAGATGAAAGACGCCCATGGGCACCCTACAACTCCCGTAGAGGGTTTACTATCAACCGACATGGGTATCAATCACCCGTTGGATTTGGGGAGTTTGAGCAAGCCCCGCCCTCACCCCGACCTGCAGCACCCATTTTGCCCTCCTTTGAGGATTTTTTTAAAGATGATATAGGCTCTACGCCTGTAGTTCTGACCGCAGGGAGACCCCTCTCTCCGCACCCTATAGTGCATAATCCGCTGTTTGTGGAATACACCCGGACGGGTGTGACCCCCAGAAGTTTTGCGCCTAGAATTGTTAGGCGGACACACGGCCGGAATCAGACCTGCCCCTTGATAGGCTGTGGTTTTACGGACAGGAAGATCAAATTCCACTGTATTAGGCACCATTTACCCGAGTGTTTTCTCGACGAGTATACCACCAGCCATGCTATTTTGGGGAAAAAAGCTGAATGCATAACGGTGTTATGCAGGAGTTTAGGAGTGACACCGAGGGAAATGGTAGACCGCTTTAATCGGTGGAAGCTGTTACCCGATAGAAGCGAGATACGGGTAAAGGAGTATCCCGCTCTAAAGGAGCTAAGTTCTATGAAGCACTGGCCCAGGCCTGCAAGATTTTCATTAAAGCCCCTTAATTCGCCTGCCTGCCTGGCGTACTGGCGCTGCATGGTGGTTATGCTCAATAACCTAACTTCCAGGGACCAGGGGGAATTTGTAAATTTTCTAAGGTCACCCAGTTCGGCCCCTGTAGACAACACTCCCGCAGAGAACTGGGATGTGGAAGCCTTGGCAGTTGAGGTTTAGGCCAGTGAATGTTTTTGAGATTGTGAGAGAATGAGACTGGTTTAGGCCTATGTCTACACCGTAGCCGAGTGATAGTGAGAGAGAATGTCTTGCTAGATGTATATATCCTTTAAAAAAAAAGAAAAAAAAAAAGAAAAAAATATATAAGGAAAAAAAAAAAAAATAATAATAGTGTATATATATAAGAAAATAAGTTTTTTTCAGTGCAGGTAGCACCTTTCCTATTTAGGAAAAACAGAGAAGAGTGTTGTGATTTTACATACTGGACCTGGACCAACTTCCGGTATACAGTTTGAGACCCGACTGGATATCCGGGACTACGACACTCAACCTGAGTACCCGTGTTCCTACGCCGGACAAGGATAAATAAGCCATCACCGCCAAGGATCGGTCTTCAAAGCTTCACAGACAATTAACAGATACACACGGTAAATACTGCGGACTAACTCGGCAGCCAAGGTTGGCTATAAAAATTCTACAATATCTTACATAACGTATTGTAATGATTATACCAATTGCCTTCTATGTCATCCTCAATTCTATATTTGTTGTTATTTCGTTATTATACCCTGTTGCATTTTCTCCGCTTCCAACGTTTACTATTTGTTATTATTATGGGCTATGCGCAGTTATCGTGCGCAATAGCCATCTTCGTTTGTCAAATTTCACGCTCACGTAAATCACACTTCGCCATTTAAACATGCATTATTCAAGAGCTAAATCTGCCTAGTGCATGTCTTTATTTGGGCATGAAATGTTTTCTAAAGTATTAATTAGACATTAATTAACTGATCCAGGCCTTAATCAACTTTGGATGGCGTCAGATTGCTCCGATATTAAACAGATTAAAACGTTTCAGCGGTAAATCAAATATGGCGCGGCTAGACGCTTCGAGTCGTAGCTTTGATCAACCAGGACCGTGGTTGAAATTATTGCACAGGTCGGTCAAATCTTTAAATGCCTATTTCTTCGCTTGCAATAGAGTAATTTGAATGAAATTTTCAAATTATTCATTTTACACCATCTACTTTCGAACTAGTATAGCAAGAATGGCTAGTCCTTATCTATATCTTGAATAATGTAACTTTAATAACTAATAAACTATGCATTGTCTTGGGCCATCCCGAATGTAATTTACTCCCGAATACCTTATGAGTAAACTACAACATAATTAGCTGTTGTCAAGCCTGCATAACTTCGTAATTTGTATTTTTCCTACAGCAAAGCTGTTTACTTTCACTTGTCAACGGCATGGCGAACTGAAGCGCGAGACGTCACTGGGCATGCGCGGCCAAGACGACGTCTTCTGATTGCCTAGTTATTCTCGGCGGTTTATATAAATAGGGGGTCAGACGGCTAGTTTGACATTATTGTCTGCGATATCACTTCGGTGGAAGCGGACGTAAAATAAAGCTATTTCACACACACGCTAGTTTGACAGTTCGCATTTTCACAGCGACTCCGCCCTTTTCACGGCGAATTCGCCAATTCATGGCGAATATCTGTCAACCAATTTCCATTTCAATATGGTAAGGATTGCTTAACGGTTATGACCGTAAAAAACAAGTTGTTATTTTCACAAACAACTTGTTACAAGTTCGTGCTGTAACATAGTTCTATTCAATTACTACGAGTGCATGTTACAAATATAACATGTTGTAATCTGAACATAGCCCATGTTGCATTCATAACAAACTTGTTGCATCCATAACATACCTATTGTATCACAAGAATTGGTCCCTCAGACATTCGCTGCTGTACTTATTTTAACTAGCATAATATTATTATAACTATAGGCTTATTATAGCTTTATTATTGCAACTATTATTGTAGACTGTTCAATTCACAACAGTTCCACTTACTACTAGTGCATGTTACAAACATAACATGTTGTAATTGGAACACAGTCCTGTTGCATTCATAACAAACTTGTTGCATCCATAACAAACCCATAGTATCACAAACGTTGGTCCTTCAGACATTCGCTGCTGTACTTAATTTAACTAGCATAATATTATTATAACTATAGGCTTATTATAGCTTTATTATTGGAACTATTATTGTAGACTGTTCAATTCACAACAGTTCCACTTATAACGTGACTTGCCCGATTTGCTTATTAGCAATCAATCATTTATTACTAATATTATAGTAATCTATAGCCTGTGAAATATAATTTATTGCATCTTATTATTTATAAATACCACTTTATATAATTATCATAGCTTACAAGCTTAATTGTTGAATATATAATATTGCATCGTATTTACTTATTAACTGTTGAATAAATTGTTACTTGAGATTTTAAACTTGGCTTGTGTCAATCTTTCGATCGTAGTGCTAGGCTGGGAACGAACGATACACATATTTGTGTAGCACGTTTGCCTTGAAGCCTGTGGGGAAAGGGCGCTTAACAACATTAAGGATCTGGGGGTCTAATCGCTACAGTATATCTATTTAATTTGAATTTTATTTGGCATAGTATGTTGAGTCTATTGCAGGCTTTAGAAATATGTTCTGTCCATGTTATGTTTGAATGAAATGTTATTCCCAGTGTGAGGAAACTTTATCAATAATTTTATTTTCGAACATAAGATTAGGATGATTATTTTTTTACGTGTGAATATTAAGTTTTTATTTTTATTTTGGATGAAATTTTATTTGCCATTTGTTTGCCCAAGTTCAGATCACTATTGATTGAATTAGCAGTTTCTAATGGGTTATGGGGGGGGGGCCTAGTGGTCTAGCGTACCGCGCTTCGACCTATCTGGCTGGTCACCTACTGCTAAAGACCCCTACGCGCAAGCGAATTATTGAAATAAAAATTGAAAACCATATGTTAGTCTCGAAATGACCTAGTTTGTGTTGAGTGGACGTTAAACCCCATTTCTCTCTCTAATGGGTCATCATTTATAACTGCAAATAAGGACGTATCGTCAGCAAATAATCTTACATTGTTATCTAGATTGTCTGAAATCATTTATGTAATTTAAGAATAGAAAAGGACCGAGTATTGATCCCTGGGGAACCCCCAATTCAACTGACAAATGTGTTCACGAGACCTCGGTTTTCCGTCCCATCCGAACGACTAGACAACTGTCCTTATCAGGCCCTATTAAAGGAGCTAATATTTGGGATCTAGAAATTGACACACATGGGTCGCCACTCGTAACGCATATATTAATGTAATATTAATGTATATAAACTGATTTACATCAATATGTTTTCATTTTTACTTTAATTCCAAATCAATTATGTTCGGCGAAATACACCCGAAGTCTCAATCGAATGGCAATATATCTAGCATCGTTCTTCGAGTCTCTTGTTACCCCTGAAATATGCCAAAATGACGCTAGAGAGCAAGTGACTTTGAAACCATTTCGAGCCCAGGTGGAGAGAACCTCTCCAGACACCCACATCCCCACTCCTGACCCAACCCCTTGCCGAGTTGCTTGTCCGGCGGAGAGACCATCACTAGAAACCCCCATCCCCACTCCTGGCCCATCCCCTTGCCGAGTTGCTTGTCAGGCGGAGAGACCATCACTAGAAACCGCCATCCCCACTCCTGGCCCAACCCCTTGCCGAGTTGCTTGTCAGGCGGAGAGACCATCACTAGAAACCGCCATCCCCACTCCTGGCCCAACCCCTTGCCGAGTTGCATTTCCGAGTTTCTGTGTTTTAGAAAACTGACTTCTAGTTGCCCTGGGGCATTGGGGTGGCCTAGTGGTCTAGAGTGCCGCGCTTCGACCTCTAACTGGCAGGCCACCTCTGGCTTGCCGCTGTGGTTTCGAGCCCTGGACCCAAGTTCACAAAGCATTCTCAGACTTAAAGTTACATTATTCAAGATATAGATAAGAAATAGCCATTCTTGCTATAATAGTTCGAAAGTAGGTGATGTAAAATGAATAATTTGAAAATTTCATTCAAATTACTCTATTGCAAGCGAAGATATTGGCATTTGAAGATTTTGCCGATGTGTGCAATAATTTCAACCACGGTCCTGGTTGATCAAAGCTAAGACTTGAAGCGTCTGGAACCGCCATATTTGATTTACCACTGAAACGTTTTAATCTGTTTAATATCGGAGCAATCTGATGCCATCCAAAGTTGATTAAGGCCTGGATCAGTTAATTAATGTCTAATTAATACTTTAGAAAACATTTCATGCCCAAATAAAGACCTGCACTAGGCAGATTTAGCTCTTGAATAATGCATGTTTAAGTTGAGAATTTACTCAATTTTCAATCACTGTTTATGAAAAATATATTTGATCCAGAAACACAAAACTTTACACATAGTATTTTTTTTGGTGTATTTAATATATTAAAACAAAAAAAAATTTATAAAGGGATTTATTTTAGTTAAAAAAAGGCGAACAATTTGAGCAAATTCGCAACTTCAGTCTGAGAATGCTTTGTGAACTCGGGCCCTGGTGTGAGCGTATGTGGCATGGAGATAGGGGCGCCTTCTCAACCTCGTCGGTTTCCTCCGGGCACCCCTAAAATCAAAAACCATATGTTAGTCCCGAAATGACCTAGTTGTGTTGAGTGGACGTTAAACCCCATCTCTCTCTCTCTCTCTCTTTTTCTCTCTAGTTGTCCCAAATTGATGCTAGAGTCCTGGTGCGGATCGATTGGGGGGGGACTGGTCATCTAATAGTAAATGCAGGAGCACTGCACTACACGCAAAACAAAAATATACAAGATAAACCTGCGGACAAGACAGAAAATAGACATTGCAGAAAATAAACAATTATCAAATCAAGTGAATGGATCCGGGGGACAGCCGTAAGCGTCCATTGCGCTGTACAGTCCCGGGCCTGTTGTGGTACAGGCTTCACTAAAATGATTTACAAAAAAAGATGTAACAAAAATAATTTTAACAATAAGGGCGATAAACCCCTCCCCTCAACAAAATCCTGGATCCGGGCCTGGCGACCATGTGTCTAGCCCGGGCAGAGAGAATATCTGCCCAATGATTCCGGGCATACAGTACACTGTGCAGAAACTTTGTTCGGACAGTGGCATGCCCGCCTATTGTTGGTCGAGTAGGCTATGAGCGACATTTTGCCCTGACAACGGCACTATGCCCTTCTCGTATTTTTGAATCGGTTTGATGTCCTAATGTTATGTCTCAGCTGGGCTAATAAATATTAGTCTTTAACATCCAGTTCAATGTCCAACACTCCTTATTTGTTGTTTATTGTAAAATTTCTCTCTTCATGGACCGTATCTTTGGTTTTTTTTAATTAATCCTAATTCGTCGTCACGATTTATGTTTGCTTATATTAATGCGAGTACTACGGGATTTAATGGGCGCTAGTGCACTTTCGCACCTCTACCAGTTCCCGTGGCCGTAGGAACTTGAAATTTTGAGGGGGTGATAAGGATGACTAGCAAATGACTAGCAATGACCACGCACCAAATTTCAGCCGAATCGATCAATAACTATGCATTGTGTACTATTTAGACTCGAATAACGAGACACTTAAACGGAAACCGACACATTTTAGACTCGAATAACAAGACCCTAAGACGGAAACCGACACACTGCACTAACTGCAGTTCATAAAAAACTAATATTTTTTCGTATACATGTACTTTAAGCCACCATTTTAAATACAATTTGGTGTTGATCAGTGGATTGGCCTTTAGATGTGAATATTGCCATGACCTTGATTTTAACCCATCCATATCGGGGCCTTTGCGTTTATGTTTGCCCTGGCCTTATTTCTTACTGTTTTATCAAAGTTTATGTTCAGATGGGACGAAAAACCGAGGTCCCGTGTACACATTGGCGTGCATGTAAAAGATCCCCTGGCAGTTGCAATTCAGTTGCTGCCCGGAAAAAATTTCCCTCATAGCATACTGTATGGCGTATGCATGTCTTCAATTAGACAAGGTTAGGTGCAGAACAGTAGAACGTTAAACCCCGTATCATTCATTCATTAGCCCAGGCAGAACAGTATGTTGTTATACCACATTTCATAATACAAAACTATTGTTCATATACAAAAGTATAATTATTTCAACAAATTTACAAAATGAACTCACACTCTGTCTATAGTCGCTGATGATTTTCACATTATTTAATATCAAAATATACATCCAACTTCGTGGGTTTTCTCCGGTTTCCCCCCACTGCTACAGACCCCAGCTACGAGTAAGCGAATTGTTGAAATAGTCCCGAAATGACCTAGTTTGTGTCGAGTGGACGTTCAACCCCAGCTCTCTCTGTCTCTCTCTCTCCATCTCTCTCTCTCCATCTCTCTCTCAAAATATACAGACAATATACGATGAATTATTCGTGTTAGGTTGATCCACGTCTATATTAATAACACAACCATAAGATATGATGAACCGGAAGTGAATGTTGTTTTGTCGTGAATCAGTGACACATCACAGAAGTAAATATTCAGCATGGTAAGATAAGATTTTATTGTATGCAATCATCCTTAAAGTGCCTAGAGATCTCGTTCATAAGTAGGCCTAACATTCCCGATCACCAGAAGCAGAATTCCCTGCGCGGAAACTGCAGCTTCCTTCTGAATTTTTATGCGGACCAAATACTAGAAATACCCACGAGTTGAAAGACTAGAGTAGTCGGTAAATTCCACATAACAAGCATGTCATAGCTTATTCAATGAGCCATTATTGAACAACAATATGTCTCTTTGACAAACATTAACTTTCATGTTTGATGTAACTCCCATTCTTGTGTAGGCCCTACTCCTTGTAGGTATGTGGCAAAAAAAATAAAAGTCACTGGATTTTAATAAGACTGGTACCAGTAGATGGGGCTCCCCAAGGCCTTTCCAATGACACCAAGATCAAATTTCTGTGACAAATATTAAAGGAGGTACACCATTTTTTGTGTAGCCATTTAGCCCTAATTGGCGGCTTTGTCTTTAATAAGATAATGGTAAGATTAACGACTCGGCGCCGTGACCGAAAAATGGGGCCCAGAAGAATGCACATAACTTTCTTAATTTTAACTCAAATTCACAGTTAAAGGTATCAATGGAAAGCTTATTCCAAGAGGGATACATATTAAAGGAGGTACAGCTTTTTTTGTGGCGCCAATTAGCGCTTATTGACAGCTTTGTCTTTAATAGGATAATGGTGGGGGATTAATGACTCGGCGCCGTGACCGAAAAATGAGGCCAAGAAGAATGCACATAACTTTCTTGTTTTTAACTCAAATTCAGAGTTAAAGGTATCAATGGAAAGCTTATTCACAGAGGGAGGAGCATGTGATACTTTAAGACAAGTTTAGTAATGAGTTCATGTTAAATTTTAATATAAATGACAGGTCAAAAATCATACAATAATCAGTACAAAAAAAGGAATCGGTGTCGCACAACTTTTCTTGGTTAAATGTCCTAAGATTTTTTAAAACAATTGTTTTTAATCATCTGATTAAGTTATTTAAGCGTCTATGCACCAATTTTAACAAACACTAACACTATCAATATATACATTTATACAATCACTCAAACTCAGTGTCTATTCTTCTACTTAAAAAATCAAGTCCTCATAACTTTTCTTGGTTAAATGTCCTACTATAACAAACACTATGCACCAATTATAACAAACACTAATACTATCCATGTACACACGAACTCAGCGTCTATTCTTCTTCTTAAAAAATCAAGTCCTCACAACTTTTCTATGCACCAATTATAACAAACACTAACACTATCCATATATACACCCAAACTCGGCGTCTATTCTTTTACTTAACAAAAAATTAAGTCCTCACAAAGCAGATCGGCAGCAAGTTCCAACTTAGGGATTTCAAAGTCCTCTGCATCCTCATAACTGCCTTCTTCCGACCAGTAAGCAATTGTGTAGCAATGAATATTTTGTTTATTTCCATCTTTCTTTCTTTTTTTCATTTTTTCTACTTTTCCACACCACTCCGTCTTTTGATTGGTGTCTTCGTCATACCAAGTGTGGCAGATGGTGCGACCAACTATACTTCCTTCAAAAAGGCCAACTAGTTCAGCATGAGTCTCCTCGGACAGTTCAGGGAATGCTGTTATGAGAGCACTAACATCTAGATTTTTAAGTTTTTTTTCTATTTCTTTTCTCTCTTTAATATTTTTTTTCTGTCTATTGTGTGCTGCTCTTCTCGACAATTCCTTCTTGACATCGCAAATTTTCTTCCTGTTTATTGATCTTTTCTTTCGTGCCTTGCCAATTGCCCATGTCACAATGCGCGCCCTTTTATCTTCGTAAACACCGTCTAACCACCCCACAACATTGTTTTTCTTCGACCGCATCCTTGCCACCAAAAAATCGACATTTGCATTTTTGGCTCTTTCTTTTCCCGCACTAAACATTCCCATTACTTCTTCTGAGTCAATGTTGTGGAGTCGCGCGGACTCAGTTTCTCTTTTTAACTGCTCAGTGAGTTCAATACCAAAATATCGTTTGTACTGCCTTTCAAGAACTTCAATTATAGCTTTCAAGCAGGCCGTTGCCATGATTACGAACATGTCTTTGTTTGCTGGTTCCCTCAATAAACAATTTACTGTTTTGTCTTCTGGTTTGAAGGCACCACCGAAAAAATCGGAATTCCTGGTAATCATGCTCATTGGGTCATCCAGTGTTTGTCGAAGGGTACACAGCACATCTTTGACAATGTTTATTCCTTCAATATGGGAAACATCTGACTCAGCAGAAGCATAGAATTTGGTCATCCATGGCCCTGTTAGAAGCTTTCCTAGAATACCAATAATCTGCATTTCTGTGATGGCAGTTTCGGAAGCAAAATCTTTAAGTAAACTGGGTACCAAACCACCACAAGAAAGCGAACCACTTCCTAGGAAGTCGCGTAACAAATTATAATGTTCAAAAAACTTGCCACCGATATGGAAGAGGATATGGAGCCTGTTTCCTCTGTACCTAGGTAGAAGACCTCTTGGTAAATTGTTATCATCAAGGAATGTCTTAAAACCCTTAGGATCACCTTTTGCGTCTTTATATCTTAGTTTATTCATTTGAACAACTAAATTTCCGATAACACAGTCATTCCCAAATAAATCTCCTTTTTTACTCTCCACAGATTTTAAAGCAGACCTACATTTAGATGCTATCGTATCAAGGGGATGCAAGTGGCAATTAAGTTCATTTAGTGTCTTTCCCCATGATGCGTTAACCTGTCTAATTGTTGCTTGGTTTACAGCAGCCCTGTCATTCATGGTATTGGCTATATTACCAATTATTGTTTCCCGACAATACTGGTATTCTTCTTCATGAAAGTCAGAATACACGTCTGCCAAATAATCAACTGTGTTGGTGATGTGACCATGGTAGTCATTAGCTGTCCCACCAGGAAGCTCATCTACGGCAACCAGGTCACAGTCAGTTTTAGTGGTCAGGTGAATGCTGTTGACGTGTACTCCTTCTTGGGTGGTAGCATCAAAGCCCAGAGTTAGGTTTTTAGATTTCATCGCTAATTCGGCACTTTTTAAATCTGCGATTGTGTCAAGTTCCCTGGCCATCTGCTCCACCGTCGTCCTATGAGGCACAGATGTGAGGATCTCTCCATTCCGTTTCGCCAGCCCTGCTATGATGTCTGGGACATTATTTGTTGGCACTTGACACACAATTGTATCATACACCATCATTCTTGTCTTGACACTGTAAGTTTTACCATCCTTTTTGGTTTCTCTCTCCTGACTTTTTTCCTTCTCCAATTCCTCAACCCTTTCTTGCCATTCATTAACTTCATTTTCATAACCTCTCGTCATCTCTTTTTGTTTGGATAGTTCCATTTTTAACCTCATAAACTCCTCTTTAGAAACTGTTTCACATTTTTTTTCTTTCAACTTTTCTTTATTAGAATTCAGCAAACGTTTATGAGTCCTTTGAAGATTTTTCAGCTCTGTCTCCACACTCATATCAGGCCCTTTTTTCAATCTCAGGAGTTCTTCCTTCAGCTGAGCAATTGTTCTATCTTTTTCCAGCATCGAGTTCTTTCTCCGCTGCTTACACTGATTGATCTTTTTCTTATCATGATAATCACTATATTTCAGCTTCTCTTTCAGGCTCCTCAAACAAGTCAAGTATTTTTTTTTTTCTGTATTTCTCATATTTGACAAACATGTAAGCCGCTTACTCATCGCAAGTTTTTTGGGGGTGAGCATGTGCCTAGGGGTCCGAGGTGAATCTGTGTTCTTCACTGGTGTGTGGTGCTGCTGCTGTGAGGGGCCTGGAACAGGTGACGTACATGTATCCATGGCTTCATCTGATTGAACTGGAGGTGTTGATAAATCTAACTTAAAAGGCTCAGCACAAAAGAGCGCAAACGATTCAAACTCAGGATCTCGACTTAAATGTTTGTACCTGTCATAACGATTGACAACAGTTTTTACAGCACTAATGTTCAGTGAGATATGATCAGGTGCAAAGCGTTTTATGGCTGTGACAGTCTTTGTCTCGGATTTCTCGTGTTGAAAGTACAGTGTCAAAATATGCCCAACTTTGAAATTGTTCTCTGGCATCTCTCCGTAGAGATTCATCAGATGTTGGCGGCCTGGACCTGGCTTTGCTGGAGGAGGTGCAGCCCTTCTCTTTTTCTTCATTGTGGAATAGGAAAGTAAACTGAAAAAAAAAGAATAAAGTCCATAAGAAAAATAATAAGTCATTAATACAAAAAAATCATCAAAAAAATATCAAAAGTAAGTCGTGAATATCAAAAAAACAAACTCGGCAAGTTATTTTGTTTACCAACACAATGGATCAGCCAATCCAAAGCAAGAATGGGGGTCACGTGACCAAAACATCCCTGGTTTTACACAAATGGCTAGATTATATATCATTCTAAATCATCAATCATCGGCGCTATTAAGTCATAAAAACACAATACACAGTATTTTATTTTATCTTTACATACAAATAATTATATAAAAAACACAATTGATGTTGTTTATGGCCATTTTAGTGATTTATTTTTGATCTAAAAAGATGGAAAAAACGCTGAAATTTCGTCCCAATTTCTAACCCCGACCTTGACACCGTTCGCGGCGGACTCAAAAAAGTGTGTTGGAAATCGATAAATTTCGCTCAAAATCAACATACATGTTGGTAATATAATAAAGAATAATTCATCAAAAGATCAAGTCAAACATTACTCACCTTTAGATGTTAAATAGGGTCTTTTGTGAAGAAAATCGAACTCGAAAAATGAAAAGCTGGACTGTAAAAATATTCTATGCGTACAATGAAATTTTTTTCAACATGGCGGGAAATAAACATGTATACTACGTCATTAGTCCCTGAGCTCAACTAAATTTATTGTGTAATACGTTGAAACAAAAGAATTAGGACGTGGGAGGTTTCGGGAAATTCCCAAAAGCAGAAAAAACGAAAACGAGGCTGGAGCCGAAGCCACTCTGGGGATTACGTGAGTTTGCCACATACCTACTCCTTGTCTCATTCAACCGGGGATTTGAAACTGTCACCGTTTCAAATTTACGCAGTTGTACGTGACAAGGAGTAGGGTCACCTGTCCAGCCTCTTGGGTTTTCTCCAGGCTCTCCCCTTCCCCCTGGTGTCCTCCCAGTGCTAAAGACCCCTACGTGCTAACAAATTATTGAAATAAAATGAAACCATATGTTAGTCCCAAAATGACCTAGTTTGTCTCAAGTGGATGTTAAACCCCATTTCTCTCTCTCTCTATAGGTTTTAATCTTAAATACGGGTACCTGACCCTTATAGAAAGTAGGAAGTTCCATGTGGACATAGTATAATATGGACGGCTGACCGCTAGTTTTTCGGTGTAAAAGCAATGGAAATAGAAAAGGGAGTCGGATCAAACATGAACGCTCACAGGGCTTGAAATTCGTCATTTTTAGCGTGAATCTAAGAGAATTCTTATATATGCAATCTCCGCGAATCCTACGAATCTTAATTATTTAATGTATAAAAAACAAAATTGTGTTTTTTGTGCTAATCTAGAACATCAAAATACAACAACAATGATAATAATAAAACAATCCGATGTAATTTTTTGTTAAAACACTTGAGTAATATCCAGATAACGCAGTAGCCAAAATAAACTGATACAGCACCATGTTATAACACAATTTGTAGTCTTTTGTCCATCATGTAACTAGTCACATGTATGTAACTTGCACAATATTTTATTCATTCGTTGATGATACTATTGATAGACAAATGGTAGAATGATCCCGTGACAACCTTAATTGCAATAAAATCAAATTCAGTACGACTAGGATATATCCTTCAATAATATTACAATGCCTAATATGAAAGGCGAAAAATTACATGCGACATCGAATTCGTGGCCGACCTTGACAGTGACAAAAAAGAATTGGAATGACCCAATCTAACCCCTGTGGAACTTACGGAATCAATTCGCCATTCGAAAGAATAAAATTCTAAACTATTTCGTTTTTTAAAGTAGTTTATTTTACATATTTTTTAAAAAGGATTAAAATAAAAAATTAGGAGACAGATAAATTTGTATCGTAACTGAAATATGCATAAATACTCTACGTTAGTTTTTATATTTTACGCTGACTTTTTATTGCTTGAAATCTCCCTAGTGCAAAATGGGAAAATATCACCTTTTGACCCCCGTCGTCACAAAGACTAAAGGTGAATTTAGCAAGTTAAAAAATTTTAATGAAAGACTACAAGAGTGATAACTTACGACCATCTTCAGCATATTTTCATGATACAAGAATGGCTGCACATTCACTTTCAGTGCAATGATCTCGTTTGACCTTTGACCCCTAATATCTTGAAAACGCCCCAACCGCAGACTGATTACCACTGGGCATCGAATTCTATGCAAAATTTAACTTCAGAAAAGTCGGGTCTGGTTTTTTGTTCATTTGATTGACACCCCTGCACCTTTTTTTTGTTTCATCGGCAAGTATTGAACTTGACAATAAAATATTGTTGAAAATTTGTGTATATTTAGTAATACTTTGTTGTTTATCTTTAAGGTTTCTTTGCACATACTACAATAATATCGGGGTTATCGGTTATTCAACTTTAATTATCCCACTTTGATTATTGCCATATTGAATAATTTCCACAAAACTTTGGTTTATACACTCATTTATCGGTTGGTACTGCAACCTACAACCTTGTTGAGGAATGCATGTCAAACACCCAGCTAACAGATTATCGTGAACAATTTCTACGGATTGTAAGAACATTGCATGTCGTGTAAATATTTACTTTTGTTTTTGTGTAGGTCATTTTGAAATAAATTCCTCAAAAAATATAAGAAATAGGAAAAAAATATTTATTAAGCTGAAACATGTAGTTAAACATGCATTATTATTCAAGAGCTAAATCTGCCTAGTGCAGGTCTTTATTTGGGCATGAAATGTTTTCTAAAGTATTAATTAGACATTAATTAACTGATCCAGGCCTTAATAAACGTTGGATGGCATCAGATTGCTCCGATATTAAACAGATTAAAACGTTTCAGTGATAAATCAAATATGGCGGACCCAGGCGCTTTAAGTCTTAGATTTGATCAACCAGGACCGTGGTTTAAAATTATTGCACACGTCGGCCAATTCTTCAAGTGCCAATATCTTCGCTTACAATAGAGTAATTTGAATGAAATTTTCAAATTATTCATTTTACATCACCTACTTTCTAGCAAGAATGGCTAGTTCTTATCTATATCTTGAATAATGTAACTTTAATAAAAGGCCCCACCAAACGATAAAACATAAGTTGTGCTTACGGTTCTTTGATAATCACCGTTTCCCGTAAAAGTAATATACAGTAGAACTTGCTTGGGCGTGCACTCCTAATCAGCGAACACCAAGCCTTGCCAGACATGTATTAATAATATCATTAAAAAAGACAATTCAGTGCCGGACAAAATGACAGGCACCACTGCCAGAGGTTTAGTGCCTGACAAACCCTGAATCTGTGCCTGACATTGTCAGTGACCGGTGCCTTATTTCAAGGCTTGGCGAACACTTGCCTCAAATTTCCCTTGGGTGCCTGCTTAATACAAGTTCTACTGTATTTGTTTAAAACGAATAATATGCTGATAAAGAAAACATTCTTTTCATAAACATTCAACATTAGGTGTGTGATCCACGACTTCACATCTACTTGATGGAGAGCGGTAAATTTTATCTGCATCATCAACCCCTTTGAGATGACTTCTCATCTCTTAAAGCATGGACAAATACCTGGGAGGGTGTCACTGTTGGTAAGACACTGGCTCGCTTGCCTGGAGATCGGGTGTTTGATACCTGCATTTTCAGCGTGGTTCCCCCTTGTCAGCGATGTAGGATGGAGGGTCTGACAAGAATAGCTGTCTAGTTGTTCTGATGGGACAAAAAACCGAGGTCCCTTGTACACACTGGCATGCATGTAAAAGATCCCATGGCAGTATACACAGTAACATTGGTTTCATTTAATCTTGTGTATCAAGCACTAATTTCTTTCACATTTGTTTAATATCAAATCTTTGTTTAAAAACTCATAAAAATTTGTGTATCAAGCACTAATTTCTTTCACATTTGTTTAATATCAAATATTTGTTTAAAAACTCGTAAAAATCATTTAAAATAAAAAAAAATCATCTAATTTGTACTTGTTTCCAATTTAAACAGATCAGACTGATTAATTATTGTTTAATTTCCTGACCATTGTTCAAAAATTAAACATTATACATCAATAATCAATTGGGTTGTTTTACTTTTAACAGTGATCATTGATGATACTTATACATGATTATTGATGGGTTGTAAAACAATATGGGGGGTTGGGACGGCCTAGTGGTCTAGAGTGCCGCGCCTCGAGCTGTAGCTGGCCGGCCACCTCTGGCTTGCGGCTTGGGTTTTGAGCCCTGGTGTGAGCGTATGTGGCATGGAGATAGGGGTGCCTTCTCAACCTGGTGGGTTTCCTCCGGGCACTCCGGTTTCCTCCTACTGCTAAAGACCCCTACACACAAGCGAATTATTGAAATAAAAAATTAAACCACATGTTTAACCAAGTTGAGTTGAGTGGACGTTAAACCCTATTTCTCTTTCTCTCCCTACCCGTAGTTTTACTTATAACTGTCAGTAAAATAGCAAGATTGGCCAATGAACTATCGGTATGCAAAATGCACGCGATGAACTGTGTTACCGATGTAGTAGATATTATCAGGGAGAGGTATACGTGTCAATTAAATATCTAGAATAACAGCCGAGAGAGACACGTTATATTTACCAATCAAATCAATATGACGGCCAAAAAACATTTTTTAAAGAAGTTTAGTGCGCAAGTATCCTCATAGTTGAAGCTTAATGTAGAAGACAAATGCCTAGATCTACTTAAAAAATCAGAATAAAAGGAACAAATTAGCTGAGACACAAACACTCCATAAGCTGGTGATATTGGAGGTACATGTATACTATTAATAATGGAAAGTTAACAATCGGAAAGTCAAAGTGATCACGCTTATCGTACAATTTAACACTGGCTTTAAGACGCAGATCCAAGTAGGAAGTGTAATTGTCACTGTTAGTAGTGTTTTTAATTTCAAGCTCATCAGGATATATAAAATCTATATAAGCACTTAATTTAGGATTATTTAGTGATATATTAAAATTAAAAATCTGACTGATTGTTTATTTGTTTTTACCAGCATTTGTATTAAATCGGCTTCGTACGAATAGAGAACCAGATCAGCAAGCAAAGTTGTACAGTTGGTGCCCATGGGGATGCCAACTACTTCCCCTCCAAATTCAACAAAGATGTTATCAATTAAAAAGTCGAACATCTGAATTATCTTGATGGCCAGGAATTTGTTTTTTGGAATCACTGTGATTCTTAACGAAATATGTGGAATTGTAATTTACAACTAAATATTGTTATCTAGCAGTATCCAATTTAGACGAAAAGACACTGTAAATATTGTCTTTCAATCAGGATTTTAATTTACTATGGGGAATTTTAGTGTACAAAGTAGAAAAGTCAAACATTTGAATAGATGAGACTGAAGCAAGGGATCTAGATTGCAAACCATCAAGTAATTCTTTGGAATTTTTTAAAATCCACATTTGATTAATACCACTACGAGAGTATACTTTGTCACAGTATTTTGAATACCCTCTTTAAAGCCCCAATACCACTCTTGGTGTAACTGAATAATATGGCTCAATCATTATTCTGGTCAACAAATTGTACTATTTTACAATATTCCCATTAATTAATGATACAAATTTCACCTTAACACACCGAATTTTAAAAATTGGAAAATATTCAACTGCATGGCTTTACGTAAACACTTTCAAATCCAACTTGGATTTAAACATATTTTCGAACCCTCTGGACAAGTAAAAAAAAGGATGTAATGGATAATTTACACAACAGGTAGGACACTTGAACATCTAGTAGTTAGAATAAGGCTAAAAAAAAAATTCTGGACCTGTTAAGCCAGCAAGAGTGTTATTGTCCCTTTAACAATACTTTTGAAAGTGGTTAGCAAATTTCAATTTTAGAAATGAACTGTTTGTGTTGTGCGACGCATCATATCATAATTCTTATACTGGAAATTACAAAAATTGTAATAAACAACAAAGAGATCAATAATTTTAGCAAGTCCTCATGGCTATAGATAAGATCTGTTTTTGAACCAACTCATTATTAAAATTTATTTGTAAATTCGGTACCGGTACTGTATTTATGCTTAAAACTTTTAATAATATTGAATAGACAATGTCAAGAGAATACTCCTGGGGATTTGCAACTTTTTATGCATGGGTTTTTACATTTATAAAGTGATAAACTGAAATTATTGACATTTTCCAGGGATACCTCACTTTCCCATCATTTGAATGTTTTGATAAAGGATTTTGAGGTGACTATACTGTGGGTGTAGGGCTATATAGTCTGTAATAATTAATTAGTATCACTGACCAGTTATAATTAATTACTAACACCAGTGTAAACTTCTTACTCTAATTATTGTGACTGGCGAACACTTCCCACTATCAGTAGATTGGGAAAATTGGTGAAATCGGTTTATTAAACAATTTACATCGCGATCTGTTTTAAGGCGCTGGTTCGCTAGCCTGGAGGTCGGGTGTTCAATCCCTGCATTGGCCGAGAAAGTTCATCTCGATTTTCCGACGTGATTTCCCCTTGTCAGTGATGCAGAAGGAGGGCCTGACAAGGACAGCTGCCAAGTCGTTCAGATGGGACGAAAAACCGAGGTCCCGTGTGCACATTGGAGTGCACTTAAAAGATCCCTTGGCAGTTGGAATTCGAAAGAGTAGGCCATAGGGCCGCTGCTCAAGCAAAATTCCCCTCATAGCACACTGTATGGAGTATACCTGTCTTCAATTAGCCCAGGTTAGGTGCATAACAGTAGGACGTTCAACCCCATTTTATTCATTCATTCATTCGTTATAGTAAAGGTGATCAGAATTTAGTGCTAGATGGTTTTAAATTCAGAGTTTAAGTCTAGACGTAATATTGTACATATGTATTAATTTGTATGTAATTAAAATTCTGGAAATTGTATAATATAGGAATCCATATTATATGTATTTTTTTACATGTAATCTTTTTCACTAATACTATTTAAATCATTTTGTTGGAGTGTTACATGGGGGGTTGGAGTGGTCTAGAGTGCTGCGCTTCAATCCTCTAGCTGGCTGGCCACATCTGGCTTCAAACCCCCTTTGTTGATTAAATAGTCATGGCCTGGTGGACTTAAACTCTAAACAATAGATGTAGGGAAAGTGAGGTGTCCCCCTTTTCATCTTGTACATGTAGTTATGGTTTCATATACCGTATTTAATTAACTTCTGATCTCTTACCATTGGCCCCGTCTTCAATTAGCTCAGGTTAAGTGCATAACAGTAGGACGTTAAACCCCATTTCATTCATTCATTCATTCTTACCATTGACATTATTAGTTTTATCTGATTACATCTGGTTTATGAGTGTGTCTTTGTTAACAATGATTAATCTGTTAAATGGTTTCCATAACTGTTATCTATATTTTGCACCACATTTCTGTTAAATATCATTATTTGCTTGATAACGATATTTGTTTGTGTATCTAAATGTATCTAAGCATATTAATAATTTCAAAAATAGTACATTTTTAACTTTTATATATTACAGGAGACGAATGGTGTTATAACTTTTATATATTACAGGAAACTAATGATGATATAACTTCTGTATATTACAGGACACTAATGGTCTTATAACTTTTATATATTACAGGAAACTAATGGTGATATAACTTTTATAAATTACTGGAAACTAATGATGTTATAACTTTTATATATTACCGGAAACTAATGATGTTATAACTTTTATATATTACAGGATACTAATGATGTTACAACTTTCCATCAGTGTTTTGTATGTTATGAGATTTTCCAACATCTTGATGATTTAGAACAACACAGTAAAATACATGTTAAAGAAGAGAAAACTGATGATGTAGATGAATATTGTCATGTTAATGAAGAGAAAACTGAAGACATTGGACCAGTTCATCAGTGTAATTTATGTAAAGAAGAATTTAAATCGGATATTGGTTTAGATGAACATTGTAAAAAACACGTTGAAGAAGAGTTGAAAGCTGATAATGAAAGTGATCTAGGCCTACAATCAGCTGACAGCCAGGGTAGAGATGTAGGCCTACAATCAGCTGACAGTCAGGGTATTAATGTAGGCCTACAATCAGCTGACCGTCAGGCTAGAGATCTAGGCCTCCAATCAGCTGACTGCCAGGCTAGAGATCTAGGCCTACAATCAGCTGACCGCCAGGCTAGCGGTCTAGGCCTACAATCAGCTGACCGCCAGGCTAGAGGTCTAGGCCTACAATCTGCTGACCGCCAGGCTAGAGATCTAGGCCTACAATCAGCTGACAGTCATGCGGTAGCAAAAAATTTTAAATGCGATATTTGTAGTAAATCATTTACCCATAGTAGTACTCTACAATCTCACATTAGAACTCATACTGGAGAAAAACCTTATAAATGTGATGTTTGTAGTAAATCATTTACTGTACATTGTACTTTACAAAAACACAAGAGAACTCATACCGGAGAAAAACCATATAAATGTGATGTTTGTGGTAAATCATTTGGACAGACTATTGATCTGCAGAGACATGTCAGAACTCATACTGGAGAAAAACCATATAAATGTGATGTTTGTAGTGAATCATTTTCTAGAAGTGGTGGTCTAAATGGTCACATGAGAATTCATACAGGAGAAAAACCTTATGAATGTGATGTTTGTAGTAAATCATTCACTAGAAGCTGCTATTTGCAAAAACATGTTAGATATCATACTGAAGAAAAACCTTATGAATGTGGTGTTTGTAGTAAATCATTTTTTAGAAGTTGCAACCTAATGGACCACATGCTAACTCATACTGGAGAGAAATCTTTTAAATGTGATGTTTGTGGTAAATCATTTTCTAGAATTGGCACTCTAAAAGCACATAGTAGGAGAATTCATATAAGAGAGAAACCATATAAATGTGATGTTTGTGGTAAATCATTTGTTGAACGATGCGATCTACAGAGCCACACTAGAACTCATACTGGGGAGAAACCTTATAAATGTGATGTTTGTAGTAAATCATTTTCCATGAAGGGGAATAAAAAGAGCCACATGAGAATTCACACTGAACATCAACAACCTGTTTAAATGCGACATATGTTGTAATTTACCATGGCTATCAAATTAGAAAAAAAATATCTATACCCACCCCCCGACCCTACCCCCCAGTTTGTACGTGGCAAGGAGTTGCCTGTCAAACCTCATGGGTTATTCCGGGTCCTGCGGTTTCCTCCCACTGCTAAACAAATTATTGAAATAAGATTAAACCATATGTTAGTCCCGAAATGACTTAGTTTGTGTACAGTGGACGTTAAACCTCATTTATCTCTCTCTATTTATTGCTACTTAGCCTAAACAGAAAATTTTTATCATATTGATATAGTAAATCTATACTCAAGCTTTCCACCACTCTCCCCTAATTAAAATCAAAGCTATCTTGTTCCAAAGTATTAAATGTATTATTAAGGTGAAATGCTTTAAATATTGTTATGCTTTTGATTATATCAGACCACCTGTTGTATTCAGGGATAATCAATGTTTTATTAAGGTGCAATGCTATTGATTATATACAATGTATTTGCTATTGATTATATACAATGTATTTGCTATTGATTATATACAATGTATTTGCTATTGATTATATACAATGTATTTGAATATTTGTAGAAATGTGATTAATAAAAACCAGATTAACTTTACCTATTTAAACACTTTTATTTTAAAACCAACATGGCCGCCTGTTAAACCAAGACCATTTCAATAATTAAAATATATATATAATAAAACAAATATGAAAAGGTAGTGCCTGTAAACACTTTTATTTAAAACCAACATAGCTGCCACTTAAACCAAAAACCAAGACCATAATAATAAAACGAATATTAACACACGTTACTGTGAACCGTGTTTGTGGACATCAAATTTCCTTGGGGGGGGGGGTCTAGATCTCAGGTACTTTTCAGGTTCTGCTGTCTTAAAATTCTTCAAGTCTGTATGCCTCTATGCCTATGCTGACTGTCAGTGACTTTTTTGTGACAGAAGCCTTACAGCAAACTATGGGATGGAATGAATGAAATGGGGTTTAACGTCCTACGCTTAAGCACCTAACCTGGGCTAATTGAAGACGGGCATACGCTATACAGTGTGCTATGAGGGAAATTTTGCCCGGGCAGCGACGATGCGGCCTACTCTTAAATCGAATTCCAACTGCCAAGGGATCTTTTACGTGCACTCCAATTTGTAAACGGAACTTCGGTTTTTCGTCCCATTCGAACGACTAGGCAGCTGTCCTTGTCAGGCCCTCCTACTGCATTGCTGACAAGGGAAACCACGCCGGAAAATCGAGATGAACTTTCTCGGCCAATGCAGGGATCGAAACACCCGACCTCAAGGCTAGCGAACCAGCGCCTTATCCACTTAGCCACCGTGGTCCCCCAAATTATGGGAGATCATGTAGTTGTTGAAGTACTGGTCAAAGACCATAAGCCCTGTTTACACTTGGCCGTGATAAGCGTGCGGTTCTGGGCACGGTACCAGGTCGCGATAAATTTCCAACAATTTGACCCATTTACTTAACTCTAAATCTCGGAACAGTGTCAGATGTGGAACTCTTCACAGAAAAGTTAATTTCAGGCGCTATTCAAATTATCCGGATGAAAACAATTATGAAGGTTGATTTAGTTTGAGCAGTCATTTTGACAGAACTCATGACAGTTTTTTTTTTGGGGGGGGGGGGAGGTTCATTTCGAACATGCGCAGTGATCCATACTGAAACTGTCCTCAGAACACATAACATATACACTACGAATATTTAAAGCGAGCCTTTCCTGGTACCGTGCTGAGGCCTTATTTCAGCAGGCCAGATTGGCAAAGTACCTGGTAAAGAATGCTTACTTTTGACCTGTTTAAACTATAAAAAACACGAAATGTGCCGTGCCTGGTACGCTTTAAATTTGTAATGTAATCAAGGTTTTAATAAACTCTCGATTGGCATTTTACGTGGGGGATGTTCACTGGATTTGAATCTGATCTGTCGCTCAACGCTTAGCGATGATTAAATCCAAAAATGGATGATGGAGAAAATATTTTTTATCTCAACGACTTTATATATAGTACAGATTTTACTGTACTATCTGAGTCCATCATGGCTCGATGTTACAGTGGATAAGACATATCTCGCAAGACTGGAGGTAGAGTGTTCGATGCCTGCATTGGCCAAGAAAGTTCTTCAGGATTTTCTTGCGACGTTTCCTCCTTGTCGAGGACTTGAGGCTAATTTTTATACGCCCACATTGTAATTTGGTTGTATATTGTCATAGCCCCCGTCCGTCAGTCCGACGTCCACAATTGCTTGTTGGTGCCCGAGAGGCTAAAGTTGATATCCTTTTGACTCTAAATGTATACACATTGTTTAAGGTCGCGAGACAAAGAAGCCTATTGATTTTCAGCGATTTCTGCAAGAGTTATGAGTTTATTGCCCTTGATCACTTCAAAAAATCTCTTGACGCTCTACAGGCTAAAGTTATCATCCAATTGACTTGAAATTGATACACAGTGCTTAAGGTCTTGAGACGAACAAGTATATTGATTTTCAATGAATTCTGATATCTTTAACAGCTAAATCCATGATATTAAATGATTTGCATACTAAACATTAGCATGGAGGCGTACTTCATCAAAGCCAAACAAATTCTAATAATGATTTTCTGATAATTACTTAATAAGTTGTTACTCTTAATCTGATTTTAGTGTATTATACATGTAAATGTTTCATTACCAAATTATGTTGACTGCCCGGATGTTTTAGCTGCTGTGGGCATATGTTTTGTTGCCTGGCAACTTACTATCATACTAACAAGACTACCTTTCTTCATTAGTGGGGGGGATCACGCTGGGTCGCTAGTTCATCAAGATTTCCCGGCATGGTTTCCCCTTGTCTGTGATGCAGGATTGAGGACCTGACAAGGACAGCTGTCTAGCCGGTCGGATGGGGGGGGAAATCTGAGGTCCTGTATACATATTGGCTTGCATGTAAAAGATCCCTTGGCAGTTGGAATTTGATATATAAGAGTAGGCCGTAGCGCAGCTGCCTGGACAAAATTTCCCTCATAGTACATTGTATGGCGTATGCCCGTCTTTATTAGCCCAGGTTAGGAGCAGACAAATATCACACTCACACAAATATCCGTCAACATGTTACTCCCATTCTTATTAAGAGCTTACATTGTTACCTTTGGTTTAAAGGCAATCAACAATCTCGGTCCAGTTTATTTTAAAGATCTGTTCTCCTTTTACCAACCATCCCGTGCTTTAAGATCAGCCGATCAACTACAGTTGGCAGTGCCATCAAAATCAAGCACCAAATATGGAGATGGTGCTTTTGTGCGATGTGGTGTAGTTTTGTGGAAAAGGCTTCCCATAGACATCAAAAGATCAGAAACATTGAACATTTTTGAATCGCAGTTAAAGACATCAATTTCAAGCAAATATATGACTAGCGCTCTTGAGCAGTTTACTGGAAAGAATCGCGCTCTATAAATTCATAATTTATTATTATTATAAACTCCATTTCATTTCATTTCCAGTCAGACCAGAACAGTAAGTTGTTAAAACCCATATCATTTCATTATGGATCCTCAACAAATTTCAGAATATAATCGCTGATGATTTGCCAACAAAATCTAGGCCTACAGACCTTTTGGTTTGAATTTAAGCGATGAATTATGGGAGATGCTAATTGTAAGCCGGGGGGGGGGGTCGGAAATGGCCCCAAGTATTTGGGGGAAAATTAACCTGAACCCTAAACCTTTTAAGAGGGGTTAGAAGTAAATTCAGTCTTCTAAAAAGGGTTAGGGTTCAGGTTAGTGTTCCCCAAAATTCTCATTTATATAAAGCGGCCATTTTGGATTCCGGAAACACCCGAACCTCCTTCCATAGCCGGTCTACAATTAAAATCTCCCATGAATTATTCGTGTTGGGTGTTGCTCCACGTCTATAATCGTAATACAACCATAAAATATGATAACCCGGAAGTGATTTTAGATTACAGAACTGTAACTACAGAAATGTTTTGGCGTGAATCAGTGACACAGAAGTAAATACTCAACATGGTAAGAAATTATTTTATTGTGTCAAATCTACTCCAAAGGTGTCTAGAGGCATTGTTCACACTTTTAAATATCAAACCTTATCTCGGCTACGCTAAAGTTATAAAAGTGTCTGCCGAGCCATAATAACTAAATAAGAATATGTGACAGGTGACAGCCAAATGAGTCACTTGGGGTAAAAAATAATTTTTGAGTTATGTATATATTCAGAAAGTACATGCTTTAAGCTTTTCAATGATATATAAAATGTAAAGATTGGATGAAAATAAAAAAAGGGTTATGCACAAACAAAGTTGAAAAAAAGTCATGGCGCGATTGTCGGGGAACTTGAGAAAATCATTCTTAAAGCTTGGAACCATTCCAAAAAAAAATCCTTAGCAACCATCACTCAATTGACTTGAAATTTGGCACCGGCACAGAATTGTGTATTGTCAACAATATCTGAAAAGGTCAATTACATACCTAATAAATTGTTAGGATTATCAAAGGATTAATAAAGCACTTTTTGGGCAAATTTTAGAATCCGAACCAGAATATTCCAAAATTACTTTCTCAACATAGGCTCAATATGCATAGGTTTATTCACAAGTAAAACACAGTGTATAGTAATATCTTACCCTAAAGTATCTAAAATAGTCCCATTTAATAAATGATTATACATAGTGCTGTGAAAATGGAACATGCACAGGCGGTAATCCACTATACAAACAAACAAACTAAATTGGTTGCATTCACTTTTGAACCACTAGCCCATGGGCAGGTGACATGACAAAATTTACTATCCCTCAGAAAAATACACATGCCCTGAATATAAAAATAAAGTCGTTTATTTTTTTAAAATTATTTTAGTGACTAAACAAAACATAATATAATAACAAAGTATTAAGCATTCAAATGTTGGAATATTGTCTCAACGTATCCATATTATCGTCAATAATATATTGAGTGTTATAATTGTAATAGGCAGCAACAGCCATAAAAGTAGGGATAAAAAGGGGTAAAAAATATCAAAAAAAGTTTTTGTTGTTCGGTCGGTTTTATAGCTACGTGTTCAATTTAGCCTTCCCTTCTTGCAAGTTCACTTTTTGTCTCATTCAACTCATGCGTATGCCGCATTGATAATGAAATATTACAATACAAGAATACTAAATTAAACTATACAATATTAGGACTGTCTCAAATAAATAGCGTTTTTTGAAAAATCAAAGTGTAGCTATATAAATAATTCGTAAAACAGTGATAATTCTAACAGTACCACCGATCGTGTAAAAAAGAGAGCGAGAAGTCATGTGTCTATGTGATGAAAATACATGTCATGTACGGTACGCTATATTATTATTACGGCGTTTGTATTCTTTGGGAGTTTATAATTCAGTATTTATTTCTATTTATTTATCATTAAACAACCAAATTCTGTGAATGACGTTAAAAGGAAGACATATTTTTTACAAAAAAAATATTGCGGTGTATTCGGCAAGGAATGTTGTCATTCGACAATACTCGTTTATTTTAGAAAAGTTATTTTTAGTACCGGAAGCTTTTACCTGTAGAACTATCGCGTGCTTAGTATGTTAGTTCTGAAGTATAGTTTAATTAAGTATTATTGCGCGGACTGGAACTAGAATGCTTTAAATGATTATTTGTGATGAATCGATAAAGACAACAAACTTTAAGTAGATTTAGGCGTAGACGGGTAGCGTAAAAGTGACAAAGCGCGAGATATCATTAGCAGACGAACCCCCCTGAGCCTCGTTTTGGACGGAACCAATTACCCGGATCATACGGAAGTAGAGCTACTGTCCAATCAAAGGGCATAATTCCTGTCACGTGATACATAGGAGCGACCGTCCATAGCAACAAGCTAGATTATTGATAGATTTTACCCCCGATTTGATTGGTTGAAAATGATGTTATTGGGGTTTAGGCTGTCATAATATAAAAATAGATTTTTTCAAGCATTCCGTACATGAAAACCGGACGCGAATATTCCAACAATAACATCGTCAATTTGGCGGACGTAAATGGCTAGTTTTTACGAAAATTGTTTTGTTTTTAGCATTGATGTTAATGACACTACTTACAAAACACCCAATTTATACACTAAATTAATAAAATATTTAAATTCTTCTGGGTTACTCCTATAATAGACACCCCCCTGGGGTGTAGGGGGTGATAAGAATATACCCTTCGTATGTCCTGCGTGTCGTAAGAGGCGACTAAAAGGATCCCTGTAATGGGGCAACGTGTTTGCCGTGCGTTGCGACCCGTGTCGGTGGAGAGTGGAATCCTGGTAATTGAGTTGAGATTTGGCTTGCGAGCCCTTTCTCTGCAACACATTACTTTGGCCCATGGTTCATCTAGACGGGAGGTTAGAGTGGCCCACTCTAATCAATCGGCTATGGTCATTTCAGCATCGAACAGGGCACTTTTTCTTTTTTTCTTCTCTTCATTGCTTTGTTTTCAACTAAGCTTTTCAACCTTTGTGTCATAGGTACCCTCTTCGAAGCGTGGCCTGGGTCAATCAAGTTGGATATATTAGTTTATACATCTTGCTTGAGTATACCCTTCGCCTAGCCCTGAGGCAATGCGCTGGCCATCCGCGCTAGCCCTCCCCTTGTAGGCAGGGAAGTAACCTGGGGGCCGGCGAAGGGTGAATATCCAAGAATTATTTCCATGGATCCCCCAACCCCAAATACAACATTGAAAAGAAAAAAGACAGATGATGGTCCTGATATTCCTGTAAAGGTATCGAGATCTTGGCCGAGGTTTCTCCTTATCGAGAGCACCTCTAATATAGATTTTACAAGAGTGTCACCTTTCTTGATATCTAAAGGCATCACCGGCTTGGCTGGGGAGCCCAAAAATATCAAGAAATTAAAAAGTGGAGCATTATTGATAGAATGTTCTAAAGAACAACATTCGACAATGTTATTAAAATCAGAAATGCTTGTTACATATCCTATCAAAGTGACTCCACATAGATCACTTAACTCTTCTAGAGGTGTTATTCGCTGCCGGGACCTTGAAGGCAGCAGTGAGGAAGAAATGGTAGAACATTTATCATCACAAAATGTCACACATGTTAAAAGAATTAGTGTTCGACGTGGTGATAAAATAATTCCCACTAGTACGTACATCCTCACGTTCAACCGTCCCGACATTCCGAAATCGATAAAGGCAGGTTATCTTAACATTCCTGTTGATGCCTATATTTCCAATCCATTACGATGCTTTAAATGCCAAAAGTACGGTCACAGTAAAACTGTATGCAGAGGTAAAGAGACGTGTGCCCGATGTGGCCTTGATGGACACGAGAGCTCTACCTGTGCTGCTGAATTTTGCTGTGTAAACTGTAAGGGTAAACATTCTGCTTATTCCCGAGAATGTCCCGTTTGGCAAAAGGAAAAGAATATTCAACAGGTAATGTCTGAAAGAAAGATCCCATATTATGACGCCAAAAAACAGGTGGAAATAACAACATTAATTCCACCTACTGGTTCTTTTGCTAGTAAAGCGAAAGTCCAGACAAGATCCATTTCTATTCAGACTGAAATAACCTGGCCTAGAAAGGAGAAAAACCCAAAAATTATTATAGATCAGCAACCCGATAAAGAGATCTCGAGCTCTTCTCAGACATCTGGGAGCTCGATAAATCTAATTGAGGAGATGAACAACACAACTCCCCCCTCTTCATGCACAACATCTTCTGGGACTTCTCCTCCAAAGGAGAAGCCTGCAATTCCCAAAGGGAAGGGTGGAAGTAGAACAAGTTCTTTGCCATCTTCACAGAAATCTGATGGGGGAAAGGGCGGACGGAAGTCTAGCCCCTCACCTTCATCAAAAGAGAAAGACAACGCATCTAAAAAAGAAAAGAACAGATTGGCAAAATTAAGAGGGAGGGATAGAAAAGGTAGCAATGACGCTATTTCTCTCCACAATAGATATGGGGATGCTGATCCGATGGACGGTGTTGCCGTAGAGGGGGTCTGTAATGACCCTGTCGGCGGTAAACCGCCCCCAATAAATTATCCCTGACAATGTCTAATTCCATTATTCAATGGAATTGTCGTGGTTTAAAACCAAATTTTAATGAAGTTCAACTGTTAATTCAAAAATATAATCCTTTAGCTATTTGTTTACAGGAAACTTTTTTAAGGAATTCTGACTCCTTGTCTTTTAGACATTTTGTTGGTTATCATCATCACGCAGTTGGTGATGGTAGAGCGCATGGGGGTGTTTCTATTATTCTTAATGGAGACATTCCTCAGAGTAAAGTCACTCTCAACTCGCCGTTACAGGCAGTTGCAGTCCAGGTGACTTTGCATATTCCTATAACACTTTGCTCTGTATATCTTCCACCAAGTTTACATCTTAATCCCAGAGATCTTGATGACCTCGTTGCTCAACTTCCTCTCCCGTTTATTATTACGGGAGATTTTAATGGTCATCATTCACTCTGGGGTAGTCCAGATGATAACAACAGAGGTAAACAAATAGCGGACTTCATTAACATTAATAATTTGTGTTTATTAAATGATGACTCGCCTACTTATCTACATCCTGCCACTGCTTCCTTTTCTCCTCTCGATCTCACCATTTGCTCTCCGGTCCTGTTTCAGGATTTTACATGGAGAGTAAATGAAGATTTATGTGGTAGTGACCACTTTCCTATCTTGATTGACAACAATGGTCCCTCTCCGGTCGAAAGACCTCAGAGGTGGAAGTTGCATAAGGCTGATTGGGCTCTGTTTGAATCTTTGTGTCTCTTCTCTTTTGATGCAAAAGAGTTAGAAGATGCAGATGAGCCCATGGCCTTATTCACGTCAATTCTTCAAGATGTAGCTGAGCAGGCGATTCCAAAAACCACGACAGAACCAAAACGTTTCAATAAACCATGGTATAATGACGATTGCAAATCCGCTCTTAAAGAGCGTGATCGTATCCTAAGACGACTAAAGAAATATCCTTCCATGGAGAATATTGCGGCATACCAGATGGTCCGGGCGAAGGCCCGTAGAACCATACGCCAAGCAAAGAAGGCTTCATGGCAAGGCTATGTCTCTAGGATCAATTCCCGTACGACTTCCAAATCGGTATGGGATAGGATTCGTAGGATTAAAGGTAAAAGTAGTGCATTATCAGTTAATCATCTCAATGTTGATAATACCACCTTAACAACATTTCCTGATATTGCTAATTCTCTGGCCAGTACATTTTCATTTAATTCATCATCCAATTTCTCCTCTGATGCCTTTCGGGGCATTAAACAACAACAGGAGAAAAGGCGACTTAATTTCAAGTCCCGCAATGATGAATGCTATAATGACTCATTTTCCATTGCAGAGCTTCGGGATTCGCTAAAGCGAGCTCGAGATACTGCAACTGGTCCAGATGAAATACACTACCAAATTCTAAAACATTTACCTTTTTCCACTCTCTTAATTTTATTGGATCTTTTCAACCGGATTTGGGTTGATGGGAAATTTCCCCCTTCGTGGCACGAAGCCACTATAATCCCTATCCCTAAACCCGGCAAAGATCATACGAATCCTACCAACTATCGTCCGATCGCTTTAACTAGCTGTATTTGCAAAACCATGGAGAGATTGATCAATCGAAGGCTTGTTTGGTACCTTGAGTCCAACAACCTCATTACTGACCTCCAATGTGGATTTCGGTCCCAAAGGAGCACTCTTGATCATCTCGTTCGATTTGAAACGTTCGTCAGGGACGCTTTCATCCAGAAGCAACATTTAGTTGCAATATTTTTTGATCTGGAGAAAGCATATGATACTACATGGAAACATGGTATCATGCGCGACCTCCATAACCTCGGCCTACGAGGTCGCTTACCTATCTTCATTAAAAATTTCCTGGAAGATAGGTCATTTAAGGTACGACTGGGATCAATATTCTCTGACCCATTTCCCCAGGAAATGGGGGTTCCCCAGGGAAGTATTTTATCTCCTACACTCTTTGCCATTAAAATTAACACGATCCCAGCGTGCCTTAAACCAGGTACAAACGGGGCTCTCTATGTTGATGACTTTCAGATGTGCTATGGTTCTACAGACATGCGGATAATCGAACGTAAGTTGCAGCTTTGTTTGAATTCACTTCAACAATGGGCAACCGAAAATGGATTTCGTTTTTCGAAATCCAAGACTGTCTGCATGCATTTCTGTCAGAAACGAGGTTTACATCCAGATCCAGAACTTTTCTTGGATGGCAACCGCCTTCCAGTTGTGGATGAAACCAAATTTCTGGGGCTGATATTTGATAAGAAATTATCATTTATCCCCCACATTAAAAACCTAAAAAAGAAATGTCTGAAAGCCCTCAACATATTGAGAGTCTTATCAAATACTGACTGGGGAGCAGACCGTAAGGTCTTGCTCAGATTATATCGAGCTTTAATAAGATCTAAACTCGATTATGGGTGTATTGTGTATGGGTCTGCCCGCGAGTCTTATCTCAAAGAGCTTGACACCATACACAACCAAGGACTTAGAATCAGTTTAGGAGCATTTCGTACATCTCCAGTGGACAGTTTATACGTCGAGGCGCACGAGCCCTCATTGCACAACAGACGTGATAAACTGGCCCTGCAGTATGCTACGAAAATAGCATCATTACCAAATCATATTTCATTTAACACCATATTTAGACCCTATCATGAGCATTTGTATTTTGTGAAGACTAGAGTTATTCCATCATTTGGTATTCGCATACAACCTCTTTTGTCTGAGGCTGGTATTAGCCTTGACAGTATAGCGAATACCCCTTTCTTTAGAACTCCACCGTGGGCTATATCTCCCCCAAAGATCGATTTCGATCTTACTCAACATAAAAAAAGAGACACTAGCTCCACGGTGTTCCAATCTCTCTTTAGAGAGTTAAGGTCTAAGTATGGTGATTATGCTCCTATTTACACAGATGGTTCGAAAGATGGTGATCGGGTTGCTTCGGCTACCGTGACGCCATCCGAGACTATCTCTGTTCGCCTACCCCCTGCTGCATCTATTTTTACAGCTGAGCTCCAGGCTATTCTTCAAGCCCTGGAATTCATTAAATCCTCTTCATCTTTAAAGCATATCATCTATACTGATTCTCTGTCTTCGCTTCAAGCAATTAACAATAAACAGCTTGAACACCCATTAGTAGCAGATGTCTATCATCTGCTACTATCTAACGAGTTTAACAGCAAAGACGTCGTCTTTTGCTGGCTCCCCAGTCACGTTGACATAAGGGGGAATGATCTAGCAGATTTTGCTGCCAAAGCTGCTTTAGATCTTCCCCAATCAACTTTTTTAATTCCATATAATGATTTTAAATGTACAATAAATCATTGTATATATGACCGCTGGCAACGGTCTTGGGATCTTGCAGGTACAAACAAACTTCATCACATAAAGCCTCTCCTTGGAGACTGGCCAAACTCCTACAGATCTAATAGGAGAGATGAAGTTGTTTTGTGTCGCTCTCGTATAGGTCATACTTTTTTAACTCATATTTTCATCCTGAAGCGAGAGCCTCAACCGGAATGTGAACACTGTCATGTTCCTTTGACAGTGAAGCACATTTTGATTGAGTGCAAGTATCTCAAAGATATAAGATTACGGCATTACCGTTGCCAATCACTCAATCAATTGTTTGCCCAACCGGGTCTATATAATAAAGCGCTGGACTTTTTAAAAGAGACAAATTTTTATCGAAAATTTTAATTGTAAATATCTGAATTATCGTTTAATGTTTTAAATATATTTACATAAAGTTTATGTTTATTTTTATTAAAATGCACTGTGATATTTGTTTTTATTTATGTAAATATAGTTATTAATATGATTATATATTTCTAGTTTGTCTCGAGAAATCATATTTGTTTGGCGCAATATGGCCCGGTTGGAGCTCAAGTGCCATTAAACAATATTTCATTCATTCATTCCTATAATAGACAAATTAAAGCATCGGATTTCGCAAATTTTTTTTTCAAAATTAAGCTTAAGTAGCTATTTTACATCGTAGCCTTAAATGAACATTCCTGACAAGCGACTCATTTGCATATCACCAGTCACATATAATTGAATTTAACAAGAACATAGCTTAAAACGTTAAGATATAGGCCTACTTATGTGCTTGTTTTTAGCTACGATTGGCAGCCATCATTTTCACGTTGCAAAATGACAGCCGTCAAAATTTAAGTTCGGTCACCCAGAACCTCCTAGTGTGTGAACTATGGTATATAATAAACGGATTTCTTCGATTATAAACAAACTATTTAACTTTGGTTATTATAAACTTACCTGTGTGTTTGAAATCAACTCCGGTTAAATAAAATCCATTGCACAGTGAAATACCACAACTAATTAACTAGGTTCTCTCTTGAAAAATTGAAGTCGAACTAACTTGACATCTCAAAATGAAGGGGAAACCCAAGATGGAGGCTGTTACGTCATCGAACACAATTTGGCGACCTTTTCGGCTAGCGAGCTATTCGACCAATCCAGCTGGCAACCTATTCAGAATAAATTCAAAGATCGCACAAACTCATCTATTTTTATAAACCAATAAAATCCATCGTAGCGTCTATCAAACGAAAGTAGAATATATTGTTATTTTAAAGTGAAAATACGGTAATATTTTGAGTCAAACTTCGGGTCATCGTACCAAATTCTGAGCATCCAGCTATATATATTCTGAAAGGTAATTGAATAAGTTTTTCAAAAACTATTAGTAAAAGTTGGCACAATCATATTAAAGAGGTGTGCTCTCGTCCTAAACATTGCCAATTTTTCAATATTCTAAATGTAAAGATAAACCTGTACTTTTTCCAAAGTCCAAATTCGTACCATCGTACAAAATTCTGAGCATAAAGCTATATATATTCAGAGCACCCAGCTATATATATGTATATATTTGAAAAGGTGAACAAAACTTAGAATAATACTCAAGTTAGTCCTACATATATAGCAACTAATTATTTAACATTAATTGATTTTTTTACATACATCGGCACAGTTGGAGGGGCAAGACTGGGGCAAAGTCCTAGGTTAGGGGGCAAAGTACAGTACAGTCATCACGGAGGTTTGATGAAACTCGATTATCGTGTCGTTTTTTGTTAAAAATTGCCACGATAACGACACGATATTGCCACGATAAATAACTCGGTGTAGCAGACGCTATCGTGTGCCACGATAGTCACAGGGCACGATAGGCCTCGGTGTATATTTACATGAAAAATTAACGATTATATTTGTCATAAACAATCGATGTCAAAACGATATACTGCCACAATGTATGAATTTTGAATATTCTCGTTAATATAATACGGACGCGTTAGGTAAAGTTGTATAGTAAGAACAAGCGTGTTCACATATTCTGCACGATATATGCGGTTACATTTCCAACCAGTCATGCAAAGCTGCATATCTAGTACATTTTGAAGGACACGTATGCATAAGACGATACATGTTTCGGTATTTATGCTGTGTTCAAATTGTTTTGCATATTTCTGTATTATGAGTACGTAGTTAAGAATTACTCTCGAATCACGACAAAGATAGTCTTTTAAATTGCAAACTATAATGGTATTTAGGTTACCGGTCTTACAAATAGAAATAAGACAAATAGAACTTGCAACGGGAGTCCAAGGCGCTTTCAAATCAGACATAAGCTCGTACTTACCATAAAAATGAAATGAACGCGACTCTGATGTCAAAGAATATGAGTAAGTTATAACAACTATCAAATCCACACACAAATCCAAGCACTCGTTTTATTTTAGAAAAGAATAACAGTATTCTGATCCAAGAGCATATTCTACATGAACCCCAAGTCAGTGGTAACTGTCAACTTGTACATGTGTGTTGTCATTCTCGTGCAGATTTGCAGAAATGTCCCGTGTATAAAAGATCAAAGAATAGAACAGCACGTAGTGTTTTTATAGGTTAAGACTAGATGGCGCCAGAAACCATTACAAGGTATTAGTTTCCTTTGATGTTGATGGCACGTGTCACTTCTCATTATGGAATCTTTACTGTCGAAATGAAAACGTCAGCAGGTTATTATGGACTGGTACATGTATTCAGCAAGTTCTATAAACTTGTTGACGGTTAATTCTGATTTTGTGTGATTACACCAGAAGACAAATTCTTTTAATTCATTTGTGATTTAAACGAGCAAAACATATTAATTGAGGTGTGATTTACCGATATTAGATGTCAAGTGTGACTTATTTGTCATTATGTGAATTCATTTGTGATTTAAACCAGAAAAGATATATCAGTATGGTAATTACTATTTAGATGGATAAAACTACGCCCCCCGGTAAGATTTATTTTGTTTTTGTCTAGGTCATTTTCAAATATATTCATCAGCATATTATTCGTTTTCAATAAATATAACTTTTATGAGAAAGGATGATTTATCGTTTGGTTGAGCCTTTTACTAATCACGTGTTTCATGTTAATAAATATTTTCTTTCGTGTTTTGAATTGGCCTATTACTAATAAATTACCCCACTTTGATCGTTGCCATTTCTTATATTTTCCACAAAAAACTTTGCCTTGCACGCACTAATTTGTCGCTAGACATGTACATAACGGCAAATAAGCAACCAGGGTATCAGAGGCATGGATTAATATAAACACCGAGTCACACGGTGTTTCCAACACCCAGGCAGTACTATAATGTCACTCGATATTCACTCGGTGTTCACTCGGTAATTCACGGAATTCCACGATAAAAAACACGGTAATATCGAGTTTCATCAAACCTCCTCGCTGCACGTACTGTAGAGCTTCAACTAGGGGTAGGGGGATCTCCCCCACTATTTTTGAAACACAGGCTGCTGTAAATTGGGACCTCCCCAAGAAATTTTTGAAAAATAGACTGTCGGAAATGCTGTCTGAGAGTATTCAGACACCGAGATATATTCATGTAGAGCTGGCCTCAAGTTCACAAAGCATTCACAGACTTAAGTTAAGAATTTACCCAACTTTCAATTACTGTTTATGAGAAATATCTTTGATCCAGAAACACAAAACTTTGCACATTTTATCTTATTAATGTATTTGGTACATTAAAACAACAAACGTTTTATCAAGTTCAATATTTTTGTTAAAATAAGACGAACAGTTTTGAGTTAATACTCAACTTAAGTCTGAGAATGCTTTGTGAACTCGAGGCCTGATCAGATACCATCTGTCGCCTGATCACGAGTCTATCCAACCCCAGGGAGGAAAGTGTAAAATGAATGGACTTGCGAACCTCAACAAAGCCCCAGAAAATTTGAAAAGTAGACTGCCCGAAATGCAGTATATGGCAGTATTTCAGGCACTGATCGTCGAGATAAAACAATCTTACCAGATATCGCATGTTGCTAAATCACTAGTTTATCCGACCAGAGAGGAAAGTGACAAACGTGACGGAGTGAGTGAATCAAATTGAATGAATATTTTTGCCACAATATTTTATTAAATAAACTGCCAGAAATGCCGTCTGACAGTATTTCAGATACTGGTTGTCGAGATAAATAGAGCTGACCAGATACTGTTCGTTGCCAAATCACCAGCATATCCGTAAAAAAAGGGGGAGGTGTCAAACGAACGGATTGAGTGTATCAAGTGAATGCATATTCACGCTGCGTTGAACCTATACTCTAAAAACTTTGAGGATTGTAAAAAGCACTTTTCAAGTGATTCACATGTTATTGTTTAGAGTTTGCGATATGTTTCGGTAATCAATACCTTCTACGGTGATTAAATCTCACATCCCTACTCAGTCAGAGAATGATTTCTTACAAGCCCATCCTGCAGAAAACCTACATATATTACAGGAGACTAATGATGTTAAAACATTCCATCAGTGTGTTGTATGTGATGAGATATTTTAAGTTATTTTAAAACTATTTTCTTAAATTTGGGGGGGGGGGGAGGGGCAAACAGAGGCCAGACCAGATTAATGGGGGGTTTGGCGCCGCCCCTGAGTATTAGACTAGGTTAATAACACTACTGTCACTCGATTTACACAAATAACAGGTCGGTAAAGTCCGGATTTTTTCCGGAAAAATGATAATTGAAATTTAATATCGATTCCCAGCTGAAGGTGGGGCTAAATATGAGGCTTTTATAACAGCCAATCAAAAAGGCAATCGAAAGTGGAGAACAAACAAACAATATGACATCCGCATGACATGTTTTATCTTCCTATCTGTGAATCTTCCACGGTAGCAACATGTTTCATTAGGACTCTATGATATGATGGCAGGCATTGATTCATTGATTACCGGTAATCAATAATCGTTGACGTTTCTAGTGTTTACTCTGTACATGGCAGCACACCAAAAAGTCACCATAACAGATACCTTCATTACATAATTCCTTCGTGCCATCCAGAACGCAAGTTATATAACAACTCTTCTAGATCCAAATATAGTAAAGACAAATAAAACCAAATTTTAAACTACAAAATGAAATAAATAGGATCTGTGTTTTAATCAGATAATTTGCTTTATCATTCCCCCCCTGTATCAAAATATCAACGTGAACAATGTCTTTGCTTTTTAACTCGTAAGATAGTAGCAGACGAATTTTACAACACATAGACAATAATTCTGATGCATTGCCATTACAAGAAACTAATGATGTTAAAACATTTATATATTACAGGAAACTAACGATGTTAAAACATTTATATATTACAAGAAACTAATGATGTTATAATTTTTATATATTACAGGAAACTAATGATGTTATAACTTTTATATATTGCAGGAAACTTATGATGTTAAAACTTTTATATATTACAGGATACTAATGATGTTAAAACTTTTATATATTACAGGATACTAAGGATGTTAAAACTTTTATATATTACAGGAAACTAATGATGTTATAACTTTTATATATTGCAGGAAACTTATAACATAACTTTTATATATTACAGGAAACTAATTATGTTACAACTTTCCATCAGTGTGTTGTGTGTGATAAGATATTTCAACAATATGATGATTTAGAACAACACAATAAAATACATGTTAAAGAAGCGAAAACTGGCGATGTTGATGATTATTGTCATGTTAAAGAAGAGATAATTGATGATGTAGATGAAAATTGTCATGTTAAAGAAGAGAAAACTGATGATGTAGATGAATATCGTCATGTTAAAGAAGAGAAAACTGATGATGTAGATGAATATCGTCATGTTAAAGAAGAGAAAACTGATGATGTAGATGAATATCGTCATGTTAAAGAAGAGAAAACTGATGATATAGTTGGATATTGGCATGATAAAGAAGAGAAAACTGATGATGTAGATATTGAAGCTGTTCATCAGTGTAATTTATGTAAAGAAGAATTTAAATCTGACACTGGTTTAGAGAAACATTGTGAAATACATGTTAAAGAAGAGTTGAAAGCCTGTGATGGTAGTGATGTAGGCCTACAATCAGCTGACAGTCAGGGTGTTGATCTAGGCCTACAATCATCTGACTGTCATGCTTTGTCAAAATGTTATAAATGTGATGTTTGTAGTAAATCATTTACTCAGATTGTTCATCTACAAGCACACAAAATAATTCATACAGGTAAAAAAACTTACAAATGTAATGCTTGTAGTAAATTATTTATTCATTACTGTGATTTACAGAAACACATCAGAAGTCATACAATAGCCAAACCTTATAAATGTGATGTTTGTAGTAAATCATTTAGGGATAATAGTTGTCTAAAGATACACATAAAATCTCACACTGGAGAGAAACCATATAAATGTGATGTTTGTAATAAATCTTTTAGTCATAATAGTAGTCTACAAAAACACACGAGAAATCATTCTGGAGACAAACCTTTTAAATGTGATGTTTGTAGTAAAACATTTGCTCAAAATGGTAATTTACAGTCACACATGAGTATTCATACTGGAGAGAAACCTTATGAATGTGATGTTTGTAGTAAATCATATTATAGAAGTTGGCCTCTAAAACAACACATGAAAACTCATACTGGAGAGAAACCCTTTAAATGTGATGTTTGTAGTAAATCATTATCAAAGAATCAAGCTCTACAGAATCACATGAGAATTCATACTGGAGAAAAACCTTATAAATGTGATGTTTGTAGTAAATCATTTCCACAGAGTGGATCATTGCGAAACCACATGGCAACTCATACAGGAGAAAGACCTTTCAAATGTGATGTTTGTAGTAAATCATTTCCACAGAGTCGAAGCTTACAGAGGCACCTAAAAACTCATACTGGAAAAAAAACTTATAAATGTGATGTTTGTAGTAAATTATTCTCACAGAGTGGATCATTACGAAACCACATGGCAACTCATACTGGAGAAAAACCTTTCAAATGTGATGTTTGTAGTAAATCATTTACTACAAAAAATGATCTACAGAGACATATAAGAATTCATACAGGAGAGAAACCTTATAAATGTGATGTTTGTGGTAAATCATTTACACAGCGTGGTAGTTTACACAGACACATGAGATCCCACAGTCAACACTGAACATGTGTTGTCATTTACAATGGCAATTAAATTAGTAAAATATTTGCTGTTTTAAACTTTATAAATTTTATTGTAAATTATCTGTCATTGAGCCAAATGTTGTAGTTTTGATTCCCCAGTTGTATGTGACAGGGAATAGGGTTGCCTGTCCAACCTCATGGGTTTTCTCTGGGTCCACCAGATTCCTCCATCCCACTGCTAAAGACTCCTCCTACGCACAAGCGAATTATTGAAATAAAATTGAACCATGCATTTGGCTTGTGTAGAGTGGAGGTTATCTCTCTCTCTCCCTTTTCCTCCCTCCCTCCCTCCCTCCTTGTCCCACCGACACAGATACTAGCCATAAAAAATATTAAGATTTCAAACACTTTTTGTTATTTACTGTACACTAAATGTAATATCATAAACATTTTTTTTTAAAGCTTCAAAAAGTTCAATAAGGTATTCACATATATTGTATTACTATCATTCATACAAATTAGCCTGTTTTTAAATGTACATTGTATGCTCCATTGATATTTTCAATTGTTATTTTTAAGATATTTGCCCAGTTTTTAACATGTTTATATAAATCCCATATTTTGTTATATAACCATTTTGTCATATTGTCATGTATTGTACTGTAAATAATGTATATAGTATGTAGTGAGTAGGAGGAACGCAGGGAAGATTAGTGTTCTTCACTAAATGTGTTGTCCTCGATAAATAAAGTTACTATTATTATTATTATTATTATTAAAGCTTACCCTGCTGGCATGCCACACTCGCCATAGCTGCATCTTATCTATTAGGTGAAATCTCAGTAAAATAGTGCAACAATCTCTGTAGACTGCGAGGATGATTTAAAGGGACACTCTTGCATGCTTGACAGCTCCAGAAAATAAATAATAGCCTCATTCTAACTTCAAGATGTTTAAGTGTCCTACCTGTTGTCTAAATTATCCATTACATGCTATTTTACTTATCTAGAGTGTTAGAAAATATTTGCGTATGTGGCATGTAGATAGGGGTGCCTTCTCAACCTCGTGGGTTTCCTCCGGGCACTCTGGTTTCCTGCCACTGCTAAAGACGCCTACGCGCAAGCGAATCATTGAAATAAAATTAAACCATATGTTAGTCCCGAAATGACCTATGTGTGTTGAGTGGACGTTAAACCCCATTTTTCTCTCTCTCGAAATATTTTTAAATTAAAGCCACATTTGAAATAGTTAATGTTAGGCTTTTTAAATCATTTAGTTGTATTTTTCAAATTTTTCAAATTAGGTTTGTTAAGATGAAATTTGTTTCATCAATTAATTGGAATATTGTAAAATAGTACAATTTGTTGACTAGAAGAAACATTGGGACATATTATTCAGTTACAACAAGAGTGGTATTGAGCCTTTAACTGCTGTGGCCTTATGTTCTGTAATGAATGTTAATTACAGTTTATGTATTAAATTTCTTGTACAAAACTGCTTATTATTAAGTTTTTTTGAAACTCTTTGTCCTAGATTCTACATTTGTGGGGGTCTGTCATAAACCCCACTTACATTACAATCTGGCCCACAAAAATGAGGTGGACTCGGCACCGATCTAGGCGTGGCACGGCTACATTTTCATAGTGTAAACGCTATCTGGTCTGAGCACTTTTCAGTACGGATAATGGCTACTCAAACTAAATCAACGGTCATAATTGTTTTCACCTGGGTAATATGTACAGGGATTGAAATTAACTTTTCTGTTAACAGTTCCACATTTGGCGTACTTGGCACGGTTCTAAGACCGATTTATTTAGGGTAATGTAAACCGGTCAATTTCTTGAAATTTATCACGGCCAAGTGTCAACGGGGCTATTGAGTCAACTGGCCTTGTTTAGATTCACTGGTTGTCCGCCACAAGGAGTAGTGTCGCCTGGACAACTGAATAGTTTAATATCGATATGAATATGTGTCAATGTTGCAAGTTATTTATAGCACAGCTTTCATGAGTTAACAGACTTAACATCTCGGCCCCCAACGGCGCCAGTCTCAACGTTTAAACCTGTTGACCCGTGAAAGCCATGCTATAAATATAAACAATCCCTTCTCTCTATTAAATATGCAATATTAAATAAATAAATAAATAGAACTATCTACCACTGTTCTAAACCTGAAATGAAATGGGGTTTAATGCCCTACTGTTCTGCGGGGTTGGATGGCCAAATGATTAGCATGTGCGCCCTGTCCTGTATGATAAACTCTGTCATTGAGTCAACTGGCGTGGTTTTGAAATCCTGGTTTTACGTTTCTGCTACGACTGGGCTTATGAAATGGGAATAGGGTATACAGTGTGCTATTCGGACAATTTTCCCAGGAAGCAGCACAATGGCCTAATCTTATATCGAATTCCAGCTGCCAATGTATACACAGGACCTTTGTTTTTGTACATCCAAATAACTAGACGGCTGTCCTTGTCTGGCCCCTTTCGACCTGCACCACTGATAAGGTGAAACAACATTGGAAAATCCTGATGAACTTGTCTGGTCAATGCATGTTCTAAACCTATTGTGTGAACTATGATAACTAATAAACGGATTTCTTCGATTATGAACAAACTATTCAACTTTGGTTATCATTAACTGACCTGTGTGTTTGAAATCAACTCCGGTTAAATAAAATCCATTGCACAGTGAAATACCACAACTAATTAACTAGGTTCTCTCTTGAAAAATTGAGCTCGAGCTAACTTGACATCTTAAAATGGTGGGGAAACCCAAGGTGAAGGCTGTTACGTCACCGTACACAATTTGGCGACCTATTCGGCTAGCGAGCTATTCGACCAATCCAGCTGGCAACCTATTCATGGTTCCGACCTGTCAACCACCGTAAAGAGATTGACCAATCAGAGAGCTAGATTATATTTGCAATAGTTTTTGGAAAGCTTATTTAATTACCTTTCAGATTATATATAGCTTGATGCTCAGAATTTTGTACGATGACCCGAATTTTGACACGAAATATTACCGTATTTTCACTTTAAAATAACAATATATTCTACTTTCGTTTGATAAGACGTTACGATGGATTTTATTGGTTGATAAAAATAGATGAGTTTGCGCGATCTTTGAATTTATTCTGAATAGGTTACCACCGAATTCATGCTTCCGTGATTTGCAGATAAGCTCCGCCAGTGGCGGAGCCACGGGGGTGGGGGGGTATGAAAATCATGGCCATCCAAATTTTGCTAAAAATGACATAAAACTTATGGGGGGGGGGGGGGGGTAGGATCGCTTTTTTGTGCATTATATTGTATAAAAGTGCAACATCACATGTTAGAAAGGGCTTTTCTCGACCTAAAGCGGGTGTGTCCTATAGCTGGAGAAGGGCGTTTCCCTAAGCAAAAAGATCGTGGCTAAAAAAAAAATTGGGGGGGGGGGGCAAAGCCCCCAGACAACCTTACCTTTACCCCCCCCCCCCAATCAGCAATACAACTTCACACCTGCGCATGATGTACCTCGTGCGGCGGACATGTAAAGCCCCCTGAAATTCCATTCTCACACCCCGTCCATATTTACGCTAAAAATTATATCGTAACAATTTCTAGAAATAAAGACAATATATTATGAATAGTTTACTGGAAAATATGTCCCGATCAAGTAATTAGGTGGGGAAAATACTGTTTTGAACTTCTTGAATGATTAAATACACTGGACAACGAGACGTGTGCATTTCCATTTTCGCTAACCATCAGAATGCGATTTTACGGTTGAATTAGGTTAGGTGACTTGGGGGATACGTGTTTTATTTATTTAGATATAAATACTTCGTGTTGTTAAATACTAGTGTCAAACAGATGAGAATCCGGGTAGATGGTATGAAATTCATTGTTATAAAATAGCCAATACAAATTTCACACCGTTCGATCTATTTTTAGTTGTCGGGCTCGAGATCTAACTCAATAGAACAATGCAGTCACAAGAACTCGGAAAAGAAACAAAATAATAAATTCTTTCTTTCGACTATGCCGTGGACAATTGCAATTTGCGTCGTGGTATTCTTTAAATAAAATACCACGGCTAAAGATGCCGTAGTTATTATTGGTTTTCTACTGCAATTTCGCTAAATACTGTAATCACGACGGCACCTGTAGTATTTTCAAGTTTAAACTTGAAAATACTACGGGTGCCGTCGTGATTTTTTACCCCTGTTTTTGGTTCTTTGGTTTCGGAAAAAGTATAAATGTTGCACCATGAAGGCGGTCCGGGTGACGTTCGTCCATGTTACAACTTACAAGTCCCCCATGCGCAGCGTAATACTATTTTGACGATAAATGTAGAAATATCTAACTTCCCACAAAGAACAGCCTTGTTTGTTTGTGGGACAGAATTGGCAGCCAATCTTGACCTACGCGGGCCAAATATAATCTGGCTCTCTGATTGGTCAATCTCTTTACGGTGATTGACAGGTCGGAACCATGAATAGGTTGCCAGCTGGATTGGTCGAATAGCTCGCTAGCCGAATAGGTCGTCAAATTGTGTTCGGTGACGTAACAGCCTTCACCTTGGGTTTCCCCACCATTTTTAGATGTCAAGTTAGCTCGAGCTCAATTTTTCAAGAGAGAACCTAGTTAATTAGTTGTGGTATTTAACTGTGTAATGGATTTTATTTAACCGGAGTTGATTTCAAACACACAGGTCAGTTTATGATAACCAAAGTTGAATAGTTTGTTCATAATCGAAGAAATCCGTTTATTAGTTATCATAGTTTGGTGTCCTTGCCCTTGAAACACAAAATACCAACAATTGGAAATAATGTTGGATTAATGAATTATGTCAGGTGTACCAAGAAATGATTCCCAAACAAAGAAAAATCATGATGAAAATAAAAGGTAAGGACCCCATCCGGCAAGCAAATATTCAAACTATGTAGAACTATTTTACTGTTGCGAATGGAAATTATACTTATTGTGGGTTACTGATGTTGGATGAATCCACGTCTTGTTATGATATATCACTGTAATCAATTTGTACCGGAAACGGAAAACAGTTCCTTGACTTCCGCTGTCTGTACCGAATCGGCCATTTTGTATTGTTTTAATAATCCAGCTGCACGTTAATAGATATCTCTTACAATATGGTGAGTTGGGTTTGGTTTAAAGTAGCGACCGGCGCCGCCGCTAGAGGCCTCAGACAGTGTTGCTCACAGCTATGGACGATTTTCAACCCCACTCCGTCTGTTTTTGGGTCATATTTTCGCCGAGCTAGTACAGACTTGTCTGAAGGAATTTGGATCAGAAAATGAGTGATTCTCATAGAGGGTATCCAAACGGGTCTGAAAAAAAGGTTACGCAATGATACGCTCACAATTTTACTTACAACTATGAAAGTAAACACTAAATTAGTGATCTAAAATGTTGCTGAGGACGGAAACCCCCGTGGAAAGTGGCAAATCTTGAAAATCGGCACCGTGTCGGATTCCAAAGGGACGTAACTCCATCAAAATATGGGTACAGACCACAATCAATACCTCAACTATTTTATTGAAATTGTCTGATAAGCGCTGATAAGCTCAAAGTTTTACTAACAATTATAACAATAAACACCAAATTAGTGATCTAACATGTTTCTGAGGACGGAAACCCCTGTGGGAAGTAGCAAATACTAGAAATCGGCACCTAGTCGAATTTCTAAAGGGACGCAACTCCATCACAATACGGGTACAGACCACAGTTAATATTAACTAACTTTGACAAAAGAAAATGTTGCTTGTCGTTCAGTGTGTATTATTAGATGTAAGCTTAAAAATAAGTGTAATTTAAAATGCAAATGCAATTTTGAAAATGGAATCAATACAGTGCATTAAAGTTTTCAGCATTTATTGTTCCATACATGTAATTCATGGGAAGAAAAGATAGTTGTACCTGTTACATAAAGGTATTCATTTTATTTTACAGGATTGTGTATGATGAGTGTGCGATTAAAATAATTTTAATATATAGATAATGAATCATAACTACATGGCAATAAAGTTTGGTATGCATAATAATAAATAATAATTAAAACGGTTAGCTTCATAAATAAATATGATCCTTATTAATAATTTTTTTTTTAAATTCTTTGGGGGGGGGGCGTAATATTTTCATTTTATTTTTAAAGTAGTTTATTCTTATTCTCTTCTGAAGTTTTGTTTTTAAATATTTTGATTATATTGTATTATTATTGATTATGATTATGTTCTGTTAAAGTAACTATTTAATTTTCTGTACCGCTATTTCAAACCTCAGAAAATAAATTATTCAAGGTATGTGTCATGTGCGTATATCGGTGTGTTGATACATAAATAAGCTTAATTTTGGCTAAACATTTATGTCTCTAGCTTATTTCCTTTCTCATATATGGAGTGGGACTGAAAATTGAAGCAAACTGACTGATTTCGCGAAAAGGAGGGTCTGCCAGTTGGCGTTACTAAACGGACAATAACTCCGTCAATTCTGCTCTAAATTTAAAAAAATAAGTGTTGTTACAATGCTGAGATTTTCAGCTTTTGGGAAATAACAAGGTTATCGACAACAAGTTAATATTCTAAAAGAGCTGCTTGTAACTAGTTCAAGTTTACATAATTATTTAATCTCCTGTACGGTAAATTTAATCTTCTGTACGGTTAATGCAAACATTAAAAAATAAACTAATCGATCTATGGGTAATGTACTTGCATGATGGTATTAGTGCGTAAATTAGCTTTATTTTGGTAAAATAATTATGTCTCTAGGACTTTTGGTTTCAGAGATATAAAATGGGGTTGAAAATTGAAGCAAAATGGCTAATTTTGCGAACAAGGTGTCTGCCAGTTCGCGTTAATAAATGGACCATAACTCAGTCAATTCTGCTCCGATTTTCATAAACTTGGTGTTGTTACAATACTGAGATGTGCAGCTTTCGGGAAATAAATAATATTTGTGCAGCTTTCTGGAGAAAAAAATAATATTTCAAAATAGCTGCCGGTCGCTATTTAAAGTTGAATAGGCCTAAACAATGGAATGCATACAATTTAAAATCTGATTGCACAATTAAATATTCTCATAAATATAAAGTTTACTGTGTGAGCCAAACTGTTGTCACGTAACTAATAGGGGTTTCAGGTCACGTCACTTTAGGTTGAAATCGGGACAGCCAACAGCTGAAATATAGCCCACTTCAATCTACGATTCTGAATTACTAATTGATGTACAGTACGGTCATCGCGAAGGTTTGACGAAACACGATATTACCGTGTTTTTTATCGTGGAATTTCGTGAATTACCGAGTGAACACCGAGTGAATATCGAGTGACATGATAGTACTGCCTCGGTGTTGGAAACACGGTGTGACTCGGTGTTTATATTAATCCATGCCTCTGATACTCTGATCGCTTATTGTCGTTAAGTACATGTCTAGCGATAAATTAGTGCGTACAAGGCAAAGTTTTTTGTGGAAAATATAAGAAATGGCAACGATCAAAGTTGGGTAATTTATTAGAAATAGGCCCATTCAAAAAGGAAAGAAAATATTTATTAACATGAAACACGTGGTTAGTAAAAGGCTCAACCAAACGATAAATCATTAGTTGCACTTACGCCTACGGTTCTTTGATAATCATCCATTCTTATAAAAGTTATATATTTATTGAAATCGAATAATATGCTGATGAATTTATTTGAAAATGACCTTGACAAAAACAAAATAAATATTAACACGACACGCAATCTTTTTACAAGCACCTAGAAATTGTGAGCTGCACGTTGACATGCATGTCTCGACAAGCTTGTCAATACCAATCGAAAAATTGATGCGTACAAGTCTTACCAGGGGCGTAGTTGTATCCATCTAAAGTAATTCACATACTGATATATCTTTTCTGGTTTAAATCACAAATGAATTCACATAATGACAAATAAGTCACACTTGACATCTAATATCGGTAAATCACATCTCAATTAATATGTTTTTCTGGTTTAAATCACAAATGAATTAAAAGAATTTGTCTCCTGGTGTAATCACACAAAATCAGAATTAAATGTCAACAAGTTTATAGAACTTGCTGAATGGAATGTTCTCCGGACAGAATTTAGATTATTAATAGTAACTGAGGCGACAAGACAATTACTCACATCAAAGAGAACACACTTCAAAGAGTACTTGCCTATCAAAAAAAGCATGCATTAAGGGGGCCAGGAATATTAGAGATGGTGTTTGTGCCAGATTAAAAGAAAATATCATCACCGGTTCAACGAGTGATTTTAACAGAATATGTCAACTGTCTTTTTCTTCTTTTTGGTGTTTTACTTCTTCTTTTTGGTGTTTAACGTCTGCTTCCACTTAAGTGATATCACAGACAAGACATAGGAGAGCCGAAGCTGCTTCCTGATATTTAGAATATGATTTTGCAATCTTTCCATTGTAGTCGTGTAGACCATTGTAAACCCCGGCTTTGTTAATTTAATTTATTTTAAATTTCAAACCAATTCCGACACGAGCTTGGAATGAATACATGTCGACTGGGTGACGCCAGTATTGTGATTATACATGTAGCTTCAGTCCATTCAATAACCTGTATTTATTACTCAAATGGTTTCCCAATTAGCAGAATGTCAAAATAAAGAAAACAAACGCCATTTCTTACAACATAGAAAGCGTGAACTTTCTGTTAGACAATTCATTCTACACTGTTTGACGTGCCTTAATTAATATCAGTAATGCATGCTTATTTCGTTAGACAATTTCCTTTGATGTCTTTTCTTTGAAGTCGCATCAGTTACTGTAAATTTAATATTTGTTTTTGTAATAATTATACTTATTTACCTATATTTACATTGTTTGTTGATTAGCGTTATGATTTTAGACAAAGGGTTCGAAATATGTTTAAATCCAAGTTGCATTTGAAAGTGCTTACGTAAGGCTTTTTAAACCATGTTACGGCATGTAGTTGAATTTTTCCAAGTTTTAAAATTAGGTGGGTTAGGATGAAATTTGTATCATTTATTAATTGGAATATTGTAAAATAGTACAATTTGTTGACCAGATTAAAGATTGGGACAAATTATTCAGTAACAACAAGAGTGGTGTTGGGGCTTTAAATAGCTTCGGAGCCCCTTTTAGATAAACACCGAATTTGCGTAATAACTTCAAAGAGTGGCCACGTGCGGTTATATTCTTTGATATTTTATACACGGGACATTTCTGTTATTCAAACAGATCTTGCACGAGAAAGACAACACGTCATACAAGTTGACATTATGTACCATTGATTTGGGGTACACGTGGAATGCAGTTATTCTTTTCTAAAATAAAATGAGTGCCTTGGATTTTTTTGTGGATTTGATAACGGGTAAAATTTACTAATATTCTATGACATCGGACACCTGTCTTGTGTCGCGATCATTTAATTTTTACGGTAAGTACAAGCTTATGTCTGATTTAAAAGCGCTTTCGACTCCCGTTGCATGTTCTATTTGTCTTATTTCTATTTGTAAGACCGGTAACCTAAATACCGTTATAGTTTGCAATTTAAAAGTCTATCTTTGTTGTTTTTCAAGTTTTAGGTCATTATTATTTATTTTATGCATATTTTTGGTATGAACTTTTTTGGACCAGTAAAATCTCATTCGGACCAGTAAAAGTTGGAATAATACCTGCCCAAATGTCCAGTAAAAAAAAAACATTTCGCATAGACTGCTCCTAATCAAATTTTAGTATATTAAAAATGTTTCATCACCGAAAAAAGTTAAAATATACGACAACTCTTGTTGACTGCCCGGACAATTTGCTGCTGTGGGTGTATGTTTCGTTGCCTGGCAACCTATCTTTATGTTTAATTCCCGTACGGCAATCAAATTTATGTCAATATTATTCCTAAAAAATCACATGACATTGTAATACCATAGAGGATGAAAGCATGCACACTACTGTCAATCCGTAACGTTTTCATATTCCCCCCAAATTACAGTATTTTCTTGTCATAAGTTGATACATTTTTCAGCAAAGTCTGGCATTTGTCATCTACTCCGTTTCGATTTATATACGGAAGGTAAAAAAATGACTTCCCTAAATTTATTTGGCCATAAACTGTGGTAAACTTCACTCTAATACATGTACAACTGCTAAATAATCCCATTTCACTCTAGCAGCATGCGCTATCGTCTAAAACAATTAACTACATAACGTTATTCCAATCGAAATATTCAACATTTCTTAGGGTGTTTATTTTAGGGTGCCACGCGAGATTTCTAATACCAGTTAAGTTCTTGTGCTTTAACCCATTCGGCAAACCTCTACACATTCTTCGCATCTAATGTAGGGTACCGGAATCTGCCAAGTGGCTTTACCTGTATCAAGCTTTTTTTCTGTCAAGTTTAATCAGAATTAGTTCAAACAAGGAAACTTTGCTCTTAAAATTCTAAACACGCTTCGAACGATGCAATTTCTTTCTCAAATCGTCAAGTTCCTAGACATATGACTTACCGCCATACAGCTGAAGCTAGATGTAGAGTGCCGGTATCTGCCGAGGTTTGCTGATTGCTGTAACCATGTGCGATAAGAACGAAGTTAGCAACTTCTAGTATTTTTCGGAAATCTGTCTGTGTGAAATAGCTTTATTTAACGCTCGCTTCCACCGAAGTGATATCGCAGACGAATTATAATGACTGTCTATTGATCTGGGCGTTGTATACTCTTACAATATGTGACATCTATGGCTAGTTTATACATATTGTCGGCTCCCATCAATGCAGTTAAAATGTCCAACAATGCAGAAACCATGTGGTTTAGACGAAGATTAAAATTATAAACACTTGATGAATAGTTAGACAAAGGATTAAGTCAGTCAATCAAGGCAGATGAAAGGGGCCTGCCCGAATTTCAAAGAATCTGGAAATTACACGTTCATGAACGTATGAAATTTAAACGCCAAAATATAGAGGAAAAGTGTATTTACCTTGTCTGAAAATTTCAATCAATCAAGGCAGATTAAGTAATCAATCTAGGTTTATAGTCGGTATAACAAGATAAATACGTTGATCACTTAATTACATATATAAACAATTCAGCCTATTGTCAACGGTAATCGGGTTGAGTGGTAGTTGTACTCTTAGTACTAGTCAGTACACTATATATTAGTTTTGGAATTTTGAATATTATTTACCATGTCTTGATGTCCGAATGGGCATATCCACGGCCGGACAATAGAGCGTGTTTGGAAAAAAAATTCGGACACGTCCAGAATATACGGCCGAAATCCCAACACTGCTTTAGGGTGAAATTAAACAACCAGAGACTGTAATATAGCCCACTTCAATCTGATTTTCTGAATTATTATTTTATTTACATTGTTGTAGATCTGCCCTGTCTCCCTTATGCCAATAATAGACTGGGCCAGTTTTGATAGTCATTATAGTGGATTGGTCCAATGCATTGCATATGCAGGGATGTACATGTAGCCACGCTTGCGCCCGGTACTATTTTTTGGTGGCCAACACAAAGAAAAAATTGAAGAAAGCCACCCAGTCGTATTTAAACGACTTCGTCCTTCTCTCACTCTGTACACAAACACAGCGCTCAAAATTTACCATCCACGGCAAATGGCAAATCCATGGTAAAAGCCCACACGAAGCATGATTGTTTACCTTTGTGCTGTAGTAGACCCTGTCATCCCAAATTAGTTTAAAGGGACAATCCCGAATTAAAAAGGGGCTCAAAAATAAAAGTCTGAGAATGTGTGAAAATATACGCCAAAATATAGGGGAATGGTGTATTTACCTTGTCTCAAAATTTCAACTCAAAATTTAAGATTTCGGGGCAATTGTTTGGTTGGGTGGCCTTGTAACCGATTACGGTTACTTGAGAGGGTTATGCAGTGAATAACCCATGTACCGTACCTGATAAAGAAAGGCAAAATTCAACTACACATTATTTTTATTAAAAAAATGTTTGGTTTTATCCAGATACCGCAAAATACACCTTGGGGCACCGGTCTCAAATTCCAGATGAAGACTGGCGGATTTAAGTCGTTTGAAAACGTATCATAAATACTGAAGTAGTTGCTCGGCCCTTTAGTCGAATATTTTAAAGGATTTTAACACAAAATTAAGCAGTTTTATTCCCCAAAAAAATTCGGGATTAGCCCTTTAAAGAAAGAAGTTCATGCATTGGTATTTAGTTTATTTATATTTAGAAGTTGTGTAGGTCTATTCATTTCACAGCAGTGTTGGGATTTCTAAATTTTAGCTGTCGGACTTTTCTTCCCGAAAATAAAGGGAAACAACTCTTATCGTTATTTAAGCAGGCGTTTTCAAACCACAATTAAGAATCATGTGTCAACAAAATATTCAAATTCATACATAATAAAAAAAAATAAGTGCACCTCAGGGTTTTTTATGTTTAATTCCCGTACGGTAATCAAATTTATGTCAATGACTCTGCTTATAATAACATGACATCGTAATACCTGTCACAAAATTGGACCTTTGGTTCTTTTGGGGCGGATTGACGGTCATGTACTTATATAGTTGCCATTAATAAAAACACAATATGATTTAAATATCTTTATATAACTACAACATATACCATATAATACAGTTATAACATATATACATGTATATCATTATGTAATTATTCTCTAATATCACTGCCACTGGTTCAAAATACCATGCACTAATCACATTTAAATGTTGATGAGATGACGATGAGTTGGTGATACACCCGCACACAGCAATCACTAATTATATGGCTCTACGCGGCACATTTCAGACGATGATTAAGATGAAAAGGTTGATGAGTTATTCATGTAGATCTTTTCATTATTTTTAACACCATAAAATAACTGGAACAGTAACGATCGATCCCAGCAACAATATCGGTAACACTAACCGTAGCACATTAACATGATCAGAAACAGAATCAGGACATAATCATTTCATAATCAAAATCAGAATCAGGTCACCTATAAAACATAACACAATGTTTAACAAATAATCAAAATATTTCTACATTTCTATGATTATCAACATTACAAAAATCAAACAATACTTACAAGCATTTGTACTAATTATTACTCATAAATCACACATATTACCATTATAAAGACACACAGTCTAAACCAACGACACACAGTCTAACACCCATTTAGTTGAAATACAATTTATAGGAATGATTCATGAATGAATGATGATTAATGGTTACATGTGATTCTCCCAAAATCCAGCATTAGAGTGACTATATAAATTCATATCTACCACCACGTAAACTACAGTTTCACTCACAACCAATCAAACCACGACAACAAAACAGGCAGTCCACATGCATTCAATGCAATCATACCTGCAACCAGACATGTGAATTACTCCACCTTTGCATATATTAACTATCATACATCTTACCAATAAACAATAAAATCAAATGTTTATAAATCAAACTTTATTACCACAATCTGGAAACATGTTCACCAGTTATCATAAACTGTAATAAACAACAATAAGATATATACGAAATTTAATAATGTACAAATACTTGTGACCTTGACATATTAAGCATTACCAGCGTGAATATATAACTATTATCTGGTACATCCTCAACAAACTCCATGTAAATTATCTTTATCTAATAAAGATCTTGTCATACGTGACAATACCATAGAATGAAAGCGTATTTTTACCGTATTTTTCGGGTCATTTGTTGATACATTTTTCAGCAAAGTCCGGCATTCGTCTTCTACTCCTGTTCGATATATATATACGGAAGGCAAAAAATTGACATTCCAAAGTTTATTTGGCCATAAACCTCGCTCTACAACGAGCGAGAGGCACCAACTCTAGCACACGCTCTAAAACAAGTAACGGGACGCGCAATTAACTACACTTACGTTATTCCAGTCGAAATATTCGTCAACATTTCTTGGCGTGTTTATTTATTTATTTAAAAACATAAACCCCTTTCATAATATGATCATTAATGCCATCAAAATAGAATATTTTCTTCGACATAAGACGCGTATATTTTGGCCACGTATTCAATATTCATTTCATAATTTCACGCCTCTCACGAGATTTCTAATACCAGTTAAGCATTCGACAAACCTCGGTATTTTCTGGTACCCTACACAAAGCCGGTTAAGGAAACTTTACTCTGAAAATTCTAAACACGCTTCGAACGGCGCAATTTTGATATCTTCTTTCTAAAACCGATAAGTTCGTAGGTACATACAGTACGGTCATCGCGAAGGTTTGACGAAACACGATATTACCGTGTTTTTTATCGTGGAATTTCGTGAATTACCGAGTGAACACCGAGTGAATATCGAGTGACATGATAGTACTGCCTCGGTGTTGGAAACACGGTGTGACTCGGTGTTTATATTAATCCATGCCTCTGATACTCTGATCGCTTATTGTCGTTAAGTACATGTCTAGCGATAAATTAGTGCGTACAAGGCAAAGTTTTTTGTGGAAAATATAAGAAATGGCAACGATCAAAGTGGGGTAATTTATTAGAAATAGGCCCATTCAAAAAGGAAAGAAAATATTTATTAACATGAAACACGTGGTTAGTAAAAGGCTCAACCAAACGATAAATCATTAGTTGCACTTACGCCTACGGTTCTTTGATAATCATCCATTCTTATAAAAGTTATATATTTATTGAAATCGAATAATATGCTGATGAATTTATTTGAAAATGACCTTGACAAAAACAAAATAAATATTAACACGACACGCAATCTTTTTACAAGCACCTAGAAATTGTGAGCTGCACGTTGACATGCATGTCTCGACAAGCTTGTCAATACCAATCGAAAAATTGATGCGTACAAGTCTTACCAGGGGCGTAGTTGTATCCATCTAAAGTAATTCACATACTGATATATCTTTTCTGGTTTAAATCACAAATGAATTCACATAATGACAAATAAGTCACACTTGACATCTAATATCGGTAAATCACATCTCAATTAATATGTTTTTCTGGTTTAAATCACAAATGAATTAAAAGAATTTGTCTCCTGGTGTAATCACACAAAATCAGAATTAAATGTCAACAAGTTTATAGAACTTGCTGAATGGAATGTTCTCCGGACAGAATTTAGATTATTAATAGTAACTGAGGCGACAAGACAATTACTCACATCAAAGAGAACACACATCAAAGAGTACTTGCCTATCAAAAAAAGCATGCATTAAGGGGGCCAGGAATATTAGAGATGATGTTTGTGCCAGATTAAAAGAAAATATCATCACCGGTTCAACGAGTGATTTTAACAGAATATGTCAACTGTCTTTTTCTTCTTTTTGGTGTTTTAACGTCTGCTTCCACTTAAGTGATATCACAGACAAGACATAGGAGAGCCGAAGCTGCTTCCTGATTTTTAGAATATGATTTTGCAATCTTTCCATTGTAGTCGTGTAGACCATTGTAAACCCCGGCTTTGTTAATTTAATTTATTTTAAATTTCAAACCAATTCCGACGCGAGCTTGGAATGAATACATGTCGACTGGGTGACGCCAGTATTGTGATTATACATGTAGCTTCAGTCCATTCAATAACCTGTATTTATTACTCAAATGGTTTCCCAATTAGCAGAATGTCAAAATAAAGAAAACAAACGCCATTTCTTACAACATAGAAAGCGTGAACTTTCTGTTAGACAATTCATTCTACACTGTTTGACGTGCCTTAATTAATATCAGTAATGCATGCTTATTTCGTTAGACAATTTCCTTTGATGTCTTTTCTTTGAAGTCGCATCAGTTACTGTAAATTTAATATTTGTTTTTGTAATAATTATACTTATTTACCTATATTTACATTGTTTGTTGATTAGCGTTATGATTTTAGACAAAGGGTTCGGAAATATGTTTAAATCCAAGTTGCATTTGAAAGTGCTTACGTAAGGCTTTTTAAACCATGTTACGGCATGTAGTTGAATTTTTCCAAGTTTTAAAATTAGGTGGGTTAGGTTGAAATTTGTATCATTTATTAATTGGAATATTGTAAAATAGTACAATTTGTTGACCAGATTAAAGATTGGGACAAATTATTCAGTAACAACAAGAGTGGTGTTGGGGCTTTAAATAGCTTCGGAGCCCCTTTTAGATAAACACCGAATTTGCGTAATAACATCAAAGAGTGGCCACGTGCGGTTATATTCTTTGATATTTTATACACGGGACATTTCTGTTATTCAAACAGATCTTGCATGAGAAAGACAACACGTCATACAAGTTGACATTATGTACCATTGATTTGGGGTACACGTGGAATGCAGTTATTCTTTTCTAAAATAAAATGAGTGCCTTGGATTTTTATGTGGATTTGATAACGGGTAAAATTTACTAATATTCTATGACATCGGACACCTGTCTTGTGTCGCGATCATTTAATTTTTACGGTAAGTACAAGCTTATGTCTGATTTAAAAGCGCTTTCGACTCCCGTTGCATGTTCTATTTGTCTTATTTCTATTTGTAAGACCGGTAACCTAAATACCGTTATAGTTTGCAATTTAAAAGTCTATCTTTGTCGTGATTCGAGAGTAATTCTTAACTACGCACTCATAATACAGAAATATGCAAAACAATTAGAACACAGCATGAATATTGAAACATGTATCGTCTTATGCATACGTGTCCTTCAAAATGTACTAGACATGCAGCTTTACATGACTGGTTGGAAATGTAACCGCATATATCGTGCAGAATATGTGAACACGCGTGTTCTTGCTATATAATTTTACCTAACTCCTCCGTATGATATTAACGAAAATATTCAAATTCATAACATCGTAGCAGTATATCGTTTTGACATAGATTTTTTATTACAAATATAACCGTTAATTTTGCATGTAAATTTACACCGAGGCCTATCGCGTCCCGCGACTATCGTGGGACACGATAGCGTCTGCTACACCGAGTTATTCATCGTGGCAATATCGTGCCGTTATCGTGGCAATTTTCAACAAAAAACGACACGATAATCGAGTTTCATCAAACCTCCGCGATGGGCGTACTGTATCACTTACCGTCATACAGCGGAAGCTAAATGTAGAGTAACGGAACCTGCCAAGGTCTGCCGAGTGCGGTACCGCGGCCGATCAGAAACAAAATTAGCAATGTCCTCTATTGTTCGGATATGTATGTGTGTGAAATAGCTTTATTTAACAGATCGCTTCCGCCAAAGTGATATCGTAGACGACTTATAATGACTGTCTTTTGATTTGGGCGTTATATACCCTTAGTTTATACATCAGTGAGATTTAAATGTCCGACGATGTAAAATCCACGTGGTTTACGCGAAGATTAAAATTATAATCACAGTTATTGGATTGGTGAATAGTTCGATAAAGAGGAAACAATGTTTAAGATTAGATTGATGAATTGTCCGACAAAGGATTAAGTCAGTCAATCAAGACAGATTAAGTAGTCAATCAAGGTAAGTTTATAGTCGGTATAACACGATAAATACGTTGATCACTTAATTACCCAATCAATCCAGTCTATTGTCAACGATAATCGGGTTGAGTGGTAGTTATACTCTTAGTACACTATATATTAATTTTGGAATTTTGAATATTATTCACCATGTCTTGATGTACGAATGGGCATATTCACGGTCGGACAATAGAGTGCGTTTGGAAAAAAATTCGGACACGTGAAATTCACAGTCTCTAAATTTGTATATCCAGACCAATTTCACTAGGGACCGGGAATCTACAAGACCAATTTACGGCACTCCTATGTTGTAAAGGTTAGGATGTCGTAAATGTTGTCGTACGTCCGTTTTTACGAACAATTTTCAATATACCCATTCTATGGCCAACTCTTCCGAATCTATACTAAATCCTAGCCTATCCACAATGTCAATGTTTCTTATTTTATTTCTTGCCCGTGTTGACCCGGCCCGGGAGTAGGACAAGGAGGACGATCTGAACTTTTATAACAATTTCGCGGTGGGTGGCTGTTTAAAATAATCGCGGAGGTCGGCAGTTTATTTAAATTCGCGGAGGAAATTTAGAGTGGAATTTTGAGCGTGGCCATAGCAGATTGATTAACTGATGTTCGCGATGTTTTAATTTTTCATTTCCGCCCAGGTCGGACCTCAGGGAAATATAGTACCTCCACTAGAAGCGTACTGTAGGTTTGCTAAAAGAGATAGATTATTCGTCTCACTTCGTATTACTATCCATTTTGTTTTGCTTGTAATTCAATACTTCAAAATGGCGATGTGTAAACAAAAACACCTTCTCATAATTGAATTGCACGTGATTAATTCAGTAATGTTCGTTATAAGACGGAAAATACTGAGCAGTTATCCAATCATTGTTGACTTTTAATGGAAGAGTCCATTGAATTTAAGGGTGGGCGTTGTATATGTCAGATATAAACTTTCTTTGCCTCGGATTGATATGTAAGAGAACCCCTGGGATCCGCCCGCGGGTTCTATAACATATCAACCTTGAGTAGGTTAATATCCTATACATATAACAGGATATTAATGATGTTACACTTAAATCAAATATCCCCTACTTTTTTTGAATAGTATATTATACTAATGATGTTATAACTTTAATATATTATAGGAAGCTAATAATGTTATAACTTTTGTATATTACAGGTAACTAATGATGTTAAAATTTGTTATATATAACAGGAAAATAATGATGTTATAACTTTTATATATTATAGGAAACTAATGATGTTATAACTTTTATATATTACAGGAAACTAATGAGGTTTTATGACTTTTATATAATACAGGAAACTAAAGATGTTATAACTTTTATATATTATAGGAAACTAATGATGTTATAACTTTTATATATTATAGGAAACTTATGGCGTTTTATCTTTTATATATTACAGGAAACTAATGATGTTAAAACTTTTCATCAATGTGTTGTGTGTGATGATATCTTTCGACAATATGATGATTTAGAAAAACACAATAAAATACATGTTAAAGAAGAAAAAATTGATAATGTAGATGGATATTGCTATGTTAAAGAAGAGAAAACTGATGATGTAGATGAATATTGTCATGTTAAAGAAGAGAAAACTGATCATGTAGATGAATATTGCTATGTTAAAGAAGAGAAAACTGATGATGTAGATGAATATTGCCATGTTAAAGAAGAGAAAACTGATGATGTAGATGAATATTGTCATTTTAAAGAAAAGAAAACTGATGATGTAGATGAATATTGTCATGTTAAAGAAGAGAAAACTGATGATGTAGATGAATATTGTCATGTTAAAGAAGAGAAAACTGAAGATGACAATGTAGATGTTGAAAACTATTTGGAAGCAGATGAGTTAGTTTCATTTAAAGAAAACCAGTCATTTAAGATACACGTGGGATTTCATAAATGTGATGTTTGTAATATATCATTTAGTGAGAATAGTAATTTACAAAAACACATGAGAACTCATACAGGAGAGAAACCTTATAAATGTGATGTTTGTAGTAAATCATTTGCTGAAACTGGTAATCTAAAGAGACATATGAGAACTCATACTGGAGAGAAACCTTATAAATGTAATTCTTGTGGTAAATCATTTTCTCAGAATGGTCATTTACAGGAGCACATGAGAATTCATACTGGGGAAAAACCCTATAAATGTGATGTATGTGATATATCATTCACTGAAACTGGTAATTTAGAGAGGCATATGAGAAATCATGTTGGAGTGAAACCTTTTGAGTGTGGATTTTGTGGTAAATCATTCAGTGAGAATGGAAATTTACAGAGACACATGAGAACTCATACAGGTGAAAAACCTCATAAATGTGATGTTTGTAGTAAATCATTTTCTAGGGGTTATGAGTTACAGAAACACATGATAATTCATACAGGGGAAATATCTTATAATTGTGATGTTTGTGGTGAATCATTTTCTTCCAATCATCATCTAGAGAGACATCTAAAAATCCACAGTGGAGAGAAACCGTATAAATGTGATGTTTGTAGTAAATACTTTAATACCAAGAAAAATCAACGGGCACACACTAAAAGAACTCATTCAGGGGAAAGACCTTATACATGTGGGGCTTGTAATAAATCATTTACTATTAGTAGTAATCTAAAAACCCACATGAGAATTCATACTGGAGAAAAACCTTTTAATTGTGATGTTTGTACAAAATCATTTGTTGGTATGAGTGGTCTACAGAGGCACTTAAGAACTCATACAGGAGAAAAACCTCATAAATGTGATGTTTGTAATAAATCATTTAGTCAACTTGGTCATTTACAGGCACACATAACAACTCATACAGACGAAAAACACTACCAGTGCGATTTTTGTGATAAATCATTTACTCATAGAAGTTTTCTACAGAAACACGTAGTAAATCATACGCGAGAGAAACCCTTCCCATGTGAAATTTGTAGTACCGCATTTATTGCCAACAGCCAGCTGCAGCAACACCTGAGAACTCATACTGGAGAAAAGCCATATGCATGTGATCTATGTAGTAAAGCATTTAATAGAAATTCTCTTCTAAAGAGACACAGGAGAACTCATACTGGAGAGAAACCTTATAAATGTGATGTTTGTGGTATAGCATTCACTGATAACAGTAATTTACATAAACACATGAAATCTCATACTGGTGAAAAACCTTATAAATGTGATGTCTGTAATAAATCATTTAGTCGAACTCATCCTTTAAAAGTTCACCAAAGAACTCATTCTAGAGAGAACCCTTATAAATGTGATGTTTGCGGTATAGCATTCACTGATAACAGTAATTTACATAAACACATGAAATCTCATACTGGATTACTGGTGTAATAAATCATTAAGTCGAACGCATCCTTTAACCCTCTCATAACCGGACGGCCCGAAACCACCCGTCATTTTGGCTGCTCTTTGCTCCTGAACCGCCCGAAACCGCCCAATAGATACCACATTCATATTTCGCTATTTTATCGGAAATCACGTTCTCGTATCGGCGAGACGAGACTTCAACTAACTTCCTGTGTAAATAAGCTATAAAATGGCGTGTCACATTGACGAGTTTGCTATTGATGTTTATCAAGATATTTTGATTTTAAAGTCGGCTATCTTCGACACATATTTTCGAGTAATGGCTGCCTATATTTCCGATGAATCTATTGAGGATTTTAGTGATAATTTCACAGCTTCTGATGAAGAATTTGAAGGTTATACATCGACAGACATTGAAAATAATCAACCGCGTAGAAATATAATTCAAATGACGAAATGTGGAATCTGATATGGATATTTCTTCTGAAATGGATTTGCCGAGGGACTTTTTAATTTTTTTCGTGTGTTGTAATATAACTTTCACTACAATTATCCATTTATTATTGAAAGACAACCAAATTTGCGTATGAAGATTGGTATGTTATTTTTCTTCAAACAAAACAAACTTGTAATAGTAAATATTCAATTGTTTTCGAGTTACACATGTTTTTATGAGACATATCAAAATATGACAGCCATGTTGTAATTGTCTGGTAGTCTAAGACCAGACAGGGCTTAGTGCATGTGGTTATGAGAGGGTTAAAGTTTCACAAAAGAACTCATACTAGAGAGAAACATTATACAGGAAATGATTTGATGGTGGGGTTTTTTTTGCCTAAATTACTATTACTCTCATGTAATATGTAATACTATTTGATAATTTATTAGAAATTGTATTAAAACAACAAAAATGCACCAGAGGACATGAGTTATTATTTGTTTGATAAATACATATATGTTTTATTTGTCTTCTCCATTGCAGTTGATTAGCTATGGTATAATGTTTGAACAAAAGTGCACTAGAGGACATGAGTTATAATTTGTTTGATAAATTTAAATACATATATGTTTTATTTGTATTCTCCATTGGCACTATATTAGCTATGGTTTAAATTGTTTATGAAATATTGTATGAATAAGATGACATGGGGTCTCAATTCAAGGGAAAATTCTATGTCTAAAAGCATATGATAAGAAAGTTACCATTTCATATTTGGCATGAGTGACCAATCACATGATTAATTACATATTAATAAGCTATTAGATATTATTTGATGGCTTTGCATCTGAGAATGTATAATTAATAGAATGTGCGTTCTAGGTTATACATCAGGAAGATTTGAGAGAGAGATAGAGAAAAGGGGTTTACCATCCACTCGACTAACATATAGTTTAATTTTATTTCAATAAAATATCACTGCCATGAAATCGCACAATAAATAAACCCATTTCATACCAGCTATAGATGTGCTGACTGTACATGCGTAGAAAGTCCGACTTTTTAAAATAATCACGGAGGTCGGTGGTTTATTTAAACTCGCGGAGGTAATTAAGAGTGGAATTTTGAGCGTGACAACAGCGGATTGATAAACTGACGTCAGCGATATTTTAATTTTTCATTTCCGCCCAGGTCGGACCTCAGGGAAATACAGTACCTCCTCTAGAAGCAACTGTAGGTTGGCTTAAACAGATTGATTATTCGTATTACTATCCATTTTGTTTTGCTTGCAATTCAATACTTCAAAATGGCGATGTGTAAACAATAACTCCTTCTCATAATTGCATGTGATGAATTCAGTAATGTTCGTTGTTATTTGACGGAAAATACCGAGCCGCTATTCAATCATTGTTGTCTTTTAATGGAAGAGTCCATTGAATTTAAGGGTGGGCGTTGTATATGTCAGATATAAACCTTCTCTCCCTCTGATTGATATGTACATGTAAGAGAACCCCTGGGCTCCACCCGCAGGTTCTATAACATATCAACCTTGAGTAGGTTAATATCAATGATGTTATAACTTCTATATATTACAGGAAACTAATGATGTTAAAACTTTTATATATTACAGGATATAAATAATGTTATAACGTTTATATATTACAGGAAACTAATGATGTTATAACTTCTATATATTACAGGAAACTAATGATGTTAAAACTTTTATATATTACAGGATATGAATAATGTTATAACGTTTATATATTACAGGAAACTAATGATGTTATAACTTTTATGTATTATAGGATATGAATAATGTTATAACGTTTATGTATAACAGGAAACTAATGGTGTTATATCTTTTATATATTACAGGAAAATGATGATGTAAAAACTTTTCACCAATGTGTTGTGTGTGATGAGATCTTTCAACAATATGATGATTTAGAAAAACACAATAAAATACATGTTAAAGAAGAGAAAACTGTTAATTGTCATGTTAAAGAAGAAAAAACTGATGATATAGTTGGATATTGGCATGGTAAAGAAGAGAAAACTGATGATGTAGATGAATATTGCCATGTTAAAGAAGAGAAAACTGATGATGTAGATGAATATTGCCATGTTAAAGAAGATAAAACTGATGATGATAATGTAGATGTGGAAAACGATTTAGAAGCAGATGAGTTGGTTTCAATTAAAGAAAGTCAGTCATTAAAGAAACACATGGGATTTCATAAATGTGATGTTTGTAATATATCATTTAGTGAGAATGGTGATTTACAGGTTCATATGAGAACTCATTCTGGAGAGATACCATATAAATGTGATGTTTGTAAAAAATCTTTTACTCTAAGTTGTAATTTAGAGACACACATGCGAATTCATACAGGAGAAAAACCTTATAAATGTGATCTTTGTAATAAATCATTCACTGACAAGAGTAATCTACAGAGACACAAGAAAATTCATACTGGAGAAAGACCTTATAAATGTGATTTTTGTGGTAAATCATTTTCTCAAAATGGTCATCAACAGGAACACATGAGAATTCATACTGGAGAGAAACCTTATAAATGTGATGTTTGTAGTAAATCATTTGCTTATAGTCATAGTGTACAGTTACATATGAGAAGTCATACTGGAAAAAAAACATATAAATGTGATGTTTGTAGTAGATCATTCACACATAGTAGTAGCCTACAGAATCACATGAGAAGTCACACTGGAGAAAAAACTTATATGTGTAATGTTTGTAGTAAATCATTTACTAACAGTAGTGATCTACACAGACATATCAGAATTCATACCAGAGAAAAATCTTATCAATGTGATGTTTGTAGTAAATCATTCAACACTAGTGGTAATCTGCAGTTACACATGAGAACTCATACTGGAGAGAAACCTTATCAATGTGATGTTTGTGGTAAATCATTCATCACTAGTGGTAATCTGCAGTTACACATGAGAACTCATACTGGAGAAAAACCTTATAAATGTGATGTTTGTAATAAATCATTTGCTCATAGAAGTAATTTACATAGACACTTGAGAACACATGCTGAGGAGGAAACTATATAAATGTGATGTTTGTAGTAAATCATCCAGTGGTGGTCTCCTACAACACATGAAAACACATACTTGAGAAATGGACGGAGAGCCTTGCAAGGAATCGTATCTAGTAGTTAGTAGGTTACAAAAAACATCAACATACACGTACAAGTATTCTCCATATTTAAGAAAGTTCCTATGGATTTTCCATGGAAGTTTCCCCCTGTCAGTGGTAAAGGATGGAGTGTGGTTTCCCCCTGTCAGTGGTGAAGGATGAAGTGTGGTTTCCCCCTGTCAGTGGTGAAGGACGGACAGTGGTTTCCCCTTGTCAGTGGTGAAGGATGGAGAGTGGTTTCCCCCTGTCAGTGGTGAAGGATGGAGAGTTGTTTCCGTGGCGAAGGATGGAGAGTGGTTTCCCCCTGTCAGTGGTGAAGGATGGAGAGTGGTTTCCCCTTGTCAGTGGTGAAGGATGGAGAGTGGTTTCCCCCTGTCAGTGGTGAAGGATGGAGAGTTGTTTCCGTGGCGAAGGATGGAGAGTGGTTTCCCCCTGTCAGTGGTGAAGGATGGAGAGTGGTTTCCCCCTGTCAGTGGTGAAGGATGAAGTGTGGTTCCCCCCTGTCAGTGGTGAAGGATGGAGAGTGGATTCCCCCTGTCAGTGGTGAAGGATGGAGAGTGGTTTCCCCTTGTCAGTGGTGAAGGATGGAGAGTGGTTTCCCCTTATAAGTGGTGAAGGACGGAGAGTGGTTTCCCCTTGTCAGTGGTGAAGGATGGAGAGTGGTTTCCCCTTGTCAGTGGTGAAGGACGGAGAGTGGTTTCCCCTTATCAGTGGTGAAGGATGGAGAGTGGTTTCCCCTTGTCAGTGGTGAAGGACGGAGAGTGGTTTCCCCCTGTCAATGGTGAAGGACGGAGAGTGGTTTCCCCCTGTCAGTGGTGAAGGAAGGAAAACGTATATCTGCAATGCACCTACAAGAACCCTAGACTGTGACCTTAATCTGAATAAGATACATATCTATATTTCGTTTCGTTTTTTTTATACTTTCGATGGCCTACACTAAATGAATATAAGCGGCTTTTGACCCTATGACATCCGACATTAATTAATCAATCAGCGTGGATGTTTTTAGTGGTCTACCCACAATACCAAGCATAGATATATATGGACCATATTAAACATGAAATATAGATATACTATTCAAAAACAGTAGGGGATATTTGATTTTGGGGGCATAATACTAAAATATGCAAATGACTACGAAAATTATGAAATATAGATATATAATGGACCATATTAAACATGAAATATATATATATATATATATTGCCACTTATTTTACTGAAGCATTTGCCATCAAAATAAAATCTATGTATCTATTATTTACTAATTAGTGGCAATATCAAAATCCATCTGAGGAGCAACGTAGTTTTCTTTTGCCATTTTTATACGCCCACATTTTCATGTGGACGTATTATGTCGTCGCCCCTGTCCGTCTGTCCGTCCGGACGTCCGTCCACAATTGTTTGTGGACTCTCTACAGGTCACAATTCTTGTCGGATTTTGACGAAACTTGAAATATAGGTTTATCCCCAAAAGATCTCGGCTGCTTTCGATATTGGCATGTATCGGATCAAAACTTCATGGATTATGGCCCCTGATTGTACGAAAAATCATGTTTTTAGGTCGTGGACCCTATAGAGGTCACAATTTTGAACCGATTTTGATGAAACTTGACATGCATGTTTGTAACCCAAAGATCTTGGTTCCTTTCGATATTTGCGCCTATCGGAATGTAATTTTCTGAATTATGGCCCCTGATTGTCCGAAAAATCACCTATTTTAGCTCGTGGTACCTCTGGAGGTCACAATTATTATCCGATTTGAAAAACTGTTCGATTATATCACCGTTACACCCTAAGGAAGGTTGAGTTCAAATTTCGGAAAAATCAGACCAAAATTACCATACAAATTGGCCGCCGTTCGTACGCGAATACTGTTAAAAAATGGTATATCAAGGTTGTGGACCCTGTAGAGATCACAATTTTAATTCGATTTAAGATGAAACATGAAATGCATGGTTATAACCCAAAGATCTTGGTTCCTTTCGATATTTGCGCATATCGGATCGTAACTTTCTGAATTATGGCCCCTGATTATACGCAAAATTGCCTTTGTTTAGCTTGTGGTCCCTCTGTTGGTCACAATTATTATCTGATTCAAAAAATCGTTTGATTATGTCATCGTTACGCCCTAAGGAAGGTTGAGTTCGAATTTCGGAAAAATTGGACCAAAATTGCCATACAAAATGGCCGCCATTCGTACGCATATACTGTTTAAAAAATGGTATATCAAGGTTGTGGACCCAGTAGAGGTCACGATTTTGATGAAACTTGAAATGAATGGTTATAACCCAAAGATCTTGGTTCCTTTCGATATTTGCGCATATCGGATTGTAACTTCCTGAATTATGGCCCCTGATTATACGCAAAATCATCTTTGTTTAGCTTGTGGTCCCTCTGGAGGTCACAATTATTATCCGATTTAAAAATTGTTTGATTATATCACCGTTACACCCTAAGGAAAGTTGATTTCGAATTTCGGTAAAATTCGGAAATAAATTGCCATACAAAATGGCCGCCGCGGTACGCGAATACTGTTACAAAATGGTATATTAAGGTTGTGGACCCAGTATAGGTCACAATTTTGATTCAATTTTGATGAAACTTGAAATGCATGGTTATAACCCAAAGATCTTGGTTCCTTTCGTTATTTGCACATATCAGATCATAACTTCCTGAATTATAGCCCCTGATTGTCCGAAAAATCACCTATGGTCCCTCTGGAGGTCACGATTATTATCCGATTTAAAAAAACGCTTGACTCTATCACCGTTGCACCATACGGAAGGTTGAGTTTGAATTTCAAGGAAATCGGACCATAATTGCCAGACAAAATGGCCGCCGTTTGTACGCTAATAGTGTTAAAATATGGTATATCAAGGTTGTGGACCCAGTATAGGTCACAATTTTAATTTGATTTTGTTGAAAGTTGAAATGCATGTTTATAACCTAAAGATCTTGATTCTTTTTGATATTTGCGCATATCAAATTGTAATTTAATGAATTATAGCCTTTGATTGTAGAAAATATCACTTTCGGTTTAGCTTCTTCTCTATCCATGTCTCGAAAATGTGGGCGTATCCTGCCTGGCAGTGCCAGCTTACTATCTTTTTTATTTTCTCTCTCTCTGTTTGGAACGACAGAAAAGAAAAACTAAACAATATGACAAGCCCTTAAAGATTGGTATCGTTTCTTTTGGACACTAGTTTATATGAACCTGTAATCGTACGAAAAATAGATATGTACTTATAATCAAATATATATATATATAGATATATATTAGACCTGCAATCACATGTAATACAGATATACATGTATATAAACCTGTAATCATATGTAATATAGATATGTACCTATAATTAAATGGAATAAAGATATATGAATTTGTAATCATATGCAAGGGAAGACAACTCTGTTTGGGAGATGGCTGAAAAACCTGGAGAAATGTACAGTAGACCCTACTCATTCTCAGGATTTCTAAGGGGGCTTTACCCCCGGCAATAATTTTTAATAGTGAAAAATAAAATGTCCCCAAAAGCTCAATAACCGTATAAAGGTTATGGGGGGGTGGGTATGGGCCCGGTGCTTAGTGGGGCCGGCCACATTGCGTGAGTTATTGTCAGTAGCCCCCCCCCCCCGAAATGCGACCCCTTCTCCTTGTCAGGCAAATTTAGGGATCGAAACCACACCCTTAACACAAGCTGTATGTTAGTCTCAAAATATTGTTTCATTCCTTTACTGCTGTGAGCCTCTCCATTAACATCTAAATCTTTGTATTGGTAAGGGAGATCCCTAAAGCTATAAATAAACTGTTGTCAGAAACCATGGTTGTCATCTAATTACATCGAGGGAGGATCCATTACTTTCTGTTTATTTATGCTACTGTAACAAGGAGTATGGTCGCCTGTCAAACATCTCAGGTCTTCTCCGGGCCCTCCAGTTTCCTGCCACTGCTAATGAAGTCTACGCGCAAGATTGTTATTGAAATAAAATTGAACCGTATGATAGTCCCAAAATTTCTATGTTTGTTAAACCTCCTTTCTCTCCTCCCCCCCCCATTTATTTAAAACACACATTGAGGCCTAATTAAATTCTTATTTTATTTTAAGTCCTTTTTCCGCTTCTTAAATTTAATTGCAGAATCCTTTGTACATCGACACTCCTCGATGTTCACAAAACCATTCGCCTAAACATTTGATCTAGAAATTACAACCACTCCCTCCGTCAAGCTTGCTCACAATAAGCTGACAGACAACAGTCGAAACATGCTAGGTCCTTTGAAGACTAACATATTGTTCAATTTTATTTCGTGGCATGGAGATGGGGGCGCCTTCCCAACCTCGTGGGTTTCCTCCGGGCACTCCGGTTTCCTCCCACTTCTAAAGACCCCTACGCACAAGCAAATTGTTGAAATAAAATTAAAACCATATGTTAGTCCCGAAATGACCTAGCTGTGTTGAGTGGCATTCAACCACATCTCTCTCTCTCTCTCTCTCAATTTTATTTCAATAATTTGCTTGCACCTAGGGATCTTTGGCAGTGAGAGGAAACCATTCGAACACCAAGATCGCACACCCAACACAATGTTAAGTAAAAGGCACTTTATTACAATCCTCTACAATTTTATTGTCCGAAAAATTTAAAATGCCCGACTCTAAGGGTGAGGGGTAAGTAAATTGCAGACCTGTAGATTTTAGGACAAATCTACATTAGTGAATATTTGATTATTTTACCTTTATTTGCCAACAAAATACAGACAGGTTACTTTGCCTTTAAACACGAATTATTCGTGTTGAGGTGATCCGTGTCTATTATCAATATACAACCTTGACGTATGATAAACCGGAAGTTATTAGATCAACTGTAGCTGTCGTTTTGTCGTGAATCAGTGACTCAAAAGCAAATATTAAGCATGGTAAGATAAGATTTTATTGTGTTAAATCGAGAGAGAAATGGGCTTTAGCATCCACTCGACACAGATCATTTCGGTACTATCAAATGGTTGAATATTATTTCATTAATTCGCAGTGGGAGGAAACTAGTTGAAATACTTTTAACGTTAAACTGTGTAACTCAAAATAGGTTATATAGACGTAAAGGCCCTAAACCATAACGGCCAAAAGATTTGGTCATAACGTCCCAAAATTTTGGTCGAAACCGTCCAAAAGTTTGGTCATAATGGCCCCACTAAAAACAAAAAGTCTTTTACATGTAGGAAATGATATTTATTAACAAAATAGATACATACATTTTATAATAAACATTAATTTAATACAAGAATTAATTTAATACAAGAAAACCTTTAATACATCAAAAACATAACAATTTAACATAATAATACTAAAAAAACATATATAATATAGATGAAATAAAATAAAATATAAAAAGTTCAAAGTCCTAAAAAACGGTACAAGCAAAAATAAAATAGTGTAATCAGCACTACCAAACTATAATATAGATGTAATAAAATAAAATATAAAAATGTACAGACAATCAAAGCCATTAGACAAAATTTGAAGTCCTAAAAAAGCGGTACAGGCAAAATAGTGTAATCAGCACAAAATTTAATAGATTTTGGGTCAATTTATCAAAACTAATGGACCGGGCCATGTACTCTTGTACATATGCGTAGCAGCATCGATACACTTATATTGCCTTAGTTTGAATATGGAAAAACGAGTAGCACGTTTTTCAAGATTTGCCAATATAAAAAAACAACGAGAAAGAACAATTTTTATGTGAATCCACTGCTCAGGTGTCTTCATTTATGAAATCTTTAGTTTGTTTTACAAAACTGATTTAATCAAATGAGTTTTGGAGACATTATGTAGATATACATTCATTAAATCTTCTTTTTGAGATTCAAGACTAGTACGCCATGTGCTGAAGTTAACTATGCCTTTTTACGAGTGATTTGACCATCACCACAAGTATTATTATTTCAAAAGTTTTCTTTCATTTGCTGTCATATAAACCGAGACACGTAATTTTGGAGGAATATTACTGGCTGAGGTTGAAGCAGATACAGATCGACAAACTTTCACCCTATTGTATTACGAAAACACGTAATTTTGTAGGAATAAAATATGTGAATTAAAGATAAAAAAAATATTTGAATATTTTGTTGACATTTTATAACGAAAAAACTTATGTTCTGACATCACAAGCTATTCTTATTTCGGAAGTTCTGCATTCATTTGCTCAAATTGCTGCCATATAAACGAAGACACGTTATTCTAAAGGAATATTAAGGTTGTCAATTTGATGCCGAAGCAGGATCAGCAAGCTTTCATTCAAAGTATATATGCATCATTTTGTAGGACATTTACGGACATATATTTGAATGCTGTACATTAATTAAGTGTGAAAAATAACGCGATTCACCAATTTTTATTACATACAGGATTTGAATATTTTTACATGTGACTTTTAATTGTGGTATGAATTCGTCTGTTAAAATAATGATAAGAGTTATGCCCCTTTATTTTCGCTAAAATGTCCAACAAGAATAATTTGGAAATCCCATCACTGACGCACGGGACACCTGGACACAGAAAGACCCTTATATGAAAATATTATAACTTATAATATAAGATATTTTCCTATAGAGGGTAAAAAGAGAGAGAGAGAGAGAGAGAAATTGGGTTCATCCTCCACTTAACACAACTATATTAGGTTGTTTCGAGATTAACTGATTTTTTATTTCAATAATTCGCTTGCGCGTAGGGTCTTTAGCAGGGAGGTAACCGAAGTGCCCAGAGGAAACCCACGAGGTTGATAAGGTGCCCCTATCTCCATGCCACATACGCTCACACAACATACGGCACTCTAGATTACTAGGCCATCCCAACCCCCAGGGTGAAGTATAGAGCCTTGTTTATTACAGGAAGCTAATTATGTAATAACTTTTATATATTACAGGACACTAATGGTGTTATAACTTTTATATATTACAGGAACCTAATGATGTTATAACTTTTATATATTACGGGAAACTAATGTTGTTATAACTTTTATATTTTACAGGAAACTAATGATGTTATAACTTTTATATAATACAGGAAACTAATGATGTTATAACTTTTATATATTATAGGAAACTAATGGTGTTATAACTTTTATATATTACAGGAAACTAATGATGTTATAACTTTTATATATTACAGGAAACTAATGATGTTATGACTTTTATATATTACAGGAAACTAATGGTGTTATTAAAGCAAACTAATAGTGTTATTAAAGCAAACTTTTATAATGGTGTTATAACTTTTGTATATAACAAGAAACTAATGATATTATAACTTTTATATATTACTGGAAACTAATTATAATGATGTTATAACGTTTATATATTACAGGAAACTAATGATGTTATACATTTTATATATTACAGGAAACTCACAATGTTAAAACATTTCACACACAAAATAAAGTAATTGTGGTAAAAGAAAAAACTGATATAGATGAAGATATTTTGTGTGAAGAAGAAGAATTTAAATCAGAAACTGATTTAGAAAAACACTGTGAATTACATGTTAAAGAAAAGAAAACTGATGATATAGTTGGATATTGGCAAGATAAAGAAGAGAAAACTGATGACGTAGATGAATATTGTCATGTTAAAGAAGATATAACTGATGATGAAGATGGACATTTTCAAGTTAAAGAAGAGAAAACTGATGATGTAGATGAATATTGTTGTGTTAAAGAAGAGAAAACTGATGATGTAGATGAATATTGTCTTGTTAAAGAAGAGAAAACGGATGATGTAGATGAATATTGTCATGTTAAAGAAAAGAAAATTGATAATGTAGATGGATATTGTCATGTTAAAGCAGAGAAAAATGATGATGAATATTGTTATGTTAAAGAAAATAATACTGAAAATATTGAACCAGTTCATCAGTGTAATTTATGTGATGATAAATTTAAATCTGACACTGATTTAGAGGAACATTGTGAAGTACATCATAAATTAGAGTTCAGTTCTTGTAATAGTAGTGAGTTGAAATCATGTAGTGATGTTTGTAGTAAATCAGTCACAAAGAAAGGTATTCAACAGAGACGAACACAAAATCGTACTCGATCAAAACAATATAAATGTGATGTTTGTGGTAAATCATTTTACAATAATAGCACTCTACAACAACACATTAGAGTTCATACTGGAGAAACACCTTTTAAATGTGATGTTTGTTATAGATCATTTTCACAGAGTAGTCATCTATCTGATCACATTAGAAGCCATACTGGAGAAAAACCTTTTAAATGTGATATTTGTGGAAAATCATTTTGCCGTAATAGCGTTCTAAAACGACACATTAAATATCACACTGGAGAAAAACCTTTTAAATGTGATGTTTGTGGAAAATCATTTTCTAATAGTGCAAATCGACAGCGTCACGCAAGAATTCATACTGGAGAGAAACCGTATAAATGTGATGTTTGTAGTAAATCATTCACGGAAGACGGAAACCTACAGAAACACATGAGAATTCATACTGGAGAAAAACCTTATAAATGTAATGTTTGTGGTAAATCATTCATTCAGAAAAGTAATCTACAATTACACATGAGAACTCATATTGGAGAAAAACCTTATCAGTGTGATGTTTGTAGCAAAACATTCATAAACAGTAATCATCTTCAGAGACATATCAGAATTCATAGTGGAGAGAAACCTTATAAATGTGATGTTTGTAGTAAATCATTCACCACTAATACTAATCTACGGACACACATGAGAATTCATACTGGAGAGAAACCTTATCAATGTGATGTTTGTAGTAAATCATTTGCTCAAAGTCACAGTGTACAGTTACATATGAGAAGTCATACTGGAGAAAAACCTTATAAATGTGATGTTTGTAGGAAATTATTTGCTGATAGTAGTAATTTACAGAGACACATCAGAAGTCATACTGGAGAGAAACCATATAAATGTAATGTTTGCAGTAAATCATTCACAAATCGTGGAGGCCTACGGAAACACATGAGAATTCATACTGAACATGAGATCTCATAACAGCAAGAAACACATGAATGAATGAAACGTCCTACGTTTCTGCACCTAACCTAGGCTAATTGAAGACAGGCATACGCCATACAGTGTGCTATGAGAGAAATTTTACGCCGGCAGCAACTGAATTCCAACTGACAAGGGATCTTTTACATGCACGCCTAGGAAGCTGTCCTTGTCAGGTCCTCCGTCTGCATCATTGACAAGGGGAAACCACGTCGGAAAATTGAGATGAACTTTCTCAACCAATGCAGGGATCGAACAGCAGACCCCAATTGAAAGAAACTGTATAAATGTTATTTTTGTAGTAAATAATTTTTTGAACGTGGTACTCTACAGTAGTACATGAGAATTCATGCGGGAGACCTTCTTTCTTTCAAGGTAACTCGGATTATTACAATTTACCACCTGCCCCAATAGCAAATGGTTATTTCTGGACCAGTTGATGGCGACTAAGTGTTGCACTATTATTTCGGGGGATTTTAAATTTCATGTTGATGACTCCAACGACTCTACTGTGGTTGCCTTTTATGAAATGTTGAATAATAGATCTCTTACACAACATGTTTCTTCTTCGACTCATAATGGTGGACATATTCTCTATCTGGTGATAACTAATCCATGCGATATTAAACTGGGTAACCTCTCTGTCTCTGACAAAATAATATCTGGTCATTTCCCGACAAGTTTTAATCTTAAGATCCAGAAACCACAACCAGCAAGACTGTAACATACCGAAGGTTTAAATCACTTGACACTAATAAATTTGAAGCAGAAATAGTCAACTGGGATTTCAATGACATTCAACATATTCAAGATAAACAAGAGAAGACAACCCAATACCACTCAAATTTTGACTCACTTACGCCTCTTCAACTCACTTGTGCCTCTTTAAACAAAAACAATGACTATACATTCAGCGTATTCAAGATATACATGTACAAGAGAAGGCGACCCAATATCACACTAAGCTTGCTGAAATTTTTGTCTCACTTGTGCCTCTTCAAACGAAAACATTCACTATTCGTCCCAATAAGCAGTAGTTTAATGGTTTCTATTTTAGAAGCAAAAGGGGACCTGATAAGGCTGAACATCTGTGGCGGAAAACAAATCTACATGTCCATAAACAGATTTACAAATCTTTTAAAAAACAATGTGAATAAATTAATTGAAGACACTGAACTTAAATTTTGCTCTGAAAAAATAGAAAAAAGGCGAAAACAGACTAAAAGACCTGTATAAAGTTGTTAATTGCCTTTTTGAATCATAATGCTGAGAGTAGGCCACGAAATTTCACGCGAACGATACCAATGAGTTATGTCCTGTCACACCAGCTCAAAAACACGCAACCGATTTCCTGGTTACGCAAATTGAAATACCGGTTACGTTAACAAATTTCATTAACAAATGCATTTACGTTTGATTCATTTTTATACAGGATGACTTTGTGCAAGCAGATCTCATTCAGCAAACCTCGACAGATTCCGGATGTATGGTAGTAATTGATATGTACCTACGACCATACATTTGCGATGCGGCTAGTCAACTACCGATTTACTTCAACAGGAAAACGTGCCACTTTCACAAAATAGTCCCAAAATGGCGTCCTTTTAGATATAATCTCTATGGGTGCAGCCATGTTTGAGTTTGTTGATATAATCTCTATGGGGGCAGCCATTGTTTATCCGGGTTCTTTAAAATAGTTCCAAAATGGCGGATTTCATCATACTGCCGAGTCTAGATGTAGGGCACCGGAATCTTTCGAGGTTTACCGAATGAGCAGATCTGAATTATTTGTACTGTATTATAGCACAAACTCCATTCATTCATTCTTGGCATTTCATTTCTCCATCTTACTGGTTGACGGATCACATATTTTGACACTGTAGATACATGTAACTGACTAGTTGATTAAAAATTCCCCGCTCCCACCCTAATTTTTTTAAATGATTAGTAATGCCATAAATATTTAAAAACGTACCTTTGGATTTTCCAAAAAAAATGAGACATAAGTTTGACTATTAAACATGCCATCTATATTTCCAAAGAATTTACTACACGTGTCCTTTTCACTCAGCATTTACTATAGCCACACAGTGACATGTATGTGTGTCGTAAACTTTGACCCCCTCCCCGGCATCGCTCGAGTGATAACAGCCAATGGCTTAATTAAGATCATGTACATATTAAGGAATAGATATGAAGTCGTGATATATGTTAATATTATTATGTTGTACATGTACTTAATTGATATATTTAAAGTAACGTCATGACGTTGCGTCTATTGTTCTACGTAATTCTTCGTGAATAAAAATGGTCTGATGATGTTCAGTACGAACAGAAAGCGCTAACCGTTAAATATATATTTTGGTGTATTTCTTTAATTTAGTTTTTAATCTGTAATCATATGAAATAAAGATATAAGGTATATATGAACTTGTAATCACATGAAATAAGGGTACATGTATAAATGTATATGAACCATTATTTGTATAATTGGTTTGACTACAGACAATGATGACTGATACACCACACGGATGGGTAGTAGACCCTAATCCTTGTCAGGTAAAAGTTAGGGATCGAAACAACACCCCTTAACACAAGCTGTATGTTAGTCTCAAAATATTTGTTTCATTTCTTTACTACTGTGAATCTCTCCGAGTCTGCATTTATATCTCAATCTTTGTATTGGTAGGGAGATACCTCAATCTATAAATATCCTGTGAGTCTCTCAATTTACATCTAAACCTTTCTTTTTGTAAGGAGGTAACCCAAGCTATAAATAAACTGTGAGTCTCTCAATTTACATCTAAATCTTTGTATTTGTAAGGAGATACCTAAAGTTATAAATAAACTGTTGTCAGAAGCCTTGATGATATTTGTCTACAATATCACCCTTACCTAGGTGGAAGTGGACGTTAAATCCCAGTAACGAATGAACGAAGCCATGATTCTCATCTAGCGGCCTAGAGAATATTTACTGTTTTCAGAAGCCATGTCACCTAATTATATTGAGCAAGAATCCATTTTTAAGAATGTATTTGACATTGCTTACTGTCCATTTATTATACATTTAATATACTTCAATCCTTTCATTGATTTGGTTTTGAACTAGGCCTACTTCTGATACATTTAACTATATGGTTACTTGTGTAGCGGAATTTATACAACAATATGCTTGCATTCGTAATTCTTACAACATATAATAGAACATGACTCATGCTGACACTTTATAATTATTTCTTTGGGTTGCATTCCCAGTTGTTTTTAAATTGAGTGAAGTCTGTGTCACCACAGGCCCGGGACTGTACAGCGCAGTGGACGCTTACGGCTAGCCCCCGGATCCATTCGCTCTTTTTGAATTGTTTGTTTGTTGTTTTTTGAGTATGGTGTCTTGTCGTTATGTTTGTCTTTTGTGTAAATCATATGTGGTGCAGTCCCCCTGCACTTACTATTACTGTCCATTTATTATACATAATAAGTTGAATTTTATTTCATTGTTAAAATTAAACACTTAATTAATGGTCTAACATTTAATAATTGCCCGACTCTAGGAGTGAGGTATAAATTAGTTCAGACAAATCTACATATTTCATTAGGGAATAGTTGATGAGTTTTCCATTATTTGCCAACACAATACAGACAGGACGACAACTCCCCTGTGAAATGTGGTAATTCATAGAAATCGACACTGTGTTGGATTCCAAAGGGACACAACTCTCTGAAAATATGGATACAGACCACAGTTTATACTTTAACTGATTTTGAGAAAAGAAAATGTTGCTTGTCATTTAGTTTGTATTATGAGATTTTATGTTATTTAATTGATTTAGGTTTCATTTCATGTTTTAGTTGATTTGATGTTGTATTTCATTTGTGGTGTTAATTTTACAATTGTAATTATATATATATATATATTCGAAATAAATATATTTGTTTTTAAAGGGACAATAACACTCTAGCTGGCTTGACAGGTCCAGAAAAAAATAGCCTTATTCTAACTACTAGATGTTTAAGTGTCTTGCCTGTTGTGTAAATTATCCATTACATCGTATTTTACTTTTCCAGAGGATTCGAAAATATGTTTAAATCCAAGTTGCATTTGAAAGTGTTAACGTAAAGCTTTTCAAACCATGTAGTTGAATTTTTTCAATTTTTAATAAATTCGGTGTGTTAGGATGAAATTTGTATCATCAATTAATTGGAATATTAATTGGAATAGTACAATTAGTTGACCAGAATAATGATTGGGGCATATTGTTCAGCTACAACGAGAGAGTTATTGAGGCTTTAAAGGGGCGGGGGATGTACCTCCCACTGCTAAAGACCCCTACACGCAAGAGATTTACTGACAACCCTATATTAGTCACCATCTCTCTCTCACTCCCTCTCTCTCTCTCTATCGCAAAGTTCCCAGTACCTGGATTCTAGGCGAGGTTCACGAAGCACCCAAACCATTATTGGTGGCAATATTTTTTTTATTTCACAGAATCAAGGGATGTAGACTATGTAGGCTCACTGTGCACACAATTAGATAATTTCAAGGTGAGGTAGTCTTACTGTGCACGCTATAACTTCTAAACTAGCTTTGGTGAATAGCTTTTTATCACCAAATCAACAAACGCATAAGGGATGAACATGATAAAGTTGTGGTGCTTCGGCTTTCACGAATTCTATGTATACCATAAACCATCAGACAGAAAGACTTCCTTTCTACTACAGTTCTACGTATAAATCAACCAGGCAGATTTCCTTTCTAGTACAGTTCTATGATGACCTGAAGCCACTTTACAACTTGGGCAGTTTCAGGAACAACATCAGTGACATTAGAATACTGAAAACTTTGTGTTCGGTGATCAAAAGATTTTTTTATCTAAACTGGACAGTAACTCAAAACTAGGGTTTCGTTATGTAAGATCTCTGAGATTGCACACCCAACACAACTGTCTGTAAAAGTCTCCGATTTCGAGCACTTCATTTTAATACGCTGTAATTTTATTTTTTCATCATGAGGTCACAGTTGGAAAAATTTAATAATTGCCCGACTCTAGGGATTAGGGGTAGATTATTTCAGACAATTTACATATTTCATTAGGGAATAGTTAATTAGTTTACCATTATTTGCCAACAAAATACAGACAGGTGACTTTGCCTCTTAAACATGAATTATTCGTGTTGGGTTGATCCGTGTCTATTATCATTATACAACCTTGAAATATGATAAACCGGAAGTTATTAGATTAACTGTAGATGTTTTGCCGTGAATCAGAAACAAATATTAAGCATGGTAATTATATAAGATAGGATTTTATGGTGTCAAATCGAGAGAGAAATGAGGTTTAACGTCCACTCGACACGAACTAGGTCATTTCGGGACTAACAAATGGTTGAATAATATATAACAGGCATTGCCTGAGAAGAGCTAAGCAGATGTCATATATATTAAACCTTTGTTTGAGTTTCTCAACTGATACAAATAATGTTAAATAAATTAGTTTTTTCAAATTGATTTTAATTTAGATCTAAATTGTATGATGAATTTTTTTTAAAAAACATATTGAATTACTTTCATTGATGTCAAAAATATGTGACGTCATTGATTAAACGCAGCATGGCATTATTACACTATGCCTGCTTGATTTATCCGGCGATAGGCGAGCCGGTTCTCAAAGGGCGTACGCCGGTCAGGTTACCGTATTAGAGTAAAATCAAGTGACCCGGCTGATAACAATTTTGGCTTCGGATAATATTATAATTAAATTGGTTACATAAAAGTATGACTATAAGTTATGATATAAGTAAGTGATCGCAAAATAAGCAGGAAATAATTATTAGTAGTATTACCGAAAAAATTAATGACATATGTGTTTCCTCATGGCATCTTGAGTCGGAATGTGCATTATCTAATTTTTCACTACAGACATAAGTGAAATAATTGATTTTGATCGAAATTGAGATTTTAACAAAAATGGGTCTATTAATATACTATCTATCGATACAAAAGATCAAAATACCAATACAAGATTTTAGAACGCCTTTATTTGAACGTTTTGTACGAGTACCACATTCATAAATCTGTCATATTTCTTAAAATAATCGGTGAAATTAGTTATGTTTCTTTGCTAGCAGCGGGCGACCGCTCATTGCTCTTGCATATTAATTGGCATTGTTGTAAAGCGGAGAATCTCTAGTTTATAAATATGACCAAAGAATTGCCGAGGAATTCATTTTGATGGACTGCAAAAGGGTTTTAAAACCCCTAAAACTGTAAACAACCTCAGCTTGTTGCTATGCTGCCAACACGACTCGCTTGCTGATTGGCCCAGACAACGCGTGCAAAGCATTGTGGTTCCGTGGTCGGATCGAGGCTCAAGCGATTGATATAAATTAGATTTGGGCAATGCTATGGGCTATCTACATACGATTCACTATGAAAAGTGGCAGAAGCAATTGTTGTTGTTGTTTGTTTATTAAAGATTAAACGTCCAATACATTGCATGAAGCAACATAATTCTGATCATATAATATAGATATAGATAGCCATGGAGTGTTAATCCAAACATCGTAAAATAATCAACACGCTGTTCGTGTCATTGAGTAACGCTAATCTGTAAACACTTCTCACGTACGGTATTAGGGATTAATTGATTGATTTAACTGACTATGATAAGGCCGCCGATAATCCACCATTTACTCCGAATAACTAATCAAAATCGGTGATGATTTGATAATTATCTCGTTTGGTCTGTTATAGCCCTTAAATGAAAATAAACAAAATAGCCAATAACCGTCTTTCTGAAGAGAACTTTATAGGTGAATTCCGTTTACTGTCGCTTCATACAACATGCAAAGTAAAGAATGCATATTGGATTTTATTCTATTATCATAATGGATCAGGATAATGAGAATTACGCAAACTTAACAAAATGCATGAAAACACACAATAAAGTCCTTGTCATACTCATGTCTCTATATTCATTTTCAAATATTTAGTGAAAGTAGCTCCATTGCTCGCGTTGGAAGAAAGTTGTTTTTTTCTCGATTTGTACCCCTCTTTAAACTTAACGTCATACACTGGATATTTAATTTTTTGTAATATTTTTTAAATATTTTGGAAGCAGATCTCCTGTTCTTTTGTTTGATATACCTATTATGTACATGTATGTGTTCATTTTATCAATTTCATAAATGTAATTTGAAAAACGTCAATTTCCTGTGTTTTGACGTTACGCTGAAATTTTTTGAAGCGATTTGTCAATATAGCACTCCCGACCAATCAAAAATTCGTTTTATTGTCGTTTCCATGCTTTTAAAATCAACAAAATCGGAGCATGGTAAGTGTGCCTGCTGAGCACTTGAAAATAGTATAATGGATAATTTTCTAGAAAATTATTAATGTAGTTTGCCATGTGATGACTTCATTTCAACACGAGAAGTAAAAATTAAATAACAAGTTCCTGAGACCAATATTCGCTGTAAATTACGTCTAAATGGCAATGCAACTCAATGTTCTTTTATGAAGAAAGCATTGTGTTACATGAATAAAGGACTTGCCTGAAAAGACATAATTCCATTATTTTAACGCCCCCGACTCGACAGAGTCGACACCAATTTGTTTTACAAAGTTAAAGACAGCCGACTTTTATCTTTGTCCAAGATGCCTGACAGTTGAAAGGTCAGACCGCGATAGTTAATTTGTTTGATGTTGATACAGTAAATATGGCCGCACGGCTGATGAAAGTCGGCAAATATGCTGCAACAACTCAATTTAAAGAATCGTCATAGTATTACTAATTATAAAACAAAACACACCTAAGTAAATTGATTAAATGTTGAGCTTTTAATCTGTTTGATGTTGCTCCTTCGTTAATTGGGATTAGAGCAATATACACAAGGATAATTAATTGGCAGTGGTTTCAATTCGTGGACTACTGAACACTGTTAATTGTATTACACCTGACAGTTTACATCACAACACGCACAGAGTTTCGTCCTGTCAGGGATTTTATGATTTAGCGCAAAGTGACCTACGGGTCTGATCCAGATCCAGTCGTTTCCCGGAGCAATAGGTCCCGACCGGCATTTACGGCCGACATAGAACCCATGGTGACGTCACATTCTAATGTTTACCAACAAATTAAGATGGCGTTTATAACTTCAAAAAAGATTACTCCTGTATCTATTTAAGCTAAGTATAGAATATTTGTTATCCAGATATACTTCAAACACCTTTATTTATTTTTCTTATACCTCAAAAAAATGTTTTAGAAATTATTTTGTCGGAGGAAAAAAATTAATGTGTGGAAGAATTAAAAAGCATAGACGTCGTCTTTATCAGTGATACTAGCGGCCAAGCGAATATTCACTGCGGGATCAGTGTGGGTCCGCACGATGTTTACATCATGACCATCATGTGACTCATCTCCGCACGCTTTTTATAGGAATGTGGACATTCTAAGTCGAAGGGAAATTTCCTCCCAGCTATTGGACGTTTAACACCAAGTATTTTTCAACAATTAAAAAATTGTTCCTAATTACTAAATTATCTGTTATTCATGCCTAATTTAAAGTATTTAATGTGCACACGATTGAAAATGAATAGGAAAACACAGGAAATGTATTCAGGTGGTGTTACTAATTATAGGAACAACATTCAACTCAAGATTGTCGGTTGTTTTAAAACAAAAAAAAGGTCTGTTTTGTTTTCTTTCGATGCTTTTTTATTACGATTTTGACTCCCAAAAAATAAAATTAGAAGAATTGAAAAAGCATGAGTATTTGTCTCCCGATCGGGAGCTCGGAGGTGAAATCAGGAGACTCCTGCGAATTGCGGGAAGTATCACATGTATGAAATCTAAGGGGATACCGTGTAATGTTTACATTATTTGGGTGATTGTACACAGAAAAGAGAGAGAGAAATGGGGTTTAACGTCCACTCAACACAAACTAGGTCATTGTGGGACTAACATATGGTTTAATTTTATTTCAATAATTCACTTGGGCTTAGGGGTCTTTAGCAGTCAGAGGAATCGGAAAAAAAAACACAAGGTTAGACAGGTGACCCTTCTCCTTGCCATATACAACCGGGGATTCGAAAGCATGCAAGTTGACTCAATGACAGGCTTTATGATACAGCATGCACTTGCTTACCATTCGGCCATCCAATAATACAAGAGCCTTGTTTATTACAGGAAACTTGTGATATCGTTACTTTTATATATTACAGGAAACTAATGATGTTATAACTTTTATATATTACAGGATACTAATTATATTATAACTTTTATATATTACAGGAAACTAATGATGTTATAACTTTGATATATTACAGGATACTAATGATGTTATAAATTTGATATATTACAGGAAACTAATGATGTTATAAATTTTTATATAACAGGAAACTAATGATGTTATAACTTTTAAATGTTACAGGAAACTAATGATGTTAAAACCTTCCACCAGTGTGTGGTGTGTGATGAGATTTTCCAACAATATGATGAATTAGAAAAACACAATAAATATATTACAGAAAACTAATTATGTTATACATTTTATATATTACAGGAAACCTACAATGTTAAAACATTTCATACTCAAAATAAAGAAAATGTGGTAAAAGAAAAAACTGATACAGATGAATATTGTCATATTAAAGAAGAACAAATTGAAGATTTTGAAACATGCTACCAGTGTAATTTGTGTGAAGAAGAATTTAAGTCAGAAACTGATTTAGAAAAACACTGTGAATTCCATGTTAAAGAAGAGAAAACTGATGATGTAGATAAATATTGTCTTGTTAAAGAAGAGAAAACTAATAATGTAGATGAATATTGTCATGTTAAAGAAAAGAAAACTGATGATGTAGATGAATATTGTCATGTTAAAGCAGAGAAAAATGATGATGAATATTGTTATGTTAAAGAAAAGAAAACTGAAAATATTGAACCAGTTCATCAGTGTAATTTATGTGATGATAAATTTAAATCTGACACTGATTTAGAGGAACATTGTGAAGTACATCATAAATTAGAGTTCAGTTCTTGTAATAGTAGTGAGTTGAAATCATGTAGTGATGTTTGTAGTAAATCAGTCACAAAGAAAGGTATTCAACAGAGACGAACACAAAATCGTACTCGATCAAAACAATATAAATGTGATGTTTGTGGTAAATCATTTTACAATAATAGCACTCTACAACAACACATTAGAGTTCATACTGGAGAAAAACCTTTTAAATGTGATATTTGTGGAAAATCATTTTGCCGTAATAGCGCTCTAAAAAGACACATTAAATATCACACTGGAGAAAAACCTTTTAAATGTGATATTTGTGGTAAATCATTTTACAATAATAGCTCTCTACAACAACACATTAGAGTTCATACTGGAGAAAAACCTTTTAAATGTGATGTTTGTGGTAAATCATTTTACAATAATAGCACTCTACAACAACACATTAGAGTTCATACTGGAGAAAAACCTTTTAAATGTGATATTTGTGGAAAATCATTTTGCCGTAATAGCGCTCTACAAAGACACATTAAATATCACACTGGAGAAAAACCTTTTAAATGTAATATTTGTGGTAAATCATTTTACAATAATAGCAATCTACAACAACACATTCGAGTTCACACTGGAGAAAAACCTTATCAATGTGATGTTTGTTATAAATCATTTTCACAGAGTAGTCATCTATCCGATCACATTAGAAGCCATACTGGAGAAAAACCTTTTAAATGTGATATTTGTGGAAAATCATTTTGCCGTAAGAGCGCTCTACAACAACACATTAAATATCACACAGGAGAAAAACCTTTTAAATGTGATATTTGTGGTAAATCATTTTCTAGTCATTCAGGTCAACAGCTTCACACAAGAATTCATACTGGAGAGAAACCTTATCAATGTGAAGTTTGTAGTAAATCATTTATCAACAGTTATCATTTACAGAGACATATCAAAATTCATACTGGAGAGAAACCTTATAAATGTGATGTTTGTAGTAAATCATTTATCCAGAGTAGTAATCTACAATTACACATGAGAACTCATACTGGAGGGAAACCTTATCAATGTGATGTTTGTAATAAATCATTTAGTCGGAATAGCCATCTGCAGTGCCACATGAAAATTCATACTGGAGAGAAACCTTATAAATGTGATGTTTGTAATAAATCATTTAGTCGGAATAGCCATCTGAAGTGCCACATGAAAATTCATACTGGAGAGAAACCTTATAAATGTGATGTTTGTAATAAATCATTTGCTTATAGTCATAGTGTACAGTTACATATGAGAAGTCATACTGGAGAAAAGCCTTATAAATTTGATGTTTGTGCTAAATCATTCACACAGAATAGTGATCTACAGAGACATATGAGAAGTTATACTAGAGAAAAACCATATAAATGTGATGTTTGTGGTAGATCATTCGCACAGACAACTTGCCTACAGATTCACATGAGAAGTCATACTGGAGAAAAAACTTTTATGTGTAATGTTTGTAGTAAATCATTTACTAACAATAGTGATCTACACAGACATATCAGAATTCATACTGGAGAGAAACCTTATCAATGTGATGTTTGTAGTAAATCATTCAACACTAGTGGTAATCTGCAGTTACACATGAGAACTCATACTGGAGAGAAACCTTATCAATGTGATGTTTGTAGTAAATCATTTGCTTATAGTTATAGTGTACAGTTACATATGAGAAGTCATACTGGAGAAAAACCTTATAAATGTGATGTTTGTAATAAATCATTCACACAGAGTGGAATCCTGCAGAATCACATTAGAACTCATACTGGGGAGAAACCTTTTAAATGTGATTTTTGTAATAAATCATTCAGACAGAATGGAAGCCTACAGAAACACATGAGATCTCATACTGGAGAGAAACCATATAAATGTGATGTTTGTAATAAATCATTCACACAGTCTGGAACCCTACGGAATCACATGAGAACTCATACTGGAGAGAAACCTTATCAATGATGAGAGTGAGAGATATATTGGGTTTAAAGTAGCTTACTCAATATCATCCAAGGTCTTTGACATTGAAAACACAATTATTTGTCGATTTAAGTCAACAATGATGTTGTGAATGTACCGGGGAAAAGATGGGCTTCTGGGTCCGTATTCAGTGGATATCTTAAGTCTAAGATAGTCACTTAACTACTAGCTTTCAATTAAATATACGTAACTTCCTGTAAGTTAAGGGCAAGTGGTATTCAAAGGCACAGTAAAGCAGTGTTGGAATTTTGGCCGTATATTCCGAAAGTGTCCGAATTTTTTCCCCAAACGCACTCTATTGTCCGACCGTGAATATGCCCATTCGGACATCAAGACATGGTGAATAATATTCAAAATTCCAAAATTAATATATAGTGTACTGACTAGTACTAAGAGTATAACTACCACTCAACCCGATTATCGTTGACAATACACTCAATTTATTAGTAGGGGTGGGCAAATGGAGGTCGAATTTTGGTGACAAGTGTTTTTTAAGGCGATTTTGGCTGCTGAATCTGAATCTGGTGAAATTTTGGTACTGTGACGTCATTTTAGGTTGGTTCAGTGGCCATTTTCAAAATGACTTTTTTTTCAGTAATTACCCTCATATCGATATAGGATGTTATCAAATCATAAATGGGAGTGCAATTTAAGAATCCACGGCCATGAAAACATATATTTTAACATATTGGACAACTAGTTCCAATATTGTCTTGCTTTAATGAGAAAAAAAAGTCATTTTTTTGGTCGCCATTTTGAAAACCACTGAACCAACCTAAAATGACGTCACAGAACAAAAATCTCATCGGATTCTGATTCAGCAGCCAAAATGGCCTAAGAAAACACTTGTCACCAAAATTCGACCTCCATTTGCCCACCCCTATTATTAGGTAATTAAGTGATCAACGTATTTATCATGTTAAACCGCCTATAAACCTTACCTTGATTAACAACTTAATCTGCCTTGATTGACTTACTTAATCCTTTGTCAGAAAATTCATCAATCTAATCTTAAACAGAATTCATTGCTTTCTCTTTGTCGGACTATTCATCAATCCAATAAGAATGATTATAATTTTAATCCACCTATTTTCCTCGTGGTTTCTCAATTGTCGAACATTTTAATCGCATTGTTGTTAGTCACGTAGGCATTAGTCTCTATTATCCAGAAAAATATTCTACGTACATGTTAAAGACTAGGAGGTTTGGGGTGACCGAGACTAGTACGCCACTTGCTTAAGGTGGTTGATGCTATACTGCATCCAACAAAAAAACAAAAAGGGGAGGAGCTACCAATAGCTAGATAAGCAGAAATTCTAACTTATTTGTAGGCGGAAAATAAGAAGTATGCCAATCATTCTGCTGTGTTGAGTATGATGCCTGTAACACTTTGCCGTGACTACGAAAGAATGTTATTCGCTGAAGTAAGCTGTAGAAATATTTCTCAGATACGAAAGATCCAGTATTGTGCGTTAGCTATGCCCTTATACGAGTGATTTAACTATTTAACTATTTCGGAAGTTCTGCATTCTTTTCTGCCCTATAAACGAAGGCACATAATTCTAAAGGAATATTATGGTTGTGGATTTGATGCCGAAGCAGGACCGACAAGCTTTCATCCAACGTATTACAAAAATTTACTGACATAAATTTGAATGCCGCACAGGAAATAAGTGTGGAAAATAGCGAGGTTCGCCAATTTTTTATTACGTACGGGATTTGAATATTTTGTTGACATGTGATTTTTAATTGTTGTATGAATTGAATGCCGTACGGGAATTAGGTGTGAAAAATAAGAGGTTTACCACTTTTTTATTACGTACGTGATTTGAATATTTTGTTGACGTGTGATTTTTAATTGTATGAATTGAATACTGTGCGGGAGTCGGGAATTAAATATGAAAAATAGCAAGGTTCACCTATTTTTATTACGTATGGGATTTGAATATTTTGACATGTGACTTTTAATTGTGGTACAAATTCGTCTGCCTAAATGACAATAAGAGTTATACCCCTTCATTTTTGGTAAAATGCCCGATAAGAAATTTTTTGAAATCCCAACACTGCAGTAAAGTATCAAATTTTCCCTTAAAGTTAAGCTGCCTTAACTTTTAAGTGTTAGTCTTTAAGTGGTATTCAAAGGCCAGTTTAAGTGAGAAATATTCACTCAACTTTAAGTGACCTATGGGAGGTACCTTAAAGTTAAGTGAGATTATAATGCCTTCTTTTAACGCTGTAATAGTAGTCCCTTAGTGGCGATTTTAAAAGTTAGAGGATTCAGATTAAAATAAGCTGGCCTCAAATTTCTTTTTTCGTCGGCAGCTTTGATGTTGTAGTGCCATGATAGAGTAAAGGGTTATTACCACTGAGTTAAGGATATCTTTTTCCGATCAGTTATCATGTACGTATACATGCTTAATTATGTTTCCATGATTGTCAGAGGCGTAACTACCGGGGGGGGGGGGGGATGTACCCCCCTACTATTTTGCATTCAGTCGGTAAATTCTCGTGTTTGTCGGTAAATTGAAACTGTCAGTCGGTAAATTTAAAAAGTTATATAGCAAATGTTTTTATCATGATTTACCGACCAGATTCTTCGGTATTACACTTTTTCGTTACAGAAATTTCGAAACCGTCAGTCGGTAAATTTCAAGAGTTATATAGCAAATATTTGTATCGTGATTTACCGACCAGATTCTTCGGTATTACACCGTTTTGTTACATAAATTTCGAAACCGTCAGTCGGTAAATTTCAAGAGTTATATAGCAAATATTTGAATCATGATTTACCGACCAGATTCTACGGTATTACACTGTTTCTTTCATTACCGAACTTTCGAATGTCTAAATTCACCAAAACACCCCTGTATGGAACTGCTCTGAATTCTAAATAAATCTTATATGAACTAGAATCCTTGAAAGCAGGCGTGTCATCTAGCTGTCCCTTGCTAAGCGAGCCGTTAGAATATATATGCATTCTAAGGGCTCACTTAAGGGACAGGTAAAGTTCTGTGAGCAGCATGATTTCTGCATCAGCTTGACCAGATTCTAAAAAAAAAAAACACGCTCATCTTTTTAACCTTGTTTCATAAATCACCACCTCCTTCAAACCGCGTGCCTTTCCTTCATTCAGACTTTTTTTTAAAAGTTATTCAGGCAGTAAGCTACCGATCTGTTCCTGATGATTTTGCAGACAAAAACACTGAAAATAGGGTGGGAGTTGTGTTTAATATTTGAAGATCAGATGCCAGGAAATCGCATATATGGAGTCTTATCTTAAAAAAAATTCTGGGGGGGGGGGGACCCCCAGACCCCCCGCGGCTGCTTCGCACCTGCGTCGCACCTGCGTCGCTCATAATTCGAGCTTCGCCCTCAAAGTACGCCCCCCTTTCGCAATTTCCTGGATCCGCCCCTGGAAAGTGTAGTCATTATATCTAATCCGCTTTTAAAAAGCTATGTAAAATAGCACATTTTTTCTATTGATCGACCCGTCGGTAAAATCGGCATTTGGATACCCCCCCAGAAATTTATCCCTAGTTACGGCACTGATGATTGTCATATAATAAAGTTAAATTCATTTGTGATGACATGGCTTTATAGATTTTTAGAAATTATTTGAAATTATTTATACTACCGCTAGAAGCAAGGCATGCTTTTTTTTTTACAACTCATTCCCATATATACATAATCGGTAGTATTTATTTAGGTAAAATATAATGCACCATGCATCTTTCGTACACACAGTGCACCGTCAATGCCAGGCCTTTGAAAATCTAAAATGTAGGTAGTTACACAATGTCTATGAATTTTTCAAATGATAGATTTATAAACAAAATACTCCAGTCTAACTTAGAAGGCAGAGGTCATTGTGTTTGGCTAATATGCTGTTTTATATTGTGATACATTGTTAAAAAATTAAAGTTTACAATATCCATCATTATATTAACACTATTTATTGTAATGTATTGAAATGGAATTCTGAAAAATAAAAGTCTATGAAAACAGCCATTCTGGTAAAGGATGCACACTATCATAATTTATCCCAAATTATAATCATACTATTTTCATGTGTTACAAAAGAATATTTCGACAAATATTTTCCTAGTAATGTAAACTAAGAATTTAATAGAGTATAGTGATGCTCTTAAGGGGGCATAACTTGCTTGCATTGTTAGAAATTTGTGAATTTTGGCAGTGGAGGGTATTCCATAATTATTATTATTATTATTATTAATTTGAAAATTCATGTTAAAATATGTTAAATACAGCATTTGAATACCGATTTAAGGTAAGACACTTGGTTAAGTGGAAAAATTAAGTATTTTTACTTAACTTTAGAAAACCTTTGAATACCGGCCCTGATGTCTAATATTGAAGAAAAAAAAATAAACATTTACCATTTGTAACAAGAGACTTCAAGAACGAGGCTAGACATTTTTATGTCATGTCAAACGGTGACCTCATTCTTATCCAGAATGCATGCACAATAGATACTATTGGTGTAGGCTAGAATAACCAGACGCTAGAGATTGTTATTTGATTGAAACTTCTGAAAAGAAAAGTTTTGAAATAGCCTTACTACTTGATGTAATCCTTGTCTAGCCTTACTACTTAATGTAATCCCTGTCTAGCCTTACTACTTGATGTTATCATTGTCTAGCCTTACCACTTGATGTTATCGTTACTACTTGATGCACAGGCACTTTAAGGGATTAAAATAAAACCTCTTACTACTGATTGACTATATATCATAGTATATAAGATGGTGTATCACCTGCCATAACGTAAATCAGCTCCCATTTTGTTTTCATCTGCTATCATCTCACAGTGCTCACTAGTTCTAACACTTCTCATCGTATGGAATGAATGAATGAAATGGGGTTTAACGTCCTACTGTTGTGCACTTAACCTGAGCTAATTGAAGACAGGCATACGCCATACAGTGTGCTATGAGGGAAATTTTGCCCAGGCAGCGGCGCTACGGCCTACTCTTATATCGAATTCCAACTGCCAAGGGATCTTTTACGTGCACTCCAATGTGTACACAGGGACCTCGGTTTTTCGTCCCATCCAAACGACTAGGCAGCTGTCCTTGTCAGACCCTCCTTCTGTATCACTGACAAGGGGAAATCAACGTCGGAAAATCGAGATGAACTTTCTCGGCCAATGCAGGGATCGAACACTCGACCTCCAGGCTAGCGAACCAACGCCTTATCCACTTAGCCACTGTGATCCCCTAATCGTATGGACTTACCCTAAGTTAGCACGATACTTTATTTGATCATTAAACACCTTACGATGTAATTAACATTGGTCATTTTACAGCGTTATAAATTACAAATCAAACTTGAACCGTGATCACTGGGATATAGACTAGCGGCCAAGGCCCCAAAAGGGGCTTAAATGGCGAGATACCCCTACCCGAGGTAGAACAAAACCTTTTGGGTATTTTTTGATAGTTTCACATCGCCGGAACTCAAAACTGGTTCTTGGGCAAATTTTCAACATGGCCCAATATATTTTTTTGCACTTTTACCAATGGGCAGGGTTTCTTTAATGATAATAGGTTTGATGGGGGTAGGGATAGACATTTGGCTCTTGTTATTTGGTGCTGAATAAAATTTGATAATAATTTACTATCATCTGAAAGATTAATGTCTGACCAGGTCATTTTTTTTGTCAAAACTTCTAAATTTGCATATATGACGTAATTGTGATGTAAAAGTGACGTCATTGCTAATATATTGTCATAAGAGTACTAATTAAAGGGCAATTTGTTAATTAAACTTCGGAATTCTTATTTTAAAAAGACAGATTTTGAGTTTGAATAATCCATTGCAACCGATCAATATATTAAAAATATATTTAGACAGTAAAACTTAAATCGTCTTTTTGTTATTTTACGAAATTCCTACTGCTATAAATACTACAATGCTATTCAAAAAAGTAAATTTAACCAAAAACTTTGTCTTAAATATCATCATTAGATATTATATTTCCATTGCACCGCCCGGCATAACATTTAGAGTGCCTGCATATGGGAAACCGTTAAATAAAGCGTCGATGAAGAACGACGCCTGACGCATTAAGGACGGGCACGGTCGTGGGAAAGGGTTCGTCTCCGTATCTTCCGGTATGTAGCGAGCTAGGACCGACTAGGTGTACTTCGTCTTGACTGTGGTTTGACGACGAGCGCGTCTCTCAAGGCGCTGTACCTGTCTTCGCACTGTCTGCTCTGACCGACGCTAGGGCGAACGTAGCTCCGGTGTCGTCCAAGATTGGGTGTGGGTGGTGGGAATCGGGTAACAATTTAGAGGGTTGTCGGCTCTCGTCCAGGCATGTCTTGAAACATGACCAAGCAGTCTAGCATGAGCCCTTCTCACACATTCCTTCTCAAATAAAACATGTACTACTTATACCATCACCATTTCTTGAGTTGTCGCAACCAGATAACGCGTGTACTATAGGAAACCATAGGATGGCTATTTCTCTAAGGCTTGTTGAAATTTCACGAACAGTTAGGTTTTCTTTATTGCCAGGTATCAATGTTGATATAGTTTGGTAGTACAGAACAATAACATCTGTATCATCGCTTCTAATTATTACACGAGACTGATGGTTATTCACAGTGTTAACTGCACGCAGCAAACACCGCGTGTACGCTTCCTAGTAGTTGCTATGGGCGTTCAAACGGTTTTAATATCTCTCCAAATCATAATACCTCAGGTTTTTCTCGAACATCTTGGTATACATGTATTACTTTTAAAGGTGGTCAGACCATTGTGTTTATAAAGAACGACAGTCATGGAATATGTATTATTTTATACTATTAAGAGTCTCTTCAATTGAATCAAAATTGTCAGTGACAGAATCTCTCAGCCCCTCGGAAGTAACGGGTCTTCTATATTTAATTGTTATCATGATATATAGTGGCGATAGGAAGTGTTTGACTTCGGCGTATGACCAAGAGCATGCAAAGTCACGGTGCATTTTGAGAAATAAAATGGGGTTTAACGTCCTACTATTATGCACCTAACCTGGGCTAATGGAAGGCGGGCATACGCCATACAGTGTGCTATGAGGGAAATTTTGCCCGGGCAGCGGCGCTACGGCCTTCTCTTATATCGAATTCCAACTGCCAAGGGATCTTTTACGTGCACTCCAATTCGTACACGGGATATTTGTAGATTACTTTTTTTTCAGTAATTACCCTCATATCGATATAGGATGTTATCAAATCATAAATGGGAGTGCAATTTAAGAATCCACGGCCATGAAAACATATATTTTAACATATTGGACAACTAGTTCCAATATTGTCTTGCTTTAATGAGAAAAAAAAGTCATTTTTTTGGTCGCCATTTTGAAAACCACTGAACCAACCTAAAATGACGTCACAGAACAAAAATCTCATCGGATTCTGATTCAGCAGCCAAAATGGCCTAAGAAAACACTTGTCACCAAAATTCGACCTCCATTTGCCCACCCCTATTATTAGGTAATTAAGTGATCAACGTATTTATCATGTTAAACCGCCTATAAACCTTACCTTGATTAACAACTTAATCTGCCTTGATTGACTTACTTAATCCTTTGTCAGAAAATTCATCAATCTAATCTTAAACAGAATTCATTGCTTTCTCTTTGTCGGACTATTCATCAATCCAATAAGAATGATTATAATTTTAATCCACCTATTTTCCTCGTGGTTTCTCAATTGTCGAACATTTTAATCGCATTGTTGTTAGTCACGTAGGCATTAGTCTCTATTATCCAGAAAAATATTCTACGTACATGTTAAAGACTAGGAGGTTTGGGGTGACCGAGACTAGTACGCCACTTGCTTAAGGTGGTTGATGCTATACTGCATCCAACAAAAAAACAAAAAGGGGAGGAGCTACCAATAGCTAGATAAGCAGAAATTCTAACTTATTTGTAGGCGGAAAATAAGAAGTATGCCAATCATTCTGCTGTGTTGAGTATGATGCCTGTAACACTTTGCCGTGACTACGAAAGAATGTTATTCGCTGAAGTAAGCTGTAGAAATATTTCTCAGATACGAAAGATCCAGTATTGTGCGTTAGCTATGCCCTTATACGAGTGATTTAACTATTTAACTATTTCGGAAGTTCTGCATTCTTTTCTGCCCTATAAACGAAGGCACATAATTCTAAAGGAATATTATGGTTGTGGATTTGATGCCGAAGCAGGACCGACAAGCTTTCATCCAACGTATTACAAAAATTTACTGACATAAATTTGAATGCCGCACAGGAAATAAGTGTGGAAAATAGCGAGGTTCGCCAATTTTTTATTACGTACGGGATTTGAATATTTTGTTGACATGTGATTTTTAATTGTTGTATGAATTGAATGCCGTACGGGAATTAGGTGTGAAAAATAAGAGGTTTACCACTTTTTTATTACGTACGTGATTTGAATATTTTGTTGACGTGTGATTTTTAATTGTATGAATTGAATACTGTGCGGGAGTCGGGAATTAAATATGAAAAATAGCAAGGTTCACCTATTTTTATTACGTATGGGATTTGAATATTTTGACATGTGACTTTTAATTGTGGTACAAATTCGTCTGCCTAAATGACAATAAGAGTTATACCCCTTCATTTTTGGTAAAATGCCCGATAAGAAATTTTTTGAAATCCCAACACTGCAGTAAAGTATCAAATTTTCCCTTAAAGTTAAGCTGCCTTAACTTTTAAGTGTTAGTCTTTAAGTGGTATTCAAAGGCCAGTTTAAGTGAGAAATATTCACTCAACTTTAAGTGACCTATGGGAGGTACCTTAAAGTTAAGTGAGATTATAATGCCTTCTTTTAACGCTGTAATAGTAGTCCCTTAGTGGCGATTTTAAAAGTTAGAGGATTCAGATTAAAATAAGCTGGCCTCAAATTTCTTTTTTCGTCGGCAGCTTTGATGTTGTAGTGCCATGATAGAGTAAAGGGTTATTACCACTGAGTTAAGGATATCTTTTTCCGATCAGTTATCATGTACGTATACATGCTTAATTATGTTTCCATGATTGTCAGAGGCGTAACTACCGGGGGGGGGGGGGGATGTACCCCCCTACTATTTTGCATTCAGTCGGTAAATTCTCGTGTTTGTCGGTAAATTGAAACTGTCAGTCGGTAAATTTAAAAAGTTATATAGCAAATGTTTTTATCATGATTTACCGACCAGATTCTTCGGTATTACACTTTTTCGTTACAGAAATTTCGAAACCGTCAGTCGGTAAATTTCAAGAGTTATATAGCAAATATTTGTATCGTGATTTACCGACCAGATTCTTCGGTATTACACCGTTTTGTTACATAAATTTCGAAACCGTCAGTCGGTAAATTTCAAGAGTTATATAGCAAATATTTGAATCATGATTTACCGACCAGATTCTACGGTATTACACTGTTTCTTTCATTACCGAACTTTCGAATGTCTAAATTCACCAAAACACCCCTGTATGGAACTGCTCTGAATTCTAAATAAATCTTATATGAACTAGAATCCTTGAAAGCAGGCGTGTCATCTAGCTGTCCCTTGCTAAGCGAGCCGTTAGAATATATATGCATTCTAAGGGCTCACTTAAGGGACAGGTAAAGTTCTGTGAGCAGCATGATTTCTGCATCAGCTTGACCAGATTCTAAAAAAAAAAAACACGCTCATCTTTTTAACCTTGTTTCATAAATCACCACCTCCTTCAAACCGCGTGCCTTTCCTTCATTCAGACTTTTTTTTAAAAGTTATTCAGGCAGTAAGCTACCGATCTGTTCCTGATGATTTTGCAGACAAAAACACTGAAAATAGGGTGGGAGTTGTGTTTAATATTTGAAGATCAGATGCCAGGAAATCGCATATATGGAGTCTTATCTTAAAAAAAATTCTGGGGGGGGGGGTACCCCCAGACCCCCCGCGGCTGCTTCGCACCTGCGTCGCACCTGCGTCGCTCATAATTCGAGCTTCGCCCTCAAAGTACGCCCCCCTTTCGCAATTTCCTGGATCCGCCCCTGGAAAGTGTAGTCATTATATCTAATCCGCTTTTAAAAAGCTATGTAAAATAGCACATTTTTTCTATTGATCGACCCGTCGGTAAAATCGGCATTTGGATACCCCCCCAGAAATTTATCCCTAGTTACGGCACTGATGATTGTCATATAATAAAGTTAAATTCATTTGTGATGACATGGCTTTATAGATTTTTAGAAATTATTTGAAATTATTTATACTACCGCTAGAAGCAAGGCATGCTTTTTTTTTTACAACTCATTCCCATATATACATAATCGGTAGTATTTATTTAGGTAAAATATAATGCACCATGCATCTTTCGTACACACAGTGCACCGTCAATGCCAGGCCTTTGAAAATCTAAAATGTAGGTAGTTACACAATGTCTATGAATTTTTCAAATGATAGATTTATAAACAAAATACTCCAGTCTAACTTAGAAGGCAGAGGTCATTGTGTTTGGCTAATATGCTGTTTTATATTGTGATACATTGTTAAAAAATTAAAGTTTACAATATCCATCATTATATTAACACTATTTATTGTAATGTATTGAAATGGAATTCTGAAAAATAAAAGTCTATGAAAACAGCCATTCTGGTAAAGGATGCACACTATCATAATTTATCCCAAATTATAATCATACTATTTTCATGTGTTACAAAAGAATATTTCGACAAATATTTTCCTAGTAATGTAAACTAAGAATTTAATAGAGTATAGTGATGCTCTTAAGGGGGCATAACTTGCTTGCATTGTTAGAAATTTGTGAATTTTGGCAGTGGAGGGTATTCCATAATTATTATTATTATTATTATTAATTTGAAAATTCATGTTAAAATATGTTAAATACAGCATTTGAATACCGATTTAAGGTAAGACACTTGGTTAAGTGGAAAAATTAAGTATTTTTACTTAACTTTAGAAAACCTTTGAATACCGGCCCTGATGTCTAATATTGAAGAAAAAAAAATAAACATTTACCATTTGTAACAAGAGACTTCAAGAACGAGGCTAGACATTTTTATGTCATGTCAAACGGTGACCTCATTCTTATCCAGAATGCATGCACAATAGATACTATTGGTGTAGGCTAGAATAACCAGACGCTAGAGATTGTTATTTGATTGAAACTTCTGAAAAGAAAAGTTTTGAAATAGCCTTACTACTTGATGTAATCCTTGTCTAGCCTTACTACTTAATGTAATCCCTGTCTAGCCTTACTACTTGATGTTATCATTGTCTAGCCTTACCACTTGATGTTATCGTTACTACTTGATGCACAGGCACTTTAAGGGATTAAAATAAAACCTCTTACTACTGATTGACTATATATCATAGTATATAAGATGGTGTATCACCTGCCATAACGTAAATCAGCTCCCATTTTGTTTTCATCTGCTATCATCTCACAGTGCTCACTAGTTCTAACACTTCTCATCGTATGGAATGAATGAATGAAATGGGGTTTAACGTCCTACTGTTGTGCACTTAACCTGAGCTAATTGAAGACAGGCATACGCCATACAGTGTGCTATGAGGGAAATTTTGCCCAGGCAGCGGCGCTACGGCCTACTCTTATATCGAATTCCAACTGCCAAGGGATCTTTTACGTGCACTCCAATGTGTACACAGGGACCTCGGTTTTTCGTCCCATCCAAACGACTAGGCAGCTGTCCTTGTCAGACCCTCCTTCTGTATCACTGACAAGGGGAAATCACGTCGGAAAATCGAAATGAACTTTCTCGGCCAATGCAGGGATCGAACACTCGACCTCCAGGCTAGCGAACCAACGCCTTATCCACTTAGCCACTGTGATCCCCTAATCGTATGGACTTACCCTAAGTTAGCACAATACTTTATTTGATCATTAAACACCTTACGATGTAATTAACATTGGTCATTTTACAGCGTTATAAATTACAAATCAAACTTGAACCGTGATCACTGGGATATAGACTAGCGGCCAAGGCCCCAAAAGGGGCTTAAATGGCGAGATACCCCTACCCGAGGTAGAACAAAACCTTTTGGGTATTTTTTGATAGTTTCACATCGCCGGAACTCAAAACTGGTTCTTGGGCAAATTTTCAACATGGCCCAATATATTTTTTTGCACTTTTACCAATGGGCAGGGTTTCTTTAATGATAATAGGTTTGATGGGGGTAGGGATAGACATTTGGCTCTTGTTATTTGGTGCTGAATAAAATTTGATAATAATTTACTATCATCTGAAAGATTAATGTCTGACCAGGTCATTTTTTTTGTCAAAACTTCTAAATTTGCATATATGACGTAATTGTGATGTAAAAGTGACGTCATTGCTAATATATTGTCATAAGAGTACTAATTAAAGGGCAATTTGTTAATTAAACTTCGGAATTCTTATTTTAAAAACACAGATTTTGAGTTTGAATAATCCATTGCAACCGATCAATATATTAAAAATATATTTAGACAGTAAAACTTAAATCGTCTTTTTGTTATTTTACGAAATTCCTACTGCTATAAATACTACAATGCTATTCAAAAAAGTAAATTTAACCAAAAACTTTGTCTTAAATATCATCATTAGATATTATATTTCCATTGCACCGCCCGGCATAACATTTAGAGTGCCTGCATATGGGAAACCGTTAAATAAAGCGTCGATGAAGAGCGACGCCTGACGCATTAAGGACGGGCACGGTCGTGGGAAAGGGTTCGTCTCCGTATCTTCCGGTATGTAGCGAGCTAGGACCGACTAGGTGTACTTCGTCTTGACTGGGGTTTGACGACGAGCGCGTCTCTCAAGGCGTTGTACCTGTCTTCGCACTGTCTGCTCTGACCGACGCTAGGGCGAACGTAGCTCCGGTGTCGTCCAAGATTGGGTGTGGGTGGTGGGAATCGGGTAACAATTTAGAGGGTTGTCGGCTCTCGTCCAGGCATGTCTTGAAACATGACCAAGCAGTCTAGCATGAGCCCTTCTCACAAATTCCTTCTCAAATAAAACATGTACTACTTATACCATCACCATTTCTTGAGTTGTCGCAACCAGATAACGCGTGTACTATAGGAAACCATAGGATGGCTATTTCTCTAAGGCTTGTTGAAATTTCACGAACAGTTAGGTTTTCTTTATTGCCAGGTATCAATGTTGATATAGTTTGGTAGTACAGAACAATAACATCTGTATCATCGCTTCTAATTATTACACGAGACTGATGGTTATTCACAGTGTTAACTGCACGCAGCAAACACCGCGTGTACGCTTCCTAGTAGTTGCTATGGGCGTTCAAACGGTTTTAATATCTCTCCAAATCATAATACCTCAGGTTTTTCTCGAACATCTTGGTATACATGTATTACTTTTAAAGGTGGTCAGACCATTGTGTTTATAAAGAACGACAGTCATGGAATATGTATTATTTTATACTATTAAGAGTCTCTTCAATTGAATCAAAATTGTCAGTGACCGAATCTCTCATAGCAGGCCCCTCGGAAGTAACGGGTCTTCTATATTTAATTGTTATCATGATATATAGTGGCGATAGGAAGTGTTTGACTTCGGCGTATGACCAAGAGCATGCAAAGTCACGGTGCATTTTGAGAAATAAAATGGGGTTTAACGTCCTACTATTATGCACCTAACCTGGGCTAATGGAAGGCGGGCATACGCCATACAGTGTGCTATGAGGGAAATTTTGCCCGGGCAGCGGCGCTACGGCCTTCTCTTATATCGAATTCCAACTGCCAAGGGATCTTTTACGTGCACTCCAATTCGTACATGGGATATTTGTAGATTACTGCTACTTGAATAGCAAGAGGTCATGTGTAAACTTTGGTGAGCACATACAGGTCGAGATTCAATGGAATAGATTTACTTGAGCGACGTTTCGATTAGACTTTTTTAGGCTTTATCATGCCCGTGTTCATTGGCCCGGTTCGTGCAGAAAAGTAGGAGGAGAAACCCGATATTATATTATTGCATTTCTTAACCTGAACTGCCCATCAGATAATTTCAGATTTATGGCGATTGAGGATAGAAGAAAATATTAATTAAAACGACAGCTTGCATGTTTATTCCTCAAATCTAGTTTATAATTTAATTAAAAGTAGAAACTAACAATTAACAACCAATAAAACTGGTTGTTAGAAAAAATATTTTATTGGCTTTTTGTAACAAAACAAATTGTATTATTTCAGGTAGTAATTTCGTGTAATTATACAAACAATATTAATAAGACAACATATGTTTGTGGATGCGTGCTATCGTATCATCTGTTCGATATCCTATTTAAAACAAATGGAAAAGATATAAAATTTGATTTAACGTAATGCAGTTCTGATACCTACACGGGCTACTGAATATGGGCATACGAATGTGCTATGAGGGGTATCGTGCCCACTAATCGGCACTACGGCCTAACCGCAAGGCTTCTGTTGCGTGCAAGCCTTCGTGTTGTTCGTACCACCCTGTAAACTAACCACAGCAGTCTTATACTATTATATAGTCGGTAAAAAAGATATTTAACCCCAAGCATGGGATTTACTGGAAAAGATTTACTCAAAACATAGCACGTCTGTTGTGCTGTACATATTAAAATCTAGATCTCATTTGAAGATACATTATGTAAGATTCAGATAAAGAGATAGCCATTCTTGCTATACTAGTTCGAAAATAGATAATGTAAAATACTCTATTGCGAGCGAAGATATTAGCCTAGAAGGTTTGACAAGACGTGTGCAATAATCTCTACCACGGTACTGGTTGTTTAAAGCCAAGTCTCGCTCCTCCATTTTTAGCTTAAATCAAAATATGACTGAACTGTTCTAATCTATTTAATATCGGAGAAATCGGATGTCACCGAGAGTTGGTTATGTTCTGGATAAGTTAATTGATGTCTAAGTAATAATTTAGAAAGCATTTCGGGCCAAAACAAAGACCTACAATAGGCAGATTTAGCTCTTGCATACTGTATGTTTAACTTTCAACAAGTACTGTAAACATTTTGATCTTTTATTGTATATTGGCATTGAGAAATTCGGATACATGAGTTTGAGATGGTAGTGTATGTCCAAATCAAAAACACATTAAAGTATTGTTTTGATAAATCAACCTAATAGTTGACCAACATTCCGAGGTTTAAAAGGGTTAGATATTCTTGATTTGTGTTCTTAAAATATAGTTTAGATATACAGTACCCAACCCTAGCCATCCTTCACATTCCTTTTGTTTTCTTACAAGCGGAATTTTGTTTATTGCCTGTGGAAGCGTCTGCTTCAACTCCAAGGGGTAATTGGTTTCTGGAAATATTATAAGTGGATATAGTTCTTTTTAATAATGAACAAGCATTTTAAATGTTCGAATAGATCTCTAAATTTACCCAAAACTACCCTGACGTGGCATTCGCAATGAACAAAAAAAAAGGTTAAAAACAAATAATTATATTTATCAAACTGTGTTTTTAGCATTTATGAGTGAATTATTCCGAAAATAATTTAACAAACGCTTCCAATGCATGAAAATAAAACGCCCCCATTCCATTCTCCTTTAAGCAAATTCGCTTTAGTTAAGTTGTTGCAAATCTTAAAGAAAGGCATGCCACGTTATGCTATTTTGGAAATAGGTTGCTAATATCATATTCGCCACCTCAGTAACATAGACAAACTAAAAATTTAAAATCTGACGAAATGATTCGTCATTTTGTCAGAACTCATTGGTGCAGACATTTTGATATTCGTCACTTGATCGTCTGTGTTATAGAAAATCCAGCAGCTTGCCATAAATGCAGATTAGCCAGAAAGTACATAGCACTGAATTATACGTTTTGGCAGTAATAACTCAAAATTGAAAAATATGCAGATTCAACGGTTCGACAGAAACGTGATGAAATATGGGACAATCGGGTTATTTTAGGCTCACTGTGCACATAATAACACCTAAACTAGTTTTGTTGTCTCCAAAATGTTTATGTTTTAGAATTAACGGATAAATCAGAATGAACTTATTAATATTCATGAGCTTTCTATGATGCATTATCCAATTACTCGTAGGATACCTGGCTTTACACGGTCATAAATTTGTCTGTGGTCCAGATTTGACAGCCTACACCATTCACGTGGTCGTGTTAGGTATACGTCAACATGGAAATGTGGTCGTATATTGCCCTCGACCCCGCCCGTCCGCCCGACTATCAATCAGTCCATCAGTCGTCCGCAATCTACAGGCTACGTTTATCATTTGATTGTTTTTAAATTGAAATATGATGCTAACATTAGTAAGATGAATAGTGAAATGAAGAAGCCTTTTTAATTTCAATAATTTAATTTCTTCTGTAGTCATTATGGCCATTGTTTCACGTTGTTGCATCTCGTGGACGCTAAAACGACAGAAATTATCAACCGATCCGTATGAAATGTATATGCATCATTTAAATTAGTAAAACAAAGACTCCTATTGAATTTCAGCAACTTCCGTTAATTACATCTAGATCTGTATGAAATTTATATGCATCATTTAAATTTGGGAAACGAAGAATCCTATTGAATTTGAGCAATTTCAGTTATTTAAGCCGTTATTTATGGCCATTGTTTTACTTGTGAATGCTCTAACGACAACAGTTATTATCCGATCTGTCTATGAAATTCATATGTATCGTTTAAATTAATAAAACGAACAAGCCTATTGAGTTTCAGCAAATTTCCGTTAATCACATCTAGAGTTATGGGCCTTGTTTCACTTTGTTGAATCTTGTAAACGCTCGAACGACAAAAGTTTCACCCAATTTGTATGAAATTCATATGCTTTATTTAAATTAGGGAAATGAAGAATCCTAGTTAATGTCATAAATTTATGTCAATTACGTCTAGAGTTATGGCCCTTGTTTAATTTTGTTGAACCCTGAGAACGTTCGTACATGAATTGGTAAAAAGAAAGGGCCTCTCGAATTTTACCAATTTCTGTAGATTACTTCAAGAGTTACGGACCAAGTTTTAGTTTTTAGAACCTTATAAACCCTCAAACGACAAAAATTATACTGTAATCTGTATACAATTGTCTATTAAATGTCCCTAATTACACCAAAAAAAAAATACGCGACAACCCTTGTCGACCGCCCGGACGATTTAGCTGCTGTGTGCGTATACATACATATATACATACATACGTAAACAATGGTACCTCCATGCTAAATCAAAATACACCTAAATGGTCTTTAACAGTAGGAGGAAACTGACGGACCCAGAGAAAACCCACGGGAATGGACAAACGATCTCCCCCTTGCCACGTACAAGCGGCGAATCGATACCGCGCCAGTTGATTCAATGACAATCCTTATGATCAATTGCGAACGCGTTAACCATTCTTTTCCAACTGAGCTAAAGAAAGCTAATATGTACGTCATGCAGTGTGCTACGAGGGCCTACTCTTACTTCGAATTCCCACGGTAAAGGGTTCTTGTACTGGATGTCAATGTATGCGAAAGAGAGAGAGAGAGAGAGAGAGAGAGACTCAACCCACTCGGTTGGACAGACGACCCTAATCATTGTCACGTTCAAGCGGTGAATCCAAACCAATGTGTACACGGGGCCCCGTTATTTTGTCCCATCCGCACCACTACATGTTATCCGTTGCCAGACCCCCCGTCCTCCATCTACACAACGGACAAGGCGGATATCTCAAGATAAATTCCGATGCAGATCGATGAATCTAGAGAGCAAACGTCCTACTCACTGAGCTACCGTATCCACCACTTAAACCGATTCCGGTAAATGAACCTTGTTTTTTTATCTATAACATTGAACGGCTATGTGTTGTCCCTTGCCAGGCCTTCCGCCCTACACCACTGACAAGCAGTTGACCTCGTCATTTTTAATCCCATTCGAACGACTATACGTTGTCCCTTGTCAGACACCCCATCCTAAAGTACTGACAAAACCACGCATCAAAATATCCGATGAACGTTGTTGAAGTTGGAGAGCGAAGAAAGATTTGAGTGAAGCCTTAAATCGATTCCAGAATACAAAAATATCTGTGCAAGAAGAGATTAAAATTATTTTAGACTATTTAATTGCCTAAAACTTCAAACATTTCCGTTTATTATAATCCATTTCAAAATACAAATGTCGATACGGTAGTCAGTGGACATGCGTATAAACTTCACTTCCGAGGCGAGAAGACGAGAAGTCGAGATTGTTACGAAGCGAGGGAACGAGAACACGAGAGGACGAGATAAGCTCAAAGGCGAGAGAACACGAGAAGACGAGATTTTTCAAAGGCGAGAACACGAGAAGTCGAGGGCGAGAAGACGGCCTACTATTATATCGAATTCCAACTGCCAGGGATCTTTTACGTGCACTTCAATTCGTACACAGGACCTCGGTTTTTCGTCCCATCCAAACGGCTAGGCAACTGTCCCTGTCAGACCCTCCTTCTGCATCACTGACAAGGGGAAATCACGCCGGAAAATCGGGATGAACTTTCTCGGCACATGCAGGGATCGAACCCCCGATCCCAAGGCTAGCGAACCAGCGCCTTATCCACGCATTTGGAGATATTATGCGACCGAAACATATTAGCTGTTATCCAAAATTTTAGTACGACTTAAACACCTTCTTGTTTGATATTATGTTGGTTAAACTGGCCCGTAGCTAGCCGATGGGGCTTCTGGGGGCGCCAATGTACCTACACTTAACCGTCCACGGCGAACGGTATCGTGGACATGCCTGCCCAGAACATTTTGGAAATAATGACGTACAATTTCAGTATGAATTTCATATGAACCGTATACAAATTTGAAGGAAAGAATACGACTTTAACATACCTATAATACCGAAAAGTTCGCAATCGGCACCTAAGCGCTCATAGTGTCGTCTTGGGCGACCCACCAATCTCGGCATTGTGTGCGCCCCTCCGGGGTGAGGCACCATACACGCTGTTTTGGGCGATTAATTCATTCGGGGGTATCAAACCAATCTCATTGTGGGCGCCCAGCCAATTATATTATTATGGGCATCCATATGATGTCGTCGAGGGCAATCCACCAATCTCGGTATTATGGACACCCCTCCGCAATGAGGCACCATACCAATCATGTCGTTTTTGGCGCTCTAACCAATCTTACTCGGCATTATGCATAATGTGCGTTCCAACAATCACATAATCAATGTTAGTACCCATTAGCGTGGATTAGGCCATGGGAAAATTGATATTCAAATCGCGCACCGTTACTTTAAAAATATCACATGTACTGAATTTAATTAGCAGAGCATATATTACAAAATGAATTTAACTACAGCCCCGTTGTGTTTGTGCGAACATATAATAATCAAATAGTAGCGTACTATGGGCCAGAAACTGAGTATGACGTCATCTTGGAGTTGTGACGTCATATCAAAACGCGAAATCCGTCAATCGAGGCGCAATTGTCCAAGGAACCACCATGCCTAGTTATATGTCAATCGTACATGCATGTATTGACCGAGGCTGGGGCTTTTTTTTCGAAAAGCGCAACTTACAAGAACAACAATTACAAGATCAGTAGCGCCAGGGGGTCAATTACTGGTCCTAATAATATTGCGTGTGTTATTTGCGATTTTTAAATTTAAATCACATAGTGTGATGGAGAAAAACACAAAATGTGGCTTATCCAATGTTTTTAATGATTAAATAGTTGGATTTTACGCATACAGTTGATAATTATGATTTTTTTTACAGTTGCTATGGAAACCAGGGGAAATAACTATTATAGCCCGTTTTGAAAATTGCCCAAGAACCGATTTCATAATGTCGAAAAAATTACCTTTCCAACCATACCAAAAAACCTTTGTTCTACCATAGGTAGGGGTATCGGAAAAAATATGGGCTTAAACCGCTAGCCTAATAATCATATATGTCGTCATGATATATATATAACTTCCCAAACTTACCCTAAAGTAACATGATATATTTATATATATAACATCAAGGTAACATGATATATGTATATATATAACATCAAGGTAGCATGATATATTTATGTATACTTATAAAAACAATGTCACTAAGTTAGCTTGATATATATACATGTATGTATAACTTTGTTTACATTGAAAAATTAAATTTCATTGGCAATTGTAAATATATTTTCATTATAGGGGCCATCCACAAAGTACATACGCTCAAAATGGGTAAAATTCAGACCCCCCCTCCCCCCCTGCACGCATTTGGCATAACCCCCTCCCCCCTGTACGCAATCCCGGGAAAACAATCGTATAAATCAGGAGGAGTCAGATATATAATTAAACGGATTTTAACTAGTGTTTAACCCTTGGACCGGGAATCGCAAGTAATTGAGTAAAAGCCATCTCGCGATGTGTTTGCGCATGTCAGCGTGCGTTGAATTCTTGGCCAGGTCAAAGGTCTATAATAATAATAATAATAATCTCGTCATTTTACAAGGGTAGCAAATAAGGCCTAACGTGTGGATCCAAAGGCCGTCTTTTGTACTAAACAGGTAGAGCATGGCATAGCGCTGACAAGGCAGTCTGAGACGAAGCAGAAGATGCCCCCTTCTCCAAAATAGCGTCAAACGAAGTTTGATTCATTCGCCATCCGAAGTTTGATTCATTCGTCTAAGCGAATGTCTGAACCAGCGAATACCGTTGTGAAAACATCTATACTGATACATATACAATGACTATATAACAATAATATCAGGAAAGCAGCACGCGAGGGAAGTGCGCATGTCCCGAAATTAGAGTTAAAAATAAAAAAATCAAGCGTACGTATGTTTTGCCAATGACCCCCCTCCCCCCCCCCTGTACGCACCTGTACGCTTTTGGCGTGACCCCCCTTCAAGCGTACATACTTTATGGATGGCCCCATACTGAAAAAAGATTTGTAAATTGTGTAATTTGTTCTGATCCGGTTTGTATATACAAATATGCTTATATGTATATATTTGCAAATAAACTATAGTGTATATTATTAAAAATAGAATTAAAGTCATTGACTTACTTGACTAAGGTTATGCTTGCGATGAAATACTTCAGAAAAAACCCTCAAAAGTAAAACCTTCGCCAGTCTAGCCCGGTTTCTCTTTTTCTCTGGTTATTTTCTTCCGCCTTTCTTTAACAGTCTTGTATTTTATCTTTCACTCAATCTTTGTCTTGAAACACAGAACAATTAATTTTGACTGCATTTAAACCAGGCCCGTAGCCAGGAAGTTGTTTTTGGGGGGGCAAAGATGTTTTCGGGAGGGCCAACTAGCATAGGCATCTGCATGAATTTTGCGGTAAAGGCCAATTTTGACAGGGTTTGGCATGTCGGACTCTGTCACAAGCTGGATGCTGCGGTGATTCGAGGAGATCTACTACTCTGGTTCGTAGATTATTTAAATAACAGACAACAATGTGTAACCATCAGTGGCACCTCTTCGGACCCCAGAAGCATCCCTGCTGGTGTTCCACAGGGATCTGCACTAGGCCCTCTCTTATTCTTAATATACATAAATGATATTGTGAACAATATAAATTCAAACATTAGATTATTTGCTGACGATACATCTTTATACTTAAAAATTAAAGACCCAGAGGCAAATGCGACTACCATTAACGATGACTTAAACCGAATCAAAACTTGGGCTGAGACATGGCTGGTAACGTTTAACCCCCTAAAAACAGAGACACTGACTATTACTACTAAACCCCACATAGTTAACCCACCATTATTTATGAACCAGGTACAAGTTAAAGAAGTAAGTGAACACAGACATCTAGGCCTAATCTTCCAAACAAACTGTAACTGGCTGGTAACGTTTAACCCCCTAAAAACAGAGACACTGACTATTACTACTAAACCCCACATAGTTAACCCACCATTATTTATGAACCAGGTACAAGTCAAAGAAGTAAGTGAACACAGACATCTAGGCCTAATCTTCCAAACAAACTGTAAATGGAATAACCATATAGATAGCATGATAAGCAAAGTATCCAAACTATTAAATTGCCTTCAATCTCTAAAATATAGACTGAATAGAAAATCTTTAAATACAATATATTGTTATTTTATCCTTTAACTAGAATCCCTACAATTAGATGAACTGTGCACTATATGTGGGGCAGTAAGAGGTACCAGCCATGCCTTACTCTATAAAGAAACTGTGTTTGTTCCACTCTCGGAAGGACGTCGACGTCATAAATTAAAACTAATGTATAAAATTATAAACACCCTCGTGCCATCATATCTTTCTGACCTATTTGAACTGTCCCCTATCCCTATCAATTATAACCTTAGAAAAAAAGATAAACTAAAGGAAACAAGATGCAGAACCGAAATTTTCTCCGAGTCCTTCATCCTTCCGGTATACGAGAATGGAACAAACTTAAGTTGAAATTAGAAACTCTCGATTTGTTGCTTTCTTTGGAAACTCACTTCATAAATTAGATACCATCGTCCCATCATACTACTATCAATGGATACGAAAAATACAAATAATCCACAGTAAACTAAGATTATACTGCTCGAACTTACAAGGCCACATATTCTCAGACACGTCGATGACAGTCCTGGATACCTCTGTGGTTTCAAATTAGAAGATACCGAACACTATTTACTTATATGCCCCTTACATTCAGATGCAAGAAAACAGACAATCGACAACCTCCAACACAATCATAAAACAGTCAGTTGTCTTCTGTACGGGTCAACAAAATTTAGTCCTGAGATAAACATACTTATTTTCAAAGAGGTCCAACAATTTATTTTCCTATCAAAAAGATTTAAATCCCCATAAACATCTATTAAGTCTCTATTTTATTCATGATGTGTCATAATATATGCTCTATATTTATGTAAATGTGTATGTATGTATGTAAATATTTATAATGTGTACATGTATCTATATCAGAGAAAGGGGTTACACATAGGCATAGCCTGTTCCCCAATCCGAATTTAGATTTAATGAATAAAAATATTGTTTACAAAAAAACCAAAAAAAAATTCTTGTGATATTGGGGGGGCAAGACTCAGTATTGGGAGGGCAGTTGCCCCCCCGTGCCACCCCCTGGCTACGGGCCTGATTTAAACTGGGGTTTTTTTTGTGGGGGGGGGGGGGGATGGCCAAATGGTTAGCATGTGTGTGCTGTATCATAAAGCCTGTCATTGAGTCAACTGACATGATTTCGAATTCCCGGTTGTACGTCACAGGGAGTAGGGTCACCTGTCCTACGCCGTTGGTTTTTTCTGGGTCCTCCAATTTGCTCCCACTGCTAAAGACCCCTAGGCGCAAGCAAATTATTGAAATAAAATTAAAACAATATGTTAGTCCCGAAATGACTGAAGGTTGTGATGCATGAGAAATTAATCTTGTAATCACATGAAATAAAGATACCGGTATATTTAAACCTGTAATCATATGAAATAAAGATATATATGAACCTGTTATCACATCAAATAAAGATACCGGTGAATCATTATATACCGATAGTCCTTGACTTTATTATTTCAATAATCATTCCTTCATAAATATAAGTTTGATATATAAGTACAAATGTATAATAAATATAAACATATATTAACTAATAAAAAATAAATACATATATAAAAAAAAAATAAAAAAAAAATTATTATCCACAATATTGCGATCCAGGAGATATATATCATCTGATAAGCTGTGATTAAATATCAGTAATTTATTTTTTATTTCAAATTAATTATTACATCAAAACAGCTCACCATTAAAATTTATTAGTAAACTGAATTCACTAATTTGCCCAAACTAGTCTACTGATAGTGGGGAATGTTCACCAGTAACAATAATTAGAGTGAGACTAATTAATTAAAACAGACTAGGCCTATAGTCCTTCGACAACGGCCTACGTACTAACCTCCTAATCCTTTATCAAAACAATCAAATATGGGGCATTAATCAACAATTATGGTCAGATGTCTTGAACATTTTTTATTTGAGGCTATCATTACTTGGGCAAAGCATCAATGATCGTGCCAACTATAGCACAGTCTGCACAGACCACGTCGATGGCACAATATTATTGCAGCTAACTGAATGAACTGACAATGAGTTATTCGTTTTGTTTTGATCCACGTTTAAAATGGAGATACAACCTTAAAACCGGAAGTGATATTAGTTAACTGTGATTATGTTGATTCGTCTTTGTAATAAAAGCATCGTTTCCAATTTCACGAGAGACTTTTACAAACCTAAACAATCGGGAGAAAGTTATTTTTGTTGAGTTAACTAGAAAAATAAAGTCAAGGTGAATCAGAAGAAAGGTATTCGAACTATAAAATTGATAAAACCTAAGAAACGAATAATCAGCTGCATTCCAACAAATACAAAATAAATAATCGACATGGTAAGAAAGATATAATTTTATTGTTTCAAATCCTGTGATATAATCACCCCTAGTTATTATCCATAATATAAGAAATTAAAAACACAAATTTAAATTCAGTAATGATCCTTTCAAGCTTTCAATGACAATGGGTGCTAGTTAACTCATCCACAAGCAAACTCGTCCACAGCTGTTGGTTAAGTCGTCCACAACTGAGGGTTAAGTGGTCAACAACTACTGTCTAAACTATGTTATTTTATAAACAGATTTCTTCGATTATGAACAAACTATAAACTTACCTATGTGTTTGAAATCAACTCCCGTTAAAAAAAATCTATTGCACAATTAAATACATGTACCACAACTAATTTTATTTAACCGGAGTTGATTTCAAACACACAGGTAAGTTTATAATAACCAAAGTTAAATAGTTTGTTCATAATCAAAGAAATCCGTTTATAAAATAACATAATTATGTTTTGGAATAAATGAAATTTTCGCTTTAAATGATGTCCTTTTGTCTGTATGCAAAGGAGTTGCTTTAAATACCCTTACATACATACAGTCAAGAGGCAGAGAAGGAAAAAGAGACATGAAAGAGATAGAATGAAAAATATACAACAGATGAGATAAGATAGGAGATAGGATAAGACATTTTAGTAGCCTGTTGATATGATGTTGAACTGTATATAAAGAAATATTGAAACAGATTTCGACTTAGACTTTAATTTACAGTGACCCCCTTCGCCAAAATACTTCACCAGTGATCAGCTACATACACGCCCAATCCTAGCTCATCTTTTGTATGTCATACTTGTCGATTTCCTACTGTATATATACGTCGTGTAGCTGCAATCTATAAGCTTATCAAACATGTATGTTTGCGTTTAAAATCTAGATATCATCAACTTGAAATTTATACTAGACGCTGAATACTCAAGTTTCTTGATTGAACCTGCATCGATATTGCATAAATATCGGACACATATTTATCATTGCTACTCGCATAAACCCAAAGGACCACTCGGGCCAATTAAATTACATTATAAGGCCTGACTAATTCTTTTTAAAAATATAATACAGACAATATGTTATTTATGATTAAATCACAATACAAAGCGGCAAATAATTTATAGGTGAATATATTCATAGCTTAATTGTTTTTCTGTGATGTGGTTCATGATGAAACAATACCATGGGTAAGTACATAACGCTTTATTATTTCAAAGAAAGCAGATGCATGTTAAAACAAACACAATTATTATTTATTAAAACAACAATTAAAACAAATAGTGTATTAATTATAGCCGTGATTAAGAATTGAAAGGGGGTGTGTTGGTAACACGTCATTTGGGACTCACGCCTAACGAGAATGCATTGAAAAAAGAAGAAATTTCCATATTGATATTACACAAAAATAGTAATAGTAGTAATTCACACACAAATGATATGTTTAAACTAAAATGGATTCAGCATACGACTAAATTTACTTTGGTTACATTTGTGGAGACTTGTTGTGTTCTATTTGTATGCAGAAAGCGGGCAGTCATGATTTATTCAAAGATCAAAGATGTATTGGATCAAACAGAAGCGTGCCATGCACGATTTGGGGACTTAATGCAGTCATAGAAATATATTTCTATGATACAGTGCTCTATTTTTAGACCACATGGTTTATTATAATTGCAAAGGAAACTTGGTTGACCTGTTATGAATAACCAGCAAGCTTGTATTGTTTTATTTTACCGAATTATCAAAATTACCGTTAACTGTACTAATTACTTGGATTAGCCTATAAACCGGACGGCCGATTGTCACTAAGGTATGTTTGCCATGTGTTTGTAGCCGAAAAGCAAGTTAATTGTCGATATTGGCGTATATGCAGTAGAAAATCTGGTAGTGGAACGTACAAAGGAATGTATTCATTCAAAAGTGTACTCAAAATAAGTAAATTATAACAGGGTGAAGGCGAGAATTAACACTCATGTGGCCATTGTATAAATATATGACATGCGCATGCAACGTAGCCTACACGTCTGCGCGTGTGTGAAATGGCTTTATTTATTATCCGTTTCCATCGAAAAGAAATGAGCGGCAAACAGTAGATGTATATTGCCACAGTGGAGATTTGTCGTAAGAATATCTCTTTGGTTGATTGCATGTAAATGTACAGGAATCTATGGAAACGGAATTTGTAAAATAACAAATAATACATGGCGCTGTCACTTTTGTGACTTGCGCAGTATACCCTCTCCCACCCATATTTTTTTAATACGTCATAAAACATTATTATCCTATATTCGTTTGACAGTCAAGATTTGCTAAATACTTTCGCCAAGTAACACGTAGCGTAAGAATATATAGTCCCCGTGTCAAACCAATAATCGCGGGTTTCTGACCACGTGATTTGCGGAGGGATTTATGGCAGTGACTGTGTGCGATATGGAGGGTTTATTGAGATAAACTAAAGCTGCCAGTAATGAAGTATTGTGTAAAATTCATCGTATATAATTTAAAGTTTGGATTTGATAGCAGCCAGCAAGATAAAATGATACGTTTACAAAATTGTAAGTCATCATTGTTTGCATACACGTACATTGTGGCACCACGTTATACATGTACAGAAATACAAATAAAAAAAATACGACCATAGATGCCTCGCCCACGGTTAACACATCGTGTATTCAACTTAAATGAATAACATTTTTCGTCAAAATGCTTACATCGGGATGATATCTGCACTCAAGTGATTCTCCGTGTTCCACCGCAATACACCCTAATTCACCGCGAAACACCCTATTTCGCAGCGATTTGGCAAGCTGGCGTTCCGCTAGCGATTCTCCAAAGATCCGCGGTGGAATAGAGCGTTTTTCCTCTGTGTTTCTGGTCCAAAACTCCAGAACTGTATTGTAGGGTCGCGAATTCCTTGTGGGAAGCACGGCAAAACACGATGTGTCTTTAGAGAAACACGGTGAATTCCTAGAGAAACACTGTGAAAAATCGCTGTGGAATCAAGCGTAAATTTACCGTGAAATCTAAGAGATTTTCGAGAGTTTTTTTTTCGCAGCGTCGCCGCGATTTCAGTTCATAAAATCTGGGAGGAACTGTAAGGTCTTGTATAAAAACTAAACTCCTTCCAAAAGTAGACAATCAATGTCAAAATAAGAACGGTTTCTAAATCTACACAGTAGCACAAAATGGACGATTTTTGATGAATCTTGATGGTATTTGGCACATTCTTGACGTGTATTAGATTCTAGATGATTAGGGTAGTTTATTACCTTTTTTCGTAAAAACTTGTAGATTCCCGGTCCCTAGTGTAATGATGTTATAACTTTTATATATTACAGGAAACTAATGATGTTAAAACATTCATATATTACAGGAAACTAATGATGTTATAACTTTTATATATTACAGGAAACTAATGATGTTATAACTTTTATATATTACAGGAAATTAACGATGTTATAACTTTTCATCAGTGTACAATATGTGATGAGATTTTCCAACAACTTGATGATTTAGAAAAACACAATAAAATGCATGTTAAAGAAGAGAAAACTGATGATATAGATGAATATTGTCATGTTAAAGAAGTGAAAACCGAAGATATTCATCAGTGTAATTTATGTGATCAAGAATTTAAATCGGATATTGACTTAGAGAAACATTGTAAAATACATATTGAAGAAGAGTTGAAAACTTATAATGTAGGCCTACAATCAGCCGACAGCCATGGTAGTTATGTAGGCCTACAATCAGCTGACAGATATGCTGAAGCAAAATGTTATAAATGTGATGTTTGTGGTAAATCTTTTATTCGTAATAATGGCCTTCAAATACACATGAGAATTCATACTGGAGAGAAACCTTATAAATGTGATGTTTGTAATAAATCATTCACACGGAGTGGAAGCCTGCAGAAACACATGAGGACTCATACTGGAGAGAAACCTTATCAATGTGATGTTTGTGGTAAATCTTTCACTGAAACTTGTAGTCTACAGAAACACATGAGAACTCATACTGGAGAAAAACCTTATAAATGTGATGTTTGTAATAAATCATTCACACAGAGTGGAATCCTCCAGAAACACATGAGGACTCATACTGGAGAAAAACCTTATAAATGTGATGTTTGTAGGAAATCATTTTCTGAAACTGGTAAACTAAAGAATCACTTGAGGACTCATACTGGAGAAAAACCTTATAAATGTGATGTTTGTAATAAATCATTCACACTGCTTGGAATCCTCCAGAAACACACGAGGACTCATACTGGAGAGAAACCATATAAATGTGATGTTTGTACTAAATCATATACCCAGAATGGTCATCTGCACTCTCACATGCGAATTCATACTGGAGAGAAACCTTATAAATGTGTTGTTTGTAAAAAATCATTTAGTGATAGTAGTAGTCTACAGAAACACATGAGGACTCATACTGGAGAAAAACCTTATAAATGTGATGTTTGTAATAAATCATTCACACGGAGTGGAATCCTCCAGAAACACATGAGGACTCATACTGGAGAGAAACCATATAAATGTGATGTTTGTACTAAATTATTTGCTTATAGTTGTAGTCTACGGTTACACATGACAACTCATACAGGAGAAAAACCTTATCAATGTGATGTTTGTAATAAATCATTCACGCAGCGTGGAACCCTACGGAAACACATGAGAACTCATACTGGAGAGAAACCTTATCAATGATGAGAGTGAGAGATATATTGGGTTTAAAGTAGCTTACTCAATATCATCCAAGGTCTTTGACATTGAAAACACAATTATTTGTTGATTAAAGTCAACAATGATGTTGTGATCTTACCGGGGCAAAGATGGGCTTCTGGGTCTGTATTCAATGGATATCTTAAGTCTGGGTCCATATTCAAAGAATATCTTAAGTCTAAGATAGTCATTTAACTACTAGCTTTCACTTAAATATACGTAACTTCCTGTAAGTTAAGGGCAAGTGGTATTCAAAGGCACAGTAAAGCAGTGTTGGGATTTCGGCCGTATATTCCGGAAGTGTCCGAATTTTTTCCCCAAACGCACTCTATTGTCCGACCGTGAATATGCCCATTCGGACATCAAGACATGGTGAATAATATTCAAAATTCCAAAATTAATATATAGTGTACTGACTAGTACTAAGATATAACTACCACTCAACCCGATTATCGTTGACAATACACTCAATTTATTAGGTAATTAAGTGATCAACGTATTTATCGTGTTAAACCGCCTATAAACCTTACCTTGATTAACAACTTAATCTGCCTCGATTGACTGACTTAATCCTTTGTCAGAAAATTCATCAATCTAATCTTAAACAGAATTCATTGCTTTCTCTTTGTCGGACCATTCATCAATCCAATAAGAATGATTATAATTTTAATCCACCTATTTTCCTCGTGGTTTCTCAATTGTCGAATATTTTAATCGCATTGATGTGAGCCGACAGCATTTATAAATTAATCATAGATGTCACATATCGAAAGAGTATATTAACACCCTATATCAACGGACAGTCATTTTGTCTTCGATGATATCTTTTACGCCTTTTAAGAATCCATATAGATATTCTCATCCAAAGCTGCGTGTTGTTAGTCACGTAGGCATTAGTCTCTATTATCCAGAAAAATATTCTACGTACATGTTAAAGACTAGGAGGTTTGGGGTGACCGAGACTAGTACGCCACTTGCTTAAGGTGGTTGATGCTATACCGCATCCAACAAAAAAACAAAAAGGGGAGGAGCTACCAATAGCTAGATAAGCAGAAATTCTAACTTATTTGTAGGCGGAAAATAAGAAGTATGTCAATCATTCTGCTGTGTTGAGTATGATGCCTGTAACACTTTGCCGTGACTACGAAAGAATGTTATTCGCTGAAGTGAGCTGTAGAAATATTTCTCAGATACGAAAGATCCAGTATTGTGCGTTAGCTATGCCCTTTTGCGAGTGATTTAACTATTTCGGAAGTTCTGCATTCTTTTCTGCCCAATAAACGGAGACACATAATTCTAAAGGAATATTATGGTTGTGGATTTGATGCCGAAGCAGGACCGACAAGCTTTCATCCAACGTATTACAAAAATTTACTGACATAAATTTGAATGCCGCACAGGAAATAAGTGTGGAAAATAGCGAGGTTCGCCAATTTTTTATTACGTACGGGATTTGAATATTTTGTTGACATGTGATTTTTAATTGTTGTATGAATTGAATGCGGTACGGGAATTAGGTGTGAAAAATATGCGGTTTACCACTTTTTTATTACGTACGTGATTTGAATATTTTGTTGACGTGTGATTTTTAATTGTATGAATTGAATACTGTGCGGGAGTCGGGAATTAAATATGAAAAATAGCAAGGTTCACCTATTTTTATTACGTATGGGATTTGAATATTTTGACATGTGACTTTTAATTGTGGTACAAATTCTCGTCTGCTTAAATGACAATAAGAGTTATGCCCCTTCATTTTTGGTAAAATGTCCGATAAGAAATTTTTTGAAATCCCAACACTGAAGTAAAGTATCAAATTTTCCCTTAAAGTTAAGCTGCCTTAACTTTTAAGTGTTAGTCTTTAAGTGGTATTCAAAGGCCAGTTTAAGTGAGAAATATTCACTCAACTTTAAGTGACCTATGGGAGGTACCTTAAAGTTAAGTGAGATTATAATGCCTTCTTTTAACGCTGAAGTAGTAGTCCCTTAGTGGCGATTTTAAAAGTTAGGAGATTTCAGATTAAAATAAGCTGGTCTCAAATTTCTTTTTTCGTCGGCAGCTTTGATGTTGTGGTGCCATGATAGAGTAAAGGGTTATTACCACCGAGTTAAGGATATCTTTTTTTGATCAGCTATCATGTTCGTATACATGCTTAATTATATTTCCATGATTGTCATATAATAAAGTTAAATTTATTTGTGATGACAAGGCTTTATAGATTTTTAGAAATTATTTATACTAACTACGACTAGAAGCAAGGCATGATTTATTTTTTACAACTCATTCCCATATATACATAATCGGTAGTATTTATTTAGGTAAAATATAATGCACCATGCATCTTTCGTACACACAGTGCACCGTCAATGCCAGGCCTATGAATGTCTATGAATTTCTCAAAACAAAACACTCCGGTCTAACCTAGAATGAATGAATGAAATGGGGTTTAATGTCCTACTGTTATGCACTTAACCTGAGCTAATTATAAATAAAACACTGTATGATTTGTCCAGTCTAACTTAGAAGGCAGAGGTTATTGTGTATGGCTAATATGCTGTTTTATATTTGTGATACATTGTTAAAAAATTCAAGTTTACAATATCCATCATTATATTATCACTATTTAAGAACGAGGCTAGACATTTTCATGTCATCTCAAACTGTGACCTCATTCTTAGCCAGAGAGCATGCACAATAGATACTATTGGTGTAGGCTAGAATAACCAGACGCTAGAGATTGTTTTTTGATTGAAACTTCCCTGTCTAGCCTTACTACTTGATGTAATCCCTGTCTAGCCTTACTAGATGTAATCATTGTCTAGCCTTACTACTAGATGTTATCCCTGTCTAGCCTTACTACTTGATGTAATCCCTGTCTAGCCTTACTACTTGATGTAATCCTTGTCTAGCCTTACTTATTGATGTAATCCCTGTCTAGCCTTACTACTTGATGTAATCCTTGTCTAACCTTACTACTTGATGTAATCCTTGTCTAACCTTACTACTTGATGTAATCCCTGTCTAGCCTTACTTATTGATGTAATCCCTGTCTAGCCTTACTTATTGATGTAATTCCTGTCTAGCCTTACTACTTGATGTAATCCTTGTCTAACCTTACTACTTGATGTAATCCTTGTCTAACCTTACTACTTGATGTAATCCCTGTCTAGCCTTACTTATTGATGTAATCCCTGTCTAGCCTTACTACTTGATGTAATCCCTGTCTAACCTTACTACTTGATGTTATCGTTACTAATTGATGCACAGGCACTTTAAGGGATTAAAATAAAACCTCTTACTACTGATTGACTATATATCATAGTATATAAGATGGTGTATCACCTGCCATAACGTAAATCAGCTCCCATTTTGTTTTGATCTGCTATCATCTCACACTAGTTCTAACACTTCTCATCGTATGGAATGAATGAATAAATGGGGTTTAACGTCCTACTGTTGTGCACTTGACCTGAGCTAATTGAAGACAGGCATACGCCATACAGTGTGCTATGAGGGAAATTTTGCCCAGGCAGCGGCGCTACGGCCTACTCTTATATCGAATTCCAACTGCCAAGGGATCTTTTACGTGCACTCCAATGTGTACACAGGGACCTCGGTTTTTCGTCCCATCCAAACGACTAGGCAGCTGTCCTTGTCAGACCCTCCTTCTGTATCACTGACAAGGGGAAATCACGTCGGAAAATCGAGATGAACTTTCTCGGCCAATGCAGGGATCGAACACTCGACCTCCAGGCTAGCGAACCAACGCCTTATCCACTTAGCCACTGTGATCCCCTAATCGTATGGACTTACCCTAAGTTAGCACGATACTTTATTTGATCATTAAACACCTTATGATGTAATTAACATTGGTCATTTTACAGCGTTATAAATTACAAATCAAACTTGAACCGTGATCACTGGGATATAGACTAGCGGCCAAGGCCCCAAAAGGGGCTTAAATGGCGAGATACCCCTACCCGAGGTAGAACAAAACCTTTTGGGTATTTTTTGATAGTTTCACATCGCTGGAACTCAAAACTGGTTCTTGGGCAAATTTTCAACATGGCCCAATATATTTTTTTGCACTTTTACCAATGGGCAGGGTTTCTTTAATGATAATAGGTTTGATGGGGGTAGGGATAGACATTTGGCTCTTGTTATTTGGTGCTGAATAAAATTTGATAATAATTTACTATCATCTGAAAGATTAATGTCTGACCAGGTCATTTTTTTTGTCAAAACTTCTAAATTTGCATATATGACGTAATTGTGATGTAATCCATTGCAACCGATCAATATATTAAAAATATATTTAGACAGTAAAACTTAAATCGTCTTTTTGTTATTTTACGAAATTCCTACTGCTATAAATACTACAATGCTATTCAAAAAAGTAAATTTAACTAAAAACTTTGTCTTAAATATCATCATTAGATATTATTTTTCCATTGCACCGCCCGGCATAACATTTAGAGTGCCTGCATATGGGAAACCGTTAAATAAAGCGTCGATGAAGAGCGACGCCTGACGCATTAAGGACGGGCACGGTCGTGGGAAAGGGTTCGTCTCCGTATCTTCCGGTATGTAGCGAGCTAGGACCGACTAGGTGTACTTCGTCTTGACTGTGGTTTGACGACGAGCGCGTCTCTCAAGGCGTTGTACCTGTCTTCGCACTGTCTGCTCTGACCGAGGCTAGGGCGAACGTAGCTCCGGTGTCGTCCAAGATTGGGTGTGGGTGGTGGGAATCGGGTAACAATTTAGAGGGTTGTCGGCTCTCGTCCAGGCATGTCTTGAAACATGACCAAGCAGTCTAGCATGAGCCCTTCTCACACATTCCTTCTCAAATAAAACATGTACTACTTATACCATCACCATTTCTTGAGTTGTCGCAACCAGATAACGCGTGTACTATAGGAAACCATAGGATGGCTATTTCTCTAAGGCTTGTTGAAATTTCACGAACAGTTAGGTTTTCTTTATTGCCAGGTATCAATGTTGATATAGTTTGGTAGTACAGAACAATAACATCTGTATCATCGCTTCTAATTATTACACGAGACTGATGGTTATTCACAGTGTTAACTGCACGCAGCAAACACCGCGTGTACGCTTCCTAGTAGTTGCTATGGGCGTTCAAACGGTTTTAATATCTCTCCAAATCATAATACCTCAGGTTTTTCTCGAACATCTTGGTATACATGTATTACTTTTAAAGGTGGTCAGACCATTGTGTTTATAAAGAACGACAGTCATGGAATATGTATTATTTTATACTATTAAGAGTCTCTTCAATTGAATCAAAATTGTCAGTGACCGAATCTCTCATAGCAGGCCCCTCGGAAGTAACGGGTCTTCTATATTTAATTGTTATCATGATATATAGTGGCGATAGGAAGTGTTTGACTTCGGCGTATGACCAAGAGCATGCAAAGTCACGGTGCATTTTGAGAAATAAAATGGGGTTTAACGTCCTACTATTATGCACCTAACCTGGGCTAATAGAAGGCGGGCATACGCCATACAGTGTGCTATGAGGGAAATTTTGCCCGGGCAGCGGCGCTACGGCCTTCTCTTATATCGAATTCCAACTGCCAAGGGATCTTTTACGTGCACTCCAATTCGTACACGGGATATTTGTAGATTACTGCTACTTGAATAGCAAGAGGTCATGTGTAAACTTTGGTGAGCACATACAGGTCGAGATTCAATGGAATAGATTTACTTGAGCGACGTTTCGATTAGACTTTTTTAGGCTTTATCATGGCCGTGTTCATTGGCCCGGTTCGTGCAGAAAAGTAGGAGGAGAAACCCGATATTATATTATTGCATTTCTTAACCTGAACTGCCCATCAGATAATTTCAGATTTATGGCGATTGAGGATAGAAGAAAATATTAATTAAAACGACAGCTTGCATGTTTATTCCTCAAATCTAGTTTATAATTTAATTAAAAGTAGAAACTAACAATTAACAACCAATAAAAATGGTTGTTAGAAAAAATATTTTATTGGCTTTTTGTAACAAAACAAATTGTATTATTTCAGGTAGTAATTTCGTGTAATTATACAAACAATATTAATAAGACAACAGATGTTTGTGGATGCGTGCTATCGTATCATCTGTTCGATATCCTATTTAAAACAAATGGAAAAGATATAAAATTTGATTTAACGTAATGCAGTTCTGATACCTACACGGGCTACTGAATATGGGCATACGAATGTGCTATGAGGGGTATCGTGCCCACTAATCGGCACTACGGCCTAACCGCAAGGCTTCTGTTGCGTGCAAGCCTTCGTGTTGTTCGTACCACCCTGTAAACTAACCACAGCAGTCTTATACTATTATATAGTCGGTAAAAAAGATATTTAACCCCAAGCATGGGATTTACTGGAAATGATTTACTCAAAACATAGCACGTCTGTTGTGCTGTACATATTAAAATCTAGATCTCATTTGAAGATACATTATGTAAGATTCAGATAAAGAGATAGCCATTCTTGCTATACTAGTTCGAAAATAGATAATGTAAAATACTCTATTGCGAGCGAAGATATTAGCCTAGAAGGTTTGACAAGACGTGTGCAATAATCTCTACCACGGTACTGGTTGTTTAAAGCCAAGTCTCGCTCCTCCATTTTTAGCTTAAATCAAAATATGACTGAACTGTTCTAATCTATTTAATATCGGAGAAATCGGATGTCACCGAGAGTTGGTTATGTTCTGGATAAGTTAATTGATGTCTAAGTAATAATTTAGAAAACATTTCGGGCCAAAACAAAGACCTACAATAGGCAGATTTAGCTCTTGCATACTGTATGTTTAACTTTCAACAAGTACTGTAAACATTTTGATCTTTTATTGTATATTGGCATTGAGAAATTCGGATACATGAGTTTGAGATGGTAGTGTATGTCCAAATCAAAAACACATTAAAGTATTGTTTTGATAAATCAACCTAATAGTTGACCAACATTCCGAGGTTTAAAAGGGTTAGATATTCTTGATTTGTGTTCTTAAAATATAGTTTAGATATACAGTACCCAACTCTAGCCATCCTTCACATTCCTTTCGTTTTCTTACAAGCGGAATTTTGTTTATTGCCTGTGGAAGCGTCTGCTTCAACTCCAAGGGGTAATTGGTTTCTGGAAATATTATAAGTGGATATAGTTCTTTTTAATAATGAACGAGCATTTTAAATGTTCGAATAGATCTCTAAATTTACCCAAAACTACCCTGACGTGGCATTCGCAATGAACAAAAAAAAAGGTTAAAAACAAATAATTATATTTATCAAACTGTGTTTTTAGCATTTATGAGTGAATTATTCCGAAAATAATTTAACAAACGCTTCCAATGCATGAAAATAAAACGCCCCCATTCCATTCTCCTTTAAGCAAATTCGCTTTAGTTAAGTTGTTGCAAATCTTAAAGAAAGGCATGCCACGTTATGCTATTTTGGAAATAGGTTGCTAATATCATATTCGCCACCTCACTAACATAGACAAACTAAAAATTTAAAATCTGACGAAATGATTCGTCATTTTGTCAGAACTCATTGGTGCAGACATTTTGATATTCGTCACTTGATCGTCTGTGTTATAGAAAATCCAGCAGCTTGCCATAAATGCAGATTAGCCAGAAGGTACATAGCACTGAATTATACGTTTTGGCAGTAATAACTCAAAATTGAAAAATATGCAGATTCAACGGTTCGACAGAAACGTGATGAAATATGGGACAATCGGGTTATTTTAGGCTCACTGTGCACATAATAACACCTAAACTAGTTTTGTTGTCTCCAAAATGTTTATGTTTTAGAATTAACGGATAAATCAGAATGAACTTATTAATATTCATGAGCTTTCTATGATGCATTATCCAATTACTCGTAGGATACCTGGCTTTACACGGTCATAAATTTGTCTGTGGTCCAGATTTGACAGCCTACACCATTCACGTGGTCGTGTTAGGTATACGTCAACATGGAAATGTGGTCGTATATTGCCCTCGACCCCGCCCGTCCGCCCGACTATCAATCAGTCCATCAGTCGTCCGCAATCTACAGGCTACGTTTATCATTTGATTGTTTTTAAATTGAAATATGATGCTAACATTAGTAAGATGAATAGTGAAATGAAGAAGCCTTTTTAATTTCAATAATTTAATTTCTTCTGTAGTCATTATGGCCATTGTTTCACGTTGTTGCATCTCGTGGACGCTAAAACGACAGAAATTATCAACCGATCCGTATGAAATGTATATGCTATTAAATTAGTAAAACAAAGACTCCTATTGAATTTCAGCAACTTCCGTTAATTACATCTAGATCTGTATGAAATTTATATGCATCATTTAAATTTGGGAAACGAAGAATCCTATTGAATTTGAGCAATTTCAGTTAATTAAGCCGTTATTTATGGCCATTGTTTTACTTGTGAATGCTCTAACGACAACAGTTATTATCCGATCTGTCTATGAAATTCATATGTATCGTTTAAATTAATAAAACGAACAAGCCTATTGAGTTTCAGCAAATTTCCGTTAATCACATCTAAAGTTATGGGCCTTGTTTCACTTTGTTGAATCTTGTAAACGCTCGAACGACAAAAGTTTCACCCAATTTGTATGAAATTCATATGCTTTTTTTAAATTAGGGAAATGAAGAATCCTAGTTAATGTCATAAATTTATGTCAATTACGTCTAGAGTTATGGCCCTTGTTTAATTTTGTTGAACCCTGAGAACGTTCGTACATGAATTGGTAAAAAGAAAGGGCCTCTCGAATTTTAACAATTTCTGTAGATTACTTCAAGAGTTACGGACCAAGTTTTAGTTTTTAGAACCTTATAAACCCTCAAACGACAAAAATTATACTGTAATCTGTATACAATTGTCTATTAAATGTCCCTAATTACACCAAAAAAAAAATATGCGACAACCCTTGTCGACCGCCCGGACGATTTAGCTGCTCTGTGATTAAATAGTTGGATTTTACGCATACAGTTGATAATTATGATTTTTTTTACAGTTGCTATGGAAACCAGGGGAAATAACTATTATAGCCCGTTTTGAAAATTGCCCAAGAACCGATTTCATAATGTCGAAAAAATTACCTTTCCAACCATACCAAAAAACCTTTGTTCTACCATAGGTAGGGGTATCGGAAAAAATATGGGCTTAAACCGCTAGCCTAATAATCATATATGTCGTCATGATATATATATAACTTCCCAAACTTACCCTAAAGTAACATGATATATGTATATATATAACATCAAGGTAACATGATATATTTATATATATAACATCAACGTAACATGATATATTTATATATATAACGTCAAGTTAGCATTATATATATATAACATCAACGTTACATTATATATTTATATATATATAACATCAAGGTAGCATGATATATTTATGTATACTTATAAAAACAATGTCACTAAGTTAGCTTGATATATATACATGTATGTATAACTTTGTTTACATTGAAAAATTAAATTTCATTGGCAATTGTAAATATATTTTCATTATAGGGGCCATCCACAAAGTACATACGCTCAAAATGGGTAAAATTCAGACCCCCCCCCCCTCCCCCCCTGCACGCATTTGGCATAACCCCCTCCCCCCTGTACGCAATCCCGGGAAAACAATCGTATAAATCAGGAGGAGTCAGATATATAATTAAACGGATTTTAACTAGTGTTTAACCCTTGGACCGGGAATCGCAAGTAAAAGCCATCTCGCGATGTGTTTGCGCATGTCAGCGTGCGTTGAATTCTTGGCCAGGTCAAAGGTCTATAATAATAATAATAATAATCTCGTCATTTTACAAGGGTAGCAAATAAGGCCTAACGTGTGGATCCAAAGGCCGTCTTTTGTACTAAACAGGTAGAGCATGACATAGCGCTGACAAGGCAGTCTGAGACGTCGCAGAAGATGCCCCCTTCTCCAAAATAGCGTCAAACGAAGTTTGATTCATTCGCCATCCGAAGTTTGATTCATTCGTCATCCGAAGTTTGATTCATTCGTCTAAGCGAATGTCTGATCCAGCGAATACCGTTGTGAAAACATCTATACTGATACATATACAATGACTATATAACAATAATATCAGGAAAGCAGCACGCGAGGGAAGTGCGCATGTCCCGAAATTAGAGTTAAAAATAAAAAAATCAAGCGTACGTATGTTTTGCCAATGACCCCCCTCCCCCCCCCCCTGTACGCACCTGTACGCTTTTGGCGTGACCCCCCTTCAAGCGTACATACTTTATGGATGGCCCCATACTGAAAAAAGATTTGTAAATTGTGTAATTTGTTCTGATCCGGTTTGTATATACAAATATGCTTATATGTATATATTTGCAAATAAACTATAGTGTATATTATTAAAAATAGAATTAAAGTCATTGACTTACTTGACTTAGGTTATGCTTGCGATGAAATACTTCAGAAAAAACCCTCAAAAGTAAAACCTTCGCCAGTCGGGCCCAGTCTTGTATTTTATCTTTCACTCAATCTTTGTCTTGAAACACAGAACAATTAATTTTGACTGCATTTAAACTGGTTTTTTTTGGGGGGGGGGGGGGGGATGGCTGAATGGTTAGCATGTGTGCGCTGTATCATAAAGCCTGTCATTGAGTCAACTGACATGATTTCGAATTCCCGGTTGTACGTCACAGGGAGTAGGGTCACCTGTCCTACGCCGTTGGTTTTTTCTGGGTCCTCCAATTTGCTCCCACTGCTAAAGACCCCTAGGCGCAAGCGAATTATTGAAATAAAATTAAAACCATATGTTAGTCCTGAAATGGCTGTATCTAATCTGTTTGACTGAAGGTTGTGATGCATGAGAAATTAAACTTGTGTAATCACATGAAATAAAGATATATATGAACCTGTAATCACATCAAATAAAGATACCGGTGAATCATTATATACCGGTAGTCCTTGACTTTATTATTTCAATAATCATTCCTTCAAAAATATAAGTTTGATAAATAAGTACAAATATATAATAAATAAATACATATATTAACTAATAAAAAATAAATACATATATCAACTAAATAAATAAAAACATTTATTATCCACAATATTGCGATCCAGAGGAGATATATATCATCTGATAAGCTGTGATTAAATATCAGTAATTTATTTTTTATTTCAAATTAATTATTACATCAAAACAGCTCACCATTAAAATTTATTAGTAAACTGAATTCACTAATTTGCCCAAACTAGTCTACTGATAGTGGGAAATGTTCGCCAGTAACAATAATTAGAGTGAGACTAATTAATTAAAACAGACTATAGATCTTCACCAACGGCCTACGTACTAACCTCCTAATCCTTTGTCAAAACAATAAAATATGGGGCATTAATCAACAATTATGGTCAGATGTCTTGAACATTATTTATTTGAGGCTATTATTACTTGGGAAAAGCATCAATGATCGTGCCAACTATAGCACAGTCTGCACAGACCACGTCGATGGCACAATATTATTGCAGCTAACTGAATGAACTGACAATGAATTATTCGTGTTGTTTTGATCCACGTCTAAAATGGAGATACAACCTTAAAACCGGAAGTGATATTAGTTAACTGTGATTATGTTGATTCGTCTTTGTAATAAAAGCATCGTTTCCAATTTCACGAGAGACTTTTACAAACCTAAACAATCGGGAGAAAGTAATTTTTGATGAGTTAACTAGAAAAATAAAGTCAAGGTGAATCAGAAGAAAGGTATTCGAAGTATAAAATTGATAAAACCTAAGTAACGAATAATCAGCTGAATTCCAACAAATACAAAATAAATAATCGACATGGTAAGAAAGATATAATTTTATTGTTTCAAATCCTGTGATATAATCACCCTTAGTTATTATCATTAATATAAGAAATTAAAAACACAAATTTAAATTCAGTATTGATCCTTTCAAGCTATCAATGACAATGGGTGCTAGTTAACTCAGCTGGTCGGATAGCCGTGGCAATAGAGAGGTGGCTTCTCACCAATGCAACGAGGGTTCAATCCCTGCTCTGGGCATAAACTTTATCGTTGTAAGTGAGAGGGATTTTCGGTCTCCCGTCCGATCAGGCAGGTTTCCCCCACTTCGGTTTCTTCCTGCAGTAATGATCGAAATCATTCGCACGATCTGTGCCAAGGGCCAAATTGGAAAAAGGCCTCAGGTCTAATTTGCTACCCTTGTAAAATGACGTGATTATTATTATTATTATTATTATCCACAAGCAAACTCGTCCACAGCTGTTGGTTAAAGGACCTAAGTCCGTAACTCAAAATCCTCCAAAATCTTCGACATCGAAAACACGAATTATTGGTCAATTTAAATCAACATTGATGATGTAAACTTACCAGGAAAAGATGAGCTTCTGATATCCGATATTTAAGATAAAATAATTTTTCTAACATTGGTACACGAATCGTGTACCATATTGCGCTCCGATCCTAGTTTTATTGAGAGACTCGAGGGACGAGGCTAGACACATTGCACTGTATCACACTGCATATGTGGACTGGAATAACCAGGCGCTAAAAAAAATGCACTGGGTTGAGACTGAATGGCTTGTTTCGCCGAACATAACTGATTTGAAATTGGAGTAAAACGGAAAGCATTTAATGTAAATCAGTTTTTATACATTCATATTACAGTATTATATGAGTTTCGACCCACTTTTGTCAATTTCTGGATCCCAAATGTTAGCGATTTAGCTCCTTTAAGTCGCCCACAACTGAGGGTTAAGTGGTCAACAACTACTGTCTAAACTATGTTATTTTATAAACGGATTTCTTCGATTATGAACAAACTATAAACTTACCTATGTGTTTGAAATCAACTCCCGTTAAATAAAATCTATTGCACAATTAAATACCACAACTAATTTTATTTAACCGGAGTTGATTTCAAACACACAGGTAAGTTTATAATAACCAAAGTTAAATAGTTTGTTCATAATCAAAGAAATCCGTTTATTAAAAAACATAATTACATTTTGGAATAAATGAAATTTTTGCTTTGGATGATGTCCTTTTGTCTATATGCAAAGGAGTTGCTTAAAATACCCTTACATACATACAGTCAAGAGGCAGAGAAGGAAAAAGAGACACGAAAGAGATAGAATGAAAAATATACAACAGATGAGATAAGATAGGAGATAGGATAAGACATTTTAGTAACCTGTTGATATGATGTTGAACTGTATATAAAGAAATATTGAAACAGATTTCGACTTAGACTTTAATTTACAGTGACCCCCTTCGCCAAAATACTTCACCAGTGATCAGCTACATACACCCCCAATCCTAGCTCATCCATATGTATCACCTGGGTGCATATTCGAACCAAGAATAGCCCCGAAACACGCTGGTGATACAAGTGTCGACCATAACATCCTGGCACTTTAAAGTAAAATAGGTTACATGCCCTTTTTTTTTAAATTAGTCTCGATGTAGGACGTTAAACCCCATTTAATTCATTCTTAACCAGTCTACTGACCATTCTCCGTTTAAGAAGGTCCCCCCAAACTTCAAGTCACTTAGTTCATATTAACCGTCCCATTGAATCCTTGTTGAAAAATAAATCAGTCACATTTTACTGGTAAATGGTTGTGTGTCCGTCTCTGTGAACGAAGGTACAATGTAAAGGGACAATTTATTGAGAAAATTAAGACCTTGCTTACCTCGCTAGTGTCAACACAACATGCTGTTAAAAATGCATCCCCTCCAAGCTACTAGTGGATATTATATGAATGACAGAAAGAATAAAACCATGACGAAGTTGTATCCTTGAATATTTTTTTAAATCTTTTTTTCTATTAATTGTAACCACATATATACAGCTCTCGGTAAAGTAGTAATTTGTATTAAAATCTAAATGTCTTGTGTTATTAAAAACTCTGTTCATTTCTCGACAACGTCCGAGAAAATACAATACAGTTCTGGAGTTTTGGACTAGAAACACATAACACCGAAGAAAAACGCCCTATTCCACCGCGGAATCTCGGAGAATCACTAGCGGAACGCCAGCTAGCCAAATCACCGCGAAATAGTGTCAATATCATCCCGATGTAAGCATTTTGACGAAAAATGTATTTCATTTAAGTTGAATACACGCTGTGTTAACCATGGGCGAGGCATCTACGGTCGTATTTTTTTTTATTTGTATTTCTGTACATGTATAACGTGGTGCCACAATGTACGTGTATGCAAACAATGAATAACTTACAATTTTGTAAACGTATCATTTCATCTTGTTGGCTGCTATCAAATCCAAACTTTAAATTATATACGATGAGTTTTACACATTACTTCATTACTGGCAGCTTTAGTTTATCTCAATAAACCCTCCATATCGCACACAGTCACTTTCATAAATCACGCAGCGAACACATGATCGTTGGTTTGACATGGGGACTATATTATTCTTATGCTACGTGGGTATCATGTCATTTGGGACTCGATCCCAAATGTTGTTTATATTAAAAACAACATTTGGGACTCAATCTCTAAACGATAAAATTTAATGGATAATAGTGTTTTATGACGTATTAAAATAATATGGGTGGGAGAGGGTATACTGCGCAAGTCACAAAATTGATGGCGCCATGTATTATTTGTTATTTTACAAATTCCGTTTCCATAGATTCCTGTACATTTACATGCAATCTACCAAAGAGATATTCTTAGGACAAATCTCCAAGGTGGTAATATACATCTACTGTTTGCCGCTCATTTCTTTTCGATGGAAGCGGATAATAAATAAAGCCATTTCACACACACGCAGATGTGTAGGCTACGTTACACTAGGGATCTGGTATCCTTTAACTTGGTTGTTTTGCAGTTTAATTAATATATTAGCCTTTTAATTTCAAAGCATCCTTTGATAATTGATAATAACCCTTTAAATTTCAAAAATGGTTTAATTAGTATTATGGCTTAATTTAATGGCACACCATTTAATTTTATAGAGAGGGGTTTAGAAATGGATGACCCATTTAATTATCTAAAGCCTTTAATTACAAGCTGAGCAGAAATTAAATGGTGTACCATTAAATTAAGCCATAGTACTAATTAAACCATTTTTGAAATTAAAAGGTTATTATCAATTATAAAAGGATGTTTTGAAATTAAAGGCTATTATATTAATTAAACTGCAAAACAACCAAGTAAAAGGATACCAGATCCCTAGTGGTTACATGCGCATGTCATATATTTATACAATGGCCACATGAGTGTTAATTCTCGCCTTCACCCTGTTATAATTTACTTATTTTGAGTACACTTTTGAATGAATACATTCCTTTGTACGTTCAACTACCAGATTTTCTACTGCATATACGCCAATATCGACAATCAACTTGCTTTTCAGCTACAATAACATGGCAATAATACCTTAGTGACAATCTGCCATCCGGTTTATAGGCTAATCCAAGTATTTAGTACAGTTGTAGGTAATTTTGATAAATCGGTAAAATAAAACGATACAAGCTTGCTGGTTATTCATAGCAGGTCAAGTAAGTTTCCTTTGCAATTATAATAAACCACGTGGCCTAAAAATAGAACACAGCATGGCACGCTTCTGTTTGATACAATTGATCTTTGATCTTTGAATAAATCATGACTGCACGCTTTCTGCATACAAATAGAACACAACAAGTCTCCACAAATGTAAATTTAGTTGTATGCTGAATCCATTTTAGTTTAAACATATCCTTTTTGTAGGAATTACTACTATTACTATTTCTGTGTAATATCAATATGGAAATTTCTTCTTTTTTCAATGCATTCTCTTTAGGCGTGAATCCCAAATGACGTGTTACCAACACACCCCCTTTCAATAATTAATCACGGCTATAATTGATACACTATTTGTTTTAATTGTTATTTTAATAATTAATAATTGTGTTTGTTTTAACATGCATCTGCTTTCTTTGAAATAATAAAGCGTTATGTACTTACCTGTGGT